>BLKM01012201.1:753188-1084099 GCA_013340265.1 Coptotermes formosanus | reverse complement strand
GTAGGTAGGTAGGTAGGTAGGTGGGTGGGTGGGTATGTAGGTAGGTAGGTAGGTAGGTAGGTAGGTAGGTAGGTAGGTAGTTGGGTATGTAGGTAGGTAGGCAGGTAGGTAGGTAGGTAGGTAGGTAGGTAGGTGGGTGGGTGGGTGGGGATGTAGGTAGGTAGGTAGGTAGGTAGGCAGGTAGGTAGTTGGGTATGTAGGTAGGTAGGTGGGTATGTAGGTAGGTAGGCAGGTAGGTAGGTAGGCAGGTAGGCAGGTAGGTAGGTAGGTAGGTAGGTAGGTAGTAGGTGGGTATGTAGGTAGGTAGGCAGGTAGGTAAGTAGGTAGGTAGGTAGGTAGGTGGGTAGTAGGTAGGTGGGTAGTAGGTAGGTAAGTAGGTAGGTAGGTAGGTAGGTAGGTAGGTAGGTAGGTAGGTGGGTGGGTGGGTATGTAGGCACATATGTTTGTATGTGGTTAATAGAAGAAGGTGTGTTTTTATGTGCTGTTCATGAATACGGATCACTTTTTACGTAGTACGAGTACTTAAGTATAGGACCAGTGAGTGACAGGACCTTCCTGACTTTGCCAAGGAAAATTACGTTGCGTGGTAATGCAGTGAAATCGTCGTTGAAGTTTCCTCAGCATACGTACGTATATATAAAGTTGAAGAGTTGAAAGTATATCTTTATGCTTTCGCCGTCAGTCTTGCAGCTGCAGATGCGTACACGAGTGGCTGTCGAAGACACGTTGCCGTTGAAGCTGTTGAGACTTTGCTTCGGTCGGTACTGCAGTACCAGCAGTTCCCGATAGAATGTACTTATTCTCTAAAACTAATTCCATTAATTTTTTTAAGTTCGTGAAATACACATTCGTTGCCTCTGTGAGTTCATATTACTTCTGAAAAGCCGTAAAATATAGATCAGGCTCAGTGGGACATCTATCTGCAAATGCCGTAACTAGAAGTGGGAATTGTAAAACTTTGCGTTTAAATTTTAACAGAATTTATGTTGACGTATCATAGGGGACCAGTAGAATAATGGTCCATGTAGAGTGCCCTGATTTCATGCAATCGTTATCTGCCGTGAATTAATAAAAATTAGTTGCTGTAGATATTATGGTGAAGAAGTAAAATCTTGGGGAGCAAAAATGATATATTTCACGCTTGAAACATGGTAGGGACAACTTGGAATATTCACAAATAAAAAATTATGAAGTCATTACAATTAATGTTTGTTCATATTTTGCATTCACTGAAATTCCATATGGAAAGGAACCACTGGAACAGTGACAAATTCTATTATCTTATGGTTACGCTCTTATTTTATGTGACGTTTCTTCTTGCTACTGACAGTGAAGCAGTACAGCGCCACCATGGCCGGATCCCACCTTGCATGGTACCGCTGCTCCGTTTTGGCCATATCCTGATGAAACCGTTACACCTTCTTATCACAAACGTTTCTAGGTTCTCAACGGGGGGTGGGGGGGGGGGGGAAGTTTCGTGTGTAAGAAGTGGATTTTCAATTACGTCCAGCATTCTAACTTCTGGTAGTTGTATAGCAGACTTCTATGATTTCGGTTTAATTTTCCCCTTGTTCTTGCTCAGAAAACCACTAAACAATGACTTGTAGAATTCCCACCCAACCCATTCAGTGGAGTTCTGTTACCTTTTTAAATTCCCGTGGAACCTAACTTTTCTAATTAGTGGGCCGACAGCGATCCCTTGTTTAAATTTGAGTCATTGAGATTTTGAAACATACTGCGCAAGCAGAGATCTTCACCACTTTTGTCCAATGCTTTGACACAAATCTGTTCATAAGCCCCAACTTTTATCTGTATCTGACATCCCGAATATGACCAAGAAGTTAGCTTCATTGTCTGGTGTAGCTACCTACGCTGTGATGTAAGTGTGAGGTGCCCACAATTATAACAAAAACTGTTCGGTGAGTTAACAAAAACACGATGTTTCTTCTGCTCCACCTCGCCATCACACAACTACAGACTCAAGAATTCAACAAAGAAAATGAAACAGGTAAGAACAAGACGAGGTGCCACAAATGGACACAGAGTGCAACTAACGCCGAAGTTGTTGCTTTTCACAGTGACAGAACCCCGTTTCCGACAGTCAGGGTGGCCCTTATTCGGCCACAGTAGTGCGAACTCCGTGCATGCGCATTGAAAAGGCAGGTAACACCTGCTCAAAGCCACGTCCAGGGTCGAAGTGTTCGCTGTACGGTATTTCAAGTGGGGAAATGAGTTAACAATTTACCAGACACTCTCGCCAGTCGAATAACAAGGAATGTTGTCATTTTTTATAATTTTACCTATATTTGGTGAAAAATAACTTTTCAAAAATGTGACTTAATGGGTGTGTTACATTACGAGGTTGGAATAGCACGTAATAACACGTGCAAAATAGTTGCTTCTGTCCATGTTGCCAAGCTCTTTCTAAGTATTGTTATCTCTGTAACTGTCATTTTTCCCTTTGAGTTTTCAGCGTCATTTTACTATTTTCAGAAGAGTACGAAAGAAACTGGAAAGAACAAACCGATAGAAGGAACGCAGGCAAAATTCCAGAAAAAAAGGGGTTCAAATGTTACCCAAAGCGGGAAAAGTGTTGAAAAGGCCACGAAAATCATGGAAATATTCTGTTGTATATTATCACAATAGGGTTCGTTAGGTGTAAAGATTTTTCTTATTTTTATTGTTATTGTGTATAATTAAATAATACACAAATAATTAAGCACTGAATAATACCTGGAAGTGCTGCAACTTCATGTAACGCTCGAAAATTTATATAAAACAACTTTTTTGTTTGCCCATCACCCATCACGGTGGAGCAGACTATCGGTTATGTTTTTATTGATTCGTGTGTTAATCTTGCATCGGCTAATTGATCTCATAACGTAATCATGCGTCCGTGAACAAACGAGTAAAACGTGCCACTGAAATTGCTTCGTATGATTGTCTCAGGAACCCATGTTTTGTGGGTTTTTTGCACTGACGGTGTAACTGAATGCGTAACAGGGACTCTGTCGGTCGGCATGTTTAATTTAGTGAGCCACTGAGTGAATTTGGACTAAATTTATTATTGCAGATTATTAAAAGCTACAGTCAAATTTGATATAGATTCGAATTTGGTCTGTATGAAGCTTACTTTTCATGAAGTTCTGTGTAGCAAAATAGGAGGAAAATTATGAAATGAACTTTCAGAGGCTGTGTGTGGCTGCTGATTGAATTCAGCTAGCTGAAGGTGGGTTCAGTAAAGGTCTGGTACACTGTAATTAATCATGTGGTTCCTTAATGGACCTCACATATTCACGCATGATGCTGGGTGGAGTGTAGAATAATACTCAAATGGATGTTAGAGTCAAATATTCCGTGGTTTCGACCTGCTCATACTGCGTCCCAGTAGCGGGTTGTTTTGGGCACTGTGCTGTGTCCGAGTATTTGTGAAAGACCAGCAAAATTATTGACTAGCTTTGGATTTTCTGTGACTATATTATTATTATTATTCGGTTATGCTTATCAGCTTACTGAAAGATAATGATGAATACAACTTGGACACTTTTAACGTTTCACTAGCCAGATAATTTGGCAAATCTAAAAAGTAAGAATCGAAAACTTCATTCGGTAACATTCTAAACAACTTTAATGAACACTTTAAAACACATTTATTTAAAATTCTCACCTATGATATATATATCTGAAGATATTTTAATGATTTTAATTTATCGTAGTAGTTCTGTCTTCGTCATCCCACTGCAATAAATTGTTATTCGTATGAAATCATGGTACTGGTTTCTAATAATACTAACACTTCAACAACCACAGTGGAGTCGGCGAATCTTCTGGCTGCGTGGTGTCAAATTTACGTTAGAATGTGCCAGCCAGCAGTCGTCACGCTGATGGATTTAAGGAGGTACCTGCTGCTACTTTTACGCAGATAGCAGTTATGCAATTATTAGCCTGGTTGTGGTTTTTAGTACGACAACAAGAACTGCCCTTATTTCATTTGTGAGACTTCGTATATTTGGCTTCAAGAATTTTATTTCTCAGTGTTTTGTGGATTCAAAAAGTAAAAGAAAAAGTGTATCACACCTAAGTACGTAACTAACTAACCGGAATGACTGACTGACTGACTGACTGACTGACTGACTGACTGACTGACTATGTCGAGCAGAATCCTGCTTGAAAAGCAGACGCTTCTTCAACTAGTGAACAAATCCTCAAAATTTTACCGAAGCCGGAGGTTCTTTGGCGGCGGGGATAGCGCAGTCGGTATAGCGACTGCGCTACGGACTTGACCGTCCGGGGATCGAATCCCCGTAGAGGCGAAATTTTTCGCGCCCTTCCAGACTGGCCTTGGGCCCACCCAGCCTCCTGTACAAGGGGCACCGGCTCTTTCCCGGGGGTAAAGCGGCCGAGGCGTGAGGCTAGCCCCCCCCCGCCCTTCTAGCGCCGAGGTTAATGAAAGGGTATAACTATACCTCTCCTCCCCCTTGGGCCTGATGGCTTACATAGGATCCCCAAAGGTTCCGTATAGTGTTAAAACAGCTTTCGAATTTTCCCATCCCAAGCCGGAGAAATTTAGTTCATGCTGTCTCACCCTACTTTTCTTTTAATCTAAATTTGTCGCTATACCCATTATGAAAGCATATATTGGGACTAGGGGAATGACATCACTCATCCTTAATCTCGACGCTAAGTGAAGGTGAGTGGTCAGCGTCACACACCGGCCGCTTTACCCCCGCGATAGAACCCGGATGTCTATTGAACAGAAGGCTGGGTGGGCCCCACGGCTGGTCTGGACGGTTTTGGAGAAGAGAAAATATAATTCGCAAAACTCAGGCCAACAAATTGCACAATGCCGTTACTTAGACATTTATAATATCACATAGAACATTGATACATGTTTCGATCCGCACGGGATCATCATCTGGGAACCAACCAAAGCAATACTGCTTAAAACTAAATTAGCAACTTCTGTACACAGCAGATTGCTTTGGTTGTTTCTTTGATGATGATCCCCTTGCGGATCGAAAAATGTAGTAATGTTCTATGTGCTATAATACAAGTGTCTCAGAAACGGTATTATGCCTTTTGTTGTTCTGAGTGTTGCGAATTAGTTATCGACGGTGTACAGAATGAACAGTATAAAGGGAAAATTATCTTTTCGCTGCCATTCGTCGGACCCGGGGCTGCCTATTCGCAGGACGTCACCATTCCGACTCCAGCCATTTTAATATTATCTTACCATTTACACTTAAGACTGACAACGGGTCTCTTTCTCGTTTCTATATTAAAAAGTTCTTTTATGAAAGCGAAGTGTGACTCTGTGAACACATTACGCGACTCCAGACGTTTATATGGACAGAACCTGCAACCACCGCGTCACCCGATTTCTCAGACGATGCCCGTCTTGGCACCCGTGTTCCTGATGTGCAGCGTGCGCACTCATAACGCAAAATCGAGTGGGGTGTGCAGATCTACATGTACTAAATTCGTTGGTGTGGTTACTTTGGTTACTGCTTACAAAGAATTACCATGGACAGTAGGGTTCTGTGGTGACTGCGGGTAGGGCGGTGTCTGTGGTTTTCAGGGTTCTTGTTTATCCTTGCTGTTATGGATATCGCATTTCGGTAGTGGCGCTATAATCGGTCCCACGCTACATTTGTTTCGTGTGCAGCAGTTCGTTATTGTCTTATGTAGTCAGGTAAAAGTTACCTTTCTTCTTTGACATTCAGTGGCGGAAGAATTATGTCAAATTTAGTCAGAATATGGCTAGCGATGTTCAATTTGAATAATGAATTTCACTTTACGTGGAAACCAATAACTCCCCCTTTCTGCGCGCATCTTCATCTTAACTCTCCAAGTATGTATCGAAGCAGAAAGTATATGGGACAAAAGTTATAGAGAAGAAAGAAATAACACATTTTATGTTCAGTAAATTTTCTGCTACGTTTTATTGTTTTAGAGACAATTAAATATCCGGCCGCTGTTTGTGTTTTCCCCCCGAAATTCTGCACATAATAATTCCGATTAGTTTCGAGGTTAAGCCTACCCATCCACCTATAGGACAAACACAAGAAATTCTTGTCGGCCTTTAAACTGCTTTAAAAAATGGTCTGTTTTATTCTTTCAGGGTTGCGTGTTGTTGAAGGACGACTTCGAGTCTTTATTAAACGAAATACGGAAGGCATTTTTAACGTTTGTAATAAACTGAAGACTAAGATTGTAATATTTGTGTTTTATTTATTCATTAATTTGTTAGGCTATGTAGCGTGGTTGCGATATTTTGCCACTTTTATTAAGTATTCACTGGGAGCGAATACTTGCCTTGCGAATTCAGTATTCGTTTACTGTAACAGATATGATTAAACGTAAGCAGAAAAACCAGATGAAGAAAACAGAAATGTGTTTGGAAGGAGAACTGGAATATGCAGGATGAGTTGACTAAATAATCATGTCTTGGAATTAAAAAATAAAGCTCAATATGAGAAATGATAACTAAATGATAACGTATGATAAATATTATACTCGTAGATATTAAGATTAATCTAAGGGATGTGTGCTGCAGGAATTCTGGTGCTGGTAGGCATATCCGTAGAAACACGTACTGATGACGTAACAAGCAAGTTACTGTGTTATGCTTTACGGCTGCCTTGCACGTATAAGCAAGTGTTATAATAGAAAAGTTAATCGTTACTGCAGTTATTTATTTTTAGATCACATTCATCTGTGATGTTTTTGTTGCCTAGCAAGTGAAGACGCACATTTAGGAGGTATTTTCCTGCATCGTTCCCGAAGTCATAGTTTCATGCTATTTATAAAGAGGCTTTAAAAGCATTTACGAATTAGTCATACTGAAATATTCTGTTGCGCCAATCGGCTCCAGCTAATATCTGTGTAGTTTGTAACACTCCTAATCTTACCGCCTAATGACGGAAGCACAGCCAGCTTTCGAAACGTCGTGTATATTGATTATCCCTCATACAATGGCCAGTGTCTCAAGTTATGTACTTACACAAAAATAAAATTTTGCACCTTTGGAAGGACAACTTTAAAGAGTGTTTGGTGCCCTGTGTAGTTCCAGCGGGAGGGCATCAGTTCACAAGGCGATACTGTGCCGGCAGGGGCCCACGTCCTGGCTGCCGCCTGTTTCCGATGTAAGCCCCTCGATTTAATCTTTGGGGTTATTTGAAGGATGAATTTAAGTTCTGTCACTTCCAGCTGTGTTAGAAAAATTAAAGAATAAACTCAGCTTTTGGGAACGTATATTTGCCAAGAGTCACATAGGGGGAACGCATTGTTCCCTAGTTATTGAATCAAAAGAAATTTGGAGTTATTTATCCAAGCGGAGAGATTTAATTTTGTGTGTCATTTATCTTGTAAAATGAGTTTTAAGTGCTCAAAATATTTCCGACCACTCTGTTTATTCTCTCTTCCTGAGGAAGGCGTTATGTATCGCACTCATGGAAAGTCACTGGCAAGAACGTTGTCTTCAGTTTCTTGACATTCGAAATGACAAAGTTGACGGGTTGAACACCCTTTTATTTTATTCGTGAATAGTCTCTGCTTCTCCTTTTTCTGTCTGTAGAGATGTCGAACAGTAAATTATATCTTGCATACGTAGAACCTTATGTAGACTTTATAATGCAAGGTACAGTATTTTGTGTGTCCTTTGATTATATGACGGTAAGTAGTGTCGTACTATGAGTGTGTGGTGAAGGGCTTTTGTCCTTATGGAAGAACGTCTGGCGGGTTTATTACACGGGTAAGTAGAGTCATCAATTGCGTATTCGTGTACTTATTGGCAATGTTTCCTTACAGCAGATTCATGGCAAATTTTTGGATAACTTCAGAATTCTACCGTTTAACAACTGAATTTTTTACACGTTTGTACTAACGTTATTTATAATATGTTCTTGCTGGGTGGAGTACATCTAGCTTGCACAGAATCCCTGAGAAAAATTTATTATTCGCAGTAACAGGTTTCGTATTTAGACTACTGAAATCTGGGTTTCTTAAACCATAAATCGCTCTTTTTGAAGTCATTCTCAAATTTAAATCCATCTGAAAAATCCGTAGAACAGTTACAGTCCTTCTGTACAGAATATGAAATACATTAAACGGAGTTGTGTGCCACTAATCTGGCGATAAATCATTTCAAAGAATTTAATAATATCCGTATGCAGGAAAAAGCTTTTGATAATTTGAAAATAGGGAGTATTTGATTGGTTTAACGGTTTACAACCAAATAACAGCAGCCCCTAGCACTGCAGACTTTAATGCTAGGCATGCAGATAGCACACTCATCAGGGGCTTCATTCATCATTCAGATGACGGACGGTTTACACGAATCAGACCCTTATGAACAGGTTCATCTGAAAGAGATGAGGTTCTGACACGTCCAGATTGAAATCAGCGTAACATTGAAAACAGAACACGTGGCCTTTATAAGGATTTATAGATTGCATCGAGATTTTCATATCGTTATTTTATACTGTTAATCCCAGGAGGTAGAAGTAGGGTTCCGAAGGAAGGAAACAAGTACCTTTGTGGGACAGCAGGAAAGAGAAGTGTGGGATGGTCTACTCGTAGTCGCCTTATTTGATTCTGCTGCGAGCGTGAGATATCAGCTGCTTTTCATAGTCTTCTTCTGTAGCAGAAAAAACTGAAAGTGATATATGTACAGAATTGGTTTTAAGCCAAGTGAAAAGAAACGGGAAAGTTTAAGCTAATCCATCAAATAATTTTGAATGTCATGCTGTGTAAAGTCAGGGGAGAAATGTGAAACAAAGAGCGCTTTGGTTTTAACCTGTTAGACTTCAAACTGCTGTATTGACCCACATTCTTTGCGTACTTGGCACTGCATGTAGACCTCACTTGTTGAGAGTGCTGATTACTTTCCATGGCGTTTTTGTAAATCCTACCCCTGATTGTGTATAAAATGCCCTGCGACAACGTCCCTGTTTCGTAAATGTGCAACGGCCCAGATTTTCCAAAAAAGAAAACCTTGTAGGTGGTTGATTTAAACTTCACGCACAGCATTGTTGCTGTTAATTTGGGTGACCTCGTTGGCTAAAACTGAAACTTTCCTGCCGCCTGACTGGTGGTCTGCGCACTGAGCGTCACAGTTTCGATCTGAACACTGACTGATTAGTACGAAGTGCTGGCAAATGAAGTTTCCTCTCGGGACTGATCACGTGTTTTGTTTACGTAAGAAGCTGATGCATATCCGTGGGTCTTGACAGGCGTATTATCCTTTCCTGTAGATCTGAGGAGGTTTGTAAAAGCGCCATGTTTGTAGGGTGATTTCCCTGTTGATGTTTAAAACACCTGCTCGTTATCGCTGATTTATAGACCATCACTGTAAAAGCGTACATTACAGGCACCTCATTTCACGGTTTTCTGCTTGCTGTGGAAGTGATTGTCGTGTACCGAACACGTTATTACTTTGATAGCCACCACGAGCCAGCAGTTAAAAAAGAAGGGAAAAAAGTACATAGATTGCCAGAACACGAGCACAACATGTCCACTCCCTCGATGTAGAATGATGATGATGGTGATGATGATGATAATTCAGTCCTTGTCTATGAACGTGCTGAGTCAACAGCCAAATGGCCCATAAGAGAAATTACATAACATAAAAAAATGGTGGTGGTGGTGGTGGTGGTGGTGGTGGCGGTGGCGGTGGCGGCGGCGGTGGCGGTGGCGGCGGCGGTGGCGGTGGCGGCGGCGGTGGTGGCGGCGGCGGCGGCGGCGGCGGTGGTGGTGGTGGTGGTGGTGGTGGTGGTAACCCAACGTTTCTGTATAAACGGTTTCACCTTCAGGAAGTTAACAGAGGCCGTGTTACAAGCAAACTGTAAACGCTATAGGCTCTTCGGTCACGTTGCGTGCAGGCTGAACGAAGGCGTTCTGTACATTCAAGATATCGTAAGGCTTTACGGCACCCTCGTGCGTATAACTATGTTTATGCCCGTAAGAAAAGTAAGGCCTTTTCTACGCCAATTTTCACGAAACTAACAAATGGTCAAGAGTATTATATGCAAACCGCATATACCGAATTTCGCCCAGATCGGAAATCAATGCGGTAAGTAGGGTATACATTCTTTTACGCCACTGTGAACAAAATACAGAGAATTTTAATGTTAAAACACGTGATATATACGGTAGTCAGTATGTTTTAAAGCAGTGTTCTGCAAAATGATGGCAGTGAAAAGAGAAATATGAACGTTGGTAGTGCGAGTAGCAGATGTATACTTGTAGCGAAGATTACAAACGCCTGTGTGTACTCGCCTCGTGACACACGCTACGACAGCTGCGACGTGTTCTGGCAATGATAAACGACTTCACCCTCTACATAATTACCACCACTCTAAAGACCATATTTGCATAACTTTATATGCCAAAGTAATGCAGATGCTACTGTATTGCACATTACATTATTGTATAATCATGATTGATGGCTTGGATGAAATTGATTGAGACACTGTTAAGGCACGACACACACATATAACACACATTGCGAAAAACAAATTGAAACTTTGTTACTCTTTATGATTGGAGAAGGACTATGAGGGAAACATGTCGTTTTTAGGTGGATTATTGTGTGGCAGTTCATTAAAATCTATCAGCGATCAAAGGAATTATCTTCATAACTGGGAGGCAGTTAAGTAGGCCTCCAGCTAGTCAGTTTCCAGTAGAGTAGAATGAACTGTTTTTCATTTGTCCAGTCGTAAAAATTTGTTTTCCGTATGAAAACGAAGATTAAAAGGCTAAGCAACATCATTTCACCTTTATTTAGGAGTTTATGATATTTTAGTGTTCTTTCACTCTCGTTTTCGAGCGACTGTTAGACTTACTGGGGGGGGGGGGGGCGGGATGAATGCTAAGTGTACTGTAAGCTGATTATATGCTTTGTAAGGACTTATTTTACCAATTGAAAAATTTGCATAGGAATTCGACATGGCTTTTGAAATGTTTTATGACGTGCTGAATATGTGCACATGCAGCCCTCTGAGGTGCACAGTTTCTAGGACCTGAATATTACGTGTTCTCTGAAGCTGGTGCTGGAATAAAGTGAATGGCTCTGATTTAAATTAGGGCACACAAGTCCGTAAGGAGCTACAGAATGGAGATGAGAAAAGGAAAAGGAAAAAGCCATAGAATTTTATTATTCTTACACTGTCGCCATATTTTTATTAAGTAGGGAATAATCACTAATTAACATTAAAGGAAATAAAAGGAAAAGAAATAGCAAGCCAGACGTTAACACTTCTGGCGCCAGCCGTCTGTTCGTGCCCATAAGTTCTAAATTTGTGAATATTTGCAGTAAAGTCCCTGGCCTTGAATATGTTTGAAATGTGCCTTTACACATTTTGCACAGCAAACACGCTAAAGTCGTGGTGTGTGTCTTTCGCATCCCTTAGCGACAGGTTTGCAGTTGTTTGCAATGGATGAGATCTGGGCTCTTCTGGGATTTTACGCAGTGTAGAATAGTACTTCTGTACCGACGTTTCGGGGCAATATATCGGGACCATCTTTAAGGCCAAGCAGTCAAAGAACTGCTTGACCCTTAAAGATGGAAATACATGTCCTCTGACTGTATATTACCTGATACGAAAATAACTGTCTTACAAGGAAGGCCCTCCTGTACTTCTGTAGATATGTACCAACGTTTAAACGAACCTGCAGTGGGCGTCTTTAGTGTCGTCTTCTACAGTGCAGAGTGAGACAGTAAGCTTAATGGCATTGCATCCGAGAAGACAAGGACATTTGTAGTCATAGCCGTGAAAACATCCAAGTCTCCCAACTTTAGTATGAATTTCCAATACCAGTATTATTGAAGATCCCATAGTTTCTAAGGGACAATCTATCCACATTACGATCTCATTTAGTGCGTTTTCTGCAAGGGATCACATCAACCTTATTTCGTATGACAGATTAAATTCTTGTTTTTATTTTGTGTTGTTGCTGTGCATTCATTGGTAAACATTTCACCGGCCAGCAGTTCTGTATTTTATAGTGTAATTATAAAGGCGTCACATTTCGGAATTTTTGTATAAACTAATCAGTCAGAAAATGCTACATTATTTCTTTTTATTACTAAATGCCGACACTGTCATATAGGTGTATATTACACTAAAGAACTTTTACAAGTTAAAGTAGTAGAATGTTACCATTTACTGCAGGACCTGTTATCTTCTCCTAATGTATCTAATAAAAAACTAAATCATCTTAATAACTGTAAACTTACTTGTTCTTTTGTAATGGAAAAGTATGGATGAAGGATATCTGAAAGCAGGGTTCTGCGAAGGCATTTGGACGTAACTGAGAAGGAGCAAGAAGTTCGGAAATCTTGCATGAAGACGAGCTTCATACTGTTTCATCTTGGACGCTTCTGGGAGACGAGAAATACTTAGAGTGTTCTAGTGGGAAAAACTTCAAAGGAAGATACTGCTTGGGGAATTCAGACGTAGCTGAGAGGGTAACGTTAGGATGGACCTGTGGTCTGTATTGAGGGTACAGTAAAGAGGTCACTGTGAGCAAGGCATGTGCCCTTCGGGGTCAATAAAACGTCAATAAAAATTTCTTGACCAATTGCGCCAGTATTATCTTCTGAGTAAGGAAAATATTTCTTCAGGTTGGTGTAGAAAACTCCTTTTTAAAAGTGTCCGTAATGTTGGATACGTTCTATAGTATCGTGTTGTATTGTAATCAGTGACAGTGTCGTCATATAGAGTCTGCAGGAACTTCCATAATATACAACAAACTTCATGAAGAGACCCCTGTGTGTAATCGATTATCGGGTTGCATTCCATTAGACTAATTAGCAGTGTGCTCGATAACTGTCGCAGTGGAACGCAGGACATTCCGAGAGTTTGTAGCTGTCAGCGGACTTGGGCGCTTTATTAGACGATGACGGAACAGACTGACATGGTGTTTTAGAAGGTTAGCACGCATTGTACTATATTATTATATCACCTTATTTAGTCAAATTTGTTATTAGAAATTTACGTTTATGTTTTACTGTCGGTGTTGCTTGTGTGTGTGTGTGTGTGTGTGTGTGTGTGTGTGTGTGTGTGTGTATGTGTGTGTGCGTGTGTGTGTGTGTGTGTGTCGTGTCGTGTGTTTATTAACCCAGTTCACGCATTTGTAAGAAACTTCCTTCGTTAAAATTGCCGTGGATATTGCTTTAACTTCCAAACTTTTACTGCGTTTCTGGCACTCGAGCTATGCCGTGTACTAATGATTTATTTAATTTAATCATCGTTGTACACAGCTCAATTCCCAGCAGAGGGCTCCGTTTGTGAAACTGTTTTGTTTAAACGCAGATGTCACCCCACGACTTGCGTATGCAGATACAGAGGGAAGGCGGAAATATAGCTCGAACCCATTCGCACCCTCGTCTCCAGAAGGGGTGGATGGTCAACAACACACCCCGACAGCTTTACCCCCAGAAAAAAACGAGTATCCATTTTACAGGAGACTGAGTTGGCCTCGGTGAGGTGTGGGCGGACACGGAAAACCTCACCCCCACCGATATTCGGTTGCCGGCCTGTCTAGCCCGTAGCAAGTCGCTATTACCGGTTACTGTGTGCTGGTTTCAGACAGAGTGTAATTCTTTGTGCTGCCTAGTACTCACAAAATGGAGAGTAATTGCTTTGCAGTAGACAGCCTGGTTTTTGGAAGTCTCTTATTTAAGGACACTCTCTATTGCTAATATTTTCGGTGGTAGTGATAAATGAATGAATATGGAGCACTAGCAGAATCATGCTGAAGGGTAAAATAGACGTACAAGCATAAAAGCCTCTCGCGATGCAACCTGCCCAGCACAAATCTACATGGATTGGCCTGGGACTGAACACTGCCCTCTGCCCTAAAGCCAGCGGCTGGTGACTAGAGCGATGGCGAAGCTCCGCTTTAAGGGGTCACCTATTGCTTCGAAGCCCCGAGTGATCACAGGCACTTTATAGCCACAAATTAGCTGCAGGGTACGACACTAAATTCGCTGCAAATCTAGTTACATGTTCTACAGTCATTGTTAGCAGATCCTTTACATGACAACATTTTGAGCCCCATTATGCAGCCGTCTGTGAGAACTGTTAAAATTAACTCTAGAACATACACTAATTTAGTTGCGAAGACTGTGGTGCGGTAAGGCGCCCTGAATTCAAGACATAATTGGGTGTGCTAAGTCGGAGCAGTTAGCTGTAGATGACTTCCTTATGGAGGCAGTCTATACAGCACTGTTGCACTTAACTGCAGAGCACGTAGCGTACGCAGTTTTGTGGCATACCTTATTTTACAGTTCCGGACTCGACCTTCACCGAACACTGGGGAACTTTTTGGCAATTTCGACCCTTAAAGGTGAAACCATTGCCTTTCCACAAAATTCTGGCGCCAATTATCCAGTGACGCGGCGCCACATCCCATGAGAACGGAGACATATTCTACATTTCGTTTTGTAACTTGTTACATACGGATTTCTAAACGAGATACTTTATGAAGCCATCAATACAGGACCGTGAAAACCAGTTACGGAACACAAGCCTAATTTCGGGACGAGTATCTGAAATACATTTTCACAGAGACACGTATGGAGCTGTATGAACTTTCTGATCCATTTCATTCCACAGAGAACTGATGTGTAGTGAATAATCCTAAATATCTGATATACAATTTTTTTTCTAAAAATTTTGACGTGTTGAGTGTATTGTAGGATTAAAGGGAATTGTTTTTTACTGTGAATTGTGGTGCTCGTAGCTTAATTATCCTTAAAAGAATGGATTTGTTTGTGTGTGTGTGTGTGTGTGTGCGCGCGCGCGCGCGGTAATAGATTCCTGTCGTAAATAAATGGATATCAAGACCATTGATATACTACAGGCAAGCTTTTGTAACGCAGTTAACACAAAATATTTTTCATTAATATTGCCTGGGTATTGATCCTTCTAATTCTGTGTTAAAGTACCACCCTCCAGGCAAAAATACTGACTACAAGTCCAAAGGGGAATGTGAAGTCTACCTTAGACTATCTTAAGCCCTCTACAGGGTAATAGTGTCTATACGTCGTGCCGCCTGATTTGTCATTAAAAAGCAGAATTTTGTCCACAAAGTTGTTAGTAACTTTTGTGTGATTTTCGGAAAGAAGAGCGACTATTTCAATAAACGGCATTAACCGTTTGTTATTTGTAGTGGATACATAGCATGCTAAGTTCATGTGTTGTCACCAGAAGGTGCCTTAAACCCTTCTCCTAAGGGCGTTGAAGTCTGTCTGTAAGGAAGGCAGTTCGTAAACGCTACGGAGACGTGAGAAGTTTTCAATTAAAGTGGGGAACATTTTGATTGTAGACTTCCTGTGGTAAATTTAAATACGTAACAACATCCAACATTTCAAGATTAATTTATTACTTGGAAATTGTGTTTATCCTCCAGTTATGGGCCTCCATTTTGATTTTAGTTATGACCACAGAAATTCGTGGTCGTGTTCCTACTGCTGAACCTGTAATAGTGAGAACTGTCGGTTGCGCGAAATTTACGAGCCAAAACATGTGAAAATTTGGAGATGGCGGTCTCCTGAGATGTACTACCGCAAAATTGGCAGAAAGATTTCAACGATTCGGTTGTAGTTGCTGCCTCCATCTTCAAGCTAGACTACGAATCGTCAAATTTTAAAAGATCTTAGTCTTCATATGTACCGCCGTAACAAGCTAAACTTTTACACAATTTACTGGATTATAAGGAAATTTATGTGAGTGTTAGTCACAATTTTAGTTGCATCCGTCAAATTAACACCAGCTTGCACTGCTGTTCAGTCTTCAATTACGAAAACTGTTCAACTAGATTAAACAAAATAAAAAGCGAAGTGAAGTAAGATTTGTTTTGTACAAGCAGTTTTTAATACCTTTGATCGTTTTAGTCGGAACTGAGTATAACTTTGTGAAAAAAGGGTCGACTCATAACCTTCAATTAAAAATATCCGTGGTTACCTTTGTTACTCCGGTACTTCGCTTTACGTCAAACATGGCGCCAAATTATGAGAATATGTTCTTGCATCATATAATACATCAAAGAAAATTAAAAATCAGTTAATTAGACATCAGTAGAAAAAACAACATTGAATTTAGTATTCATAACAAAATTAATGTTCATATTTTGTTACGACGGTAGGTATTAAGTTACAAGCAACGTGCAGTTCCGCTCAGTTACGTCTACTTGCGGAGCTAAAGTTCAAATTTTAATTAAACATGACTGACTGACTGAACAGCAAGCTAACCATCTGACTAATTCTATGGAGCCAGTCCTAAAAAGCTAATAATTCCGGAGCTACTCAAGAAATTTCCCGAGTTGTGTGGAGCTCTGAAGTTCATTAGCGTCTTCAAAAGAGCTAGGCCCTTGTCCCTATCCTGAACCAGATTAATCCGGTTCATTTCGTCCCATCTTATTAATAACAATTTTAGTATTATTTCTCCATCTACGCTTAGTTCTTTCAAGTGGTCTCTTTCCTTAATGTTTCCGAACCAAAACCATGAATGTTCTGTTCTTGTCCCCCATATATGTCAAATGCCCCATCCTATCTCATCTTCCTTGATTAAATGACCCGAATAATATCTGATGAGGGTAGAGGTTGTGAAGGTTTTCATAGTTCAGTTTTGTCCAGCCTCCTGTTACCTCTTCCTTCTTAGGCCCAAATATATTCCTCAGCACCCTATTCTCGAACACCTTCACCCTATGGTTTTCCTTAATATAAGAGACCAATTTTACACACCGAAATTTGTAATTCTCTATTTTGGCACTCATGTTTTAGATAACAACCCGAAAGGCAAAATATTCAAACCGGAAAGGTAGCAGATTTGTAGTTAAACATGAACAAACAGAAAGGAAGTTATCTGCTGTATCTGGAGTATTCAGCTTCTACGGGAGAAGGCTGCTTTATCGGTACTCATATTTTAACAACATTAAGGGTAGCTTTAATTATACTGCATTACTTGTAGGGATAATTAATGGATAGTAAATTAAAAATGATACGGAATGAAGCCGCAACAGATTTAGATCATGGCATTCTGTATTCCGATCGAGATTCGAACTGGATTTTTCCCGTTCAAAAGCGAAGAACATTACCGCTAGAGGGGCCGACTTACTCGGTGGGAAGATGTTGACGTGTGAGGCGTGTAATGATGATAATGGTAATGACAATGACAACTGGTAAATCTCTGACGTGCCTACCTTCCCAATTTGCCATTAGTTTTATTAACTTTGCGGGAAGTTGCTGTCTGCCACCCTCTCCTACTGTCTCCTACCGCCTGCTACTGTCTCCCACCGTCTGCCACCCTCTCCTACTGTCTCCTACCGCCTGCTACTGTCTCCCACCGTCTGCCACCCTCTCCTACTGTCTCCTACCGCCTGCTACTGTCTCCCACCGTCTGCTAGTCTCTCCTACTGTCTCCTACCGCCTGTTACTGTCTCCCACGGTCTGCCACCGTCTGCTACTCTCTCCTACTGTGTTCTACCGTCTGCCACCCTCTCCTGCTGTCTCCTACCGCCTGCTACTGTCTCCCACCGTCTGCTACTCTCTCCTACTGTCTCCTACTGTACGCTACTGTCTCCTACCGTCTGCTACTGTCTACTGCTGTCTCCAGATATGACTGTCATATAATTTGCAATGAATATTATATCAGTGCTCAGTTCTGTGTGTGATACCGAAGTTCTTCACAGTTTTGACTTTCGGCAGACAGTTCAGCCTTTCGTTCTGATGAACACATCTAGACGTACTGGATACTGGAGAATGTTCCGTCCGATAGTGTGGACACAGTTGACAAGGATCTGGTTTATTTACTCCATTGTACCAAATCCTATCAATCTGTCCGGATATTTTTATCTACTGCCACAAATGAAGATCGATTCCAGCACTTAACCGCCCGCACAGACGAAAATACGGCACTAACTAAAGGTGAAGTAAGGTTTGATTCCTTCCTCCATTACTTTCTTATTTAATTTCTTTATACGTCTATTTTCCTTTGTTTGTTCATCAATGTTGTTTCTCTCTAGCCTACTTTCCTTCGTTGGCGCGAGGAGGGTAGGATCGTCAGATCTCCTTTCCCTCTTTTTGCATTTGTGTTTCCGCCTTTCAACTTCAGAAGCATTTGACCGATTTTAACGAAATTTCGTATGAATGTTACGCCACTTCAGACCAACCCAATCATTAACTTGTAACTTCCTGCAGTCGTTAATAACTAGATGGACACGAAATAGGTTGAGGCTGAGGCGACGCGAGAGCCACTTTCTTCGGGATGCTGATGTGATATAAAATGGTACCTTTCGGAAAGAATTTGCAGATTTTTGTTAAGGAGGTTTTTACGTATGGTAACCTGACGGCCAGCTGAATATTGCTTAGAGTTTTCAGTCTGATTGCGAGGGCTAACGAGCCACGTGGTTTAGGCTGGTGAAATCCTGTGGCGAGACATCTCACTGACACACCAACATAACTTGCAAAAATACTGCCCCTGAGTCATGGAGAACGTGCAGAACTGTGAAGTTTGTTCAGCAAGTTTAATGTGCAAAGATTGTATAATTTGAGTTGTTCACCAGGTGAAATAGGATTGCGATTATAGCAGAATACTGTTGTTGCATAAATAGAAATATGTGCAGGGGGAAAGTAAGTGTTACAGGTTCTGCTAGGAAAACGTGGTTACTTCCGGTTTTTTCTTACTTTTTCCGCTAGAAGCTTCAAATCACTAACTTTGGCCTTACGTTTGACCTACCGTTGATAGGCGTTCTTCACGAATCAGAAGAAGCGCATTTTGGAGACCAAGTGCGTCCCGCTGAGACCTACAATGTAAATACCAATCTATGAGTGAACGTAGCTTATATGTGTGTGTATGTATATGTGTGTGTGTATACACGTATGTATGTATGTATGTATGTATGTATGTATGTATGTATGTAGGTACGTATGTACGTACGTACGTACGTATGTATGTATGTATGGATGTATGTATGTATGTATGTATGTATGTGGGTGTGTGTGTGTGTGTGTATGTATGTACGCACGTACGTACGTGCGTAAGGATTCGTAGGTGGATTGGTAGATTTGCTAAGTTTTTGACGCATGGAGGCTGAGTGAACGGGCACAAATGTGGACGTGTCTGTGGAAGGATCTTGCGATATATGGATGGGGGATGAACATACTCTCATATATGCATGTTTATAGTTGCGAATTGACGTCTTGAGATTATGTTACTGGTATGGAAATGCAACGACACTGACTGGCAGAAATGGCGGAAACGTCTATTGTCTCTTTTAACGCTACGCACACGCGAACGCAAAATCGTGGGGCACTTATACTAGCGGTAAAGCTGCCAGGTCCGTTAGTGTGCTACTTACGAAGCAAAGTCATGTTATGGTATCAGATACACAGTACATGCGGCTGATGAGAAGTAAACCGTAGGAATCTTACTGAATGCAGGAAAGATTCCTTATAGTCCTCCAAGTTAATACTCTGGCGGCGCATTACCTACCAGATCGGAGTATCCGCCACTGAATTACTTTGATGAGTGTATATAGGTTTGTTTATCCGAGGCTTATTTAGTGACGTCCCGATTATCTCAGGTTATGAAACCTCGAATTATTGAATGATTTTTGAACAGTTAATTAAAAAGGATGTGGAAGAAAACCATCACGGCCGCCTGGGGGAGGACGTGAAAATTAGCGGCAATAATTGATATGTGGATGTCTGAATACACATGTGGCATGCCCGCTGGATTGATATGGTGCGGACATAATCCACTGAGATACACCTTTCCGAAATGTTTAATTAAGATATGTGTTTGCCTATACGCCCGGAAGTGAGGCCAACTATAACTGGAGCAGGAAGTCAGGCTGAGTTTTATTATTTCATATATATGAGAATTCTCGCTTCCTGTACCACACCGTGTTGATAAATGTATCAGGAGTTAGCAGCACTGCCTGCTTCTCTGGTACTTAGACCCCTGCTGGACGCCGAACAACAGTTCGCACTTGTGTCTCACTGTGCGGGAGAATTTAATCGCGTATATTCTGGAGCATTTCTAGTGAATTTGTTAATTAGAACGTAATTATGTTATAATAAACAGGGCACGCGCAAGATCATATCCATTCTCCGTACTGAATGCATCACTTTAAGTTAGACAGTGGTATTCTGTTATACAACGCTGTGTAGATTGGTAGATAAGTAGGGAACGGTGGTCTAATGAACGTGGTGTCTACATCCTAAAGGGAAAGAGGTAATGACAGAATAAGGGAACGATAAGTTTGCCCAAGAGACTGCTCTACTACACGGCGTCAGATATCGCGCGACCATAATCTTAATATCCACTGCCATGGGAACCTACGGTTTTAGCATTGTAACTGACGAGTGGTTCATTGTGGGGTAATTTAACCATAAAATTGACGCCGCCGTTGGACCTGATGCGCGGGGACTTAAAGCGACCCTGTTTCCCACAACTTATTCCTGAACGCAGAATTTAGTGTTACACAAATCATGGATCGATCTTGATATTCCACGAAGCAGGTTCGTGTAAAATCTGTGTATGTTTTTCTTGCTTTAAAGTAAAAGGCAAACTGCAAAGTTGTCTGTCAAGGCGAAACCATGAAGATATGTGTGAGAAAGGCAACATAGTTCCACCTGTTTTTAAACCCCGGCAGTCACGATGGTGTGTGGTAACAAACATTCTGAACCGTTTTGGACTCAGGGAAATAACCCCAGCTTTCCACGGGAAGAGGCTACCCGACTATTGTATTTTATCCCCAGTGTAATTTTCCGAAAATAATCTCAGTTGAATTAAGACCAGATTAAAGAGTAAGAATTCTTATTTTCGTGCTTTCTTATACACCTAATGTTGTGTATCTCTTAGATTCAGTAATTTTCTCGTAACAAATTGGCCCTGTTTCACAGAACTAACTCTGGCATTAAGCACTCTTCCTGCCTTCAGAGACTCCTTAATGTACCAGTGACAGTTGTGCGTTTTTAAATGAATAGTAATAAAAGCTTAAAATATTGCCTTCTTACAATTTTATCTCGGAAGTTATTTACATTTTATGTGATACACATATTTGAACACCTTCATTCTGTTTTTTTTGGAAACAATGTTTTGAAGACGGTTTTGCTTCCATCATGAGACAAAATACAAAGATTATAAAATTTGTCTGCCGGGAATAGAAATTACCCAAGTCCAACATACACAGCAGAGAAAATGAATAACGTCTGTATTTTGCCTGATTACGGAAGCTCTAACAGCTCAGAAACGCACTTTTTAAACAAAAACGGCAGGCTAGGAAGATCTTACATATGTGTGTGTGTGGGCGTGCGTGCGTGCGTGCGTGGCTTCGATAAATCGTGGTCACGTACGTCAGTCACTGTCATAATTGTCGTTTTCATGGATCGAAAATCCTAGTGGGCTAGGCCTCACTGGTGAGGTTTCAAGCTCACACTCAGACACGCCACACTCGGTAGGACTCCTCTAGACTAGTGATCGGCTCGTCACGGAGACCTCTACTTAACAACACACAACACTCACGAGAGAGAGACATCCATGCCTCCGGCCGGATTCGAACGTGCAATCCCAACAAGCGAGTGCCCGCAGGCCCACACTTTAGACCGCACAGCCCCTGGGATGGGCATCTTTATACCTACCTAATATATATTTTTCCCCTGTAGATTTAGATGCTGCAGTACTTTTCAGATCATTTGACAGCGGTTCTTGTCTAAAGATTTCTATTATGTGACATCAATGAAGTTAATTCAAGCCGTAAATCTACTGATCTTTACTCAGGGATACGCTATTCGAATCTCGGCTTGGAAACCGACTAATTTGACTGAGGTTGCTCCTTGTTTGGTAAGTGATTTCGAGGAAGTGCTGGGATTGAATGTGAAACTAGAAACAGCTGCTGTGTCTTTCATCCCTCCTAACTCATTATAGCTCAGTCGTTACACCGTTCGATGCTGTGTACTCCAACACTCTAACCACATAAGTCAAATGAAGAAAGAAAGGGAGAAATATGGGTTCATTGTGGGCATACTCTTACTTTGTCTTAATCTATTTCGAAGTTTAGAATGTTAATTTATTTATTTGTTGAAATTCCAGTAGTATGAAATAGTACAATGGCGCCAATTTACACAGAGTTTTGAGCTGCCCTTTTGCCTTGGTCGAAATGCGCTGCCATTTACTGATAGTGACTGTATGTTTGTTCTGTAGCGCCACAGTTCGATGTCCTGTCGTTCCGTCGGTGATTCATTCTGATGAGGTTTCGTCCACACGCTCGCCGTGCCAATTAAATACGAGACGTTTGTGTAGGACGTTCCGCTATATTGGCCGGATGACGGATCACCTCTCATTGATTTTACTTGATTTAACGTACTGTTGTAGGCTACGTCATTTAGAGCAGTCTCTTGTAGGAGCTTTCGAAATTATTCCTCAGAGACTTCTGTCACTCTGTCTGTCTGCATTTATGTATGTTTTTATTTATTTATTTATTTATTTATTTATTACGTTCTTCCATGCTACCCTTGCAGTGCTCCTTTCTGTCCTCTTACATAGCAGTCTGCCTCTCTTTTTCCCGTTTTTCTGCCTCCCTGTATAGCCCTTTCATCCCACAGACTGGATTTATCTGACTTAGGGTCGGTTTCATTGACGAGCTGTTGTGAACACGGCAATGAACTTACCGCTTCTACAACAGGACAGATCTTTTTTGACTAGCCGAGCTATTAGGAAGTGCTCATTAGGGTCACCTCCACGGAGTTAGGCAAGAAATTGCGCAGTCATTTGGTAATTCAGTCATTTGGACGTGCCTCAGAATCGCCTTTCACAGAGACCAGACTCTAATATGGTACTTATCGGAGGGGTGGTGGATGGATTAACGGTAAGCTCGCTTCATTTCTTGCAACATTTAGATTTATAGTGTTTTATCTTCTAACGTTCGAGCAGGATAGCGGGAGAGGATAATGTGATAATTCTGAAACAACTTCTTGGTAGCGTCTAAGAAAAACAAAGAAGTATTAAAAACTTTATTGTTACTGTTAAGTAAAGCTGTGTTAAATTTGGGAAATATTTCGAAGTATAAATAGACGGTGCGTCGCTTATAGGAAAATGATGTTTGTGTTTGTTTTACACACTTTCTTTCCAGTAATTTATCCAAGTACGTGAAAATATTTAATGACATCACTTTTGCATATTAAATTGGTCACACTTGGAATTCGCCTACAAACTTTGTAGCTGTGTGATTCACCACACTGTGGAGAAGCTTGAGTATGTGTGGGAGGGCGACCTGCTGCTGGTCGTGCGTCCGCAACATACTAATTGGGTTTGTCTGAAAATGCAAACAGAGATAAAAATTCAAATAATAAAGAACACTCTTCCACAACCTATTTATTATCTTTCCCCTTGTATCACGGTTGAGTGACTTAACATTCTCTCCATGTATCAGGCAGGTCTCAGATATAAATCTCGAGACGAAGACCAGCTCTCTGGACTGAATTTTAGTGCTTTCTGTAGTCTCGTGTTGCTGCACGTTGGCTTCCTATCACATAATTTCCAGTTGTTTATAAAGTGCCTTATCACATGACACTGTGTAATCTGCGTTATTTATAGCGTTGTTAAACAAAGAACGAATAAAATATACATGCGTAGGCATATAGAGCGGACGTTTCCGATAGCACTGGTATTGTCAAATTAGAAGTTGTGTGCCTTTTAAAGTCTCAGTTGGACAGTGCGTTCAATTACGTCCCGGTATTTTCTTATGTGTTAGAAAATGTCGTTTTTCTTCCAATAGTCCTTCCTGTTTAGAAGAGGTTTAAGAAAAGTGGGAATTATGTGTTAGTGACATTGTCTTGTATTTAGTGATCAAAATGGACCAATGACAGAAGGTATGTTGCGCTAAACGTTGCTGTTGCTGTTGATATGTCCATTGCATTTGGTATTCCCAGAAGCAAAGTTTCGGTAAATAGGTCTTATTCCGTCACAGGTATGAAGGACCGCACTCATTTGCGTCCGTTAGAAAGAGCTAGTCCAAATCGCTGGACCATACCGATACTGTGTTGTTACAAAGGGAAAGTCAAGACGGACAGACTGTGTCCAAAATAAGATTCGTGTTTAGTTTGGCGTCAGTCATTTTGCTGTAGTGTCATCAGCGAGAAATAAAAATCAAATTTACAGACTTCTGCGATGTTACCGCTTAGTTCGCTGGACAGAAATAAAGGTTCTTTAAGAAAAGATTGCCTCCATCTTCAGGGTAGGAGGGTGGTTTCTTCCTTTAGGACTTTTCAGCTAAGAATACTTTTATCTTTCGAAATGGCAAAGTTACGTGTTCCGTGACTATGACCGTTTTCTTCGAAACATAGTTGTTTATCTACAAAAGTTCACAGCCTCATGGCCGTGAACATCTAACATTCATACTTACCCCTGTGAAAACTTTTCATATCGTATTGCTAGGTACAGAGGTTTTATGCTATGTTTCTATCTCTGTGTTTTTCTTTCTAATATGTAAGACTGTCAAGTGGAACTGATACTGGAGTATCGAATCCTCCAGCCCACTGGCCGCTTCTGATATGGTATATACACATATATTGCATTTGTTGCTTTGGGGCTCTTTGTAATTGGCACAAACCGTAAGAGAAGACCTGCGTTTCGAATTTACAGTGACAGAGCAGACAAAGCTTGCTTTGAAATTTATTTATTTATTTATTTTGCAAGATTTCCAATTGTTTCTTGATGAAATTCGAGCTGTTCCATCAAAAACGGTGGTCTCTTTTATGTCTTTCAAAACCCACAAGAAAGCACCTTACACTTCAAAAGGCAAAGAGGATTATCCGTGTTACCTTATTTGATGAAAATGAATCCCAAGCCGACACTTTATTAGAGCTTCCACGGTATTTTTCCAGACAGCTTTGATTCAAGTGAGTTTATTTCCTCTAGAGCGTAAAAGTGAGGAAATGTACTAATTCCTTGATGTGCCATTTATCGCCAAATTGTGCTACACTTCATACGTAATGCAACGCGCTTAACATGGTGAAGTGCTCTAATGCTTGTACGTTTCTGTAAAACGCTAAGGCGTGTTGTTTTATTAAGTAATTAACAACGAGAACCATAAGATGGCAGCTGGTAAGTGTGTGATTAGTCTGATGTGCAGTGTAAATTTGCCGAAAGATTTTCTTCTTGTAGCAGCACCGCTCCGTGTATGCTTTTATACGGTGCAGGTCAGTAGCTGGGATACATACGTCTGTGCTTCCGGAACAGTAAAGTAACTGCGGTTAGGTGATTTCCACAAATTTTGTCATTGAAATTGTCAGAGAATTATTATAGTTGTGAACATGTTTTCTGAACCCGTTGCTTGCGAGATTGTTTCCATTTTGCCTGTGCAAATTATCTATTGCTGATACTGTAACTTATTGCTAACAAAGATCTACTTCGCGACGCAGGCGAGAACTTTATATACACACACGCGCGCGCGCGCGGGCACGCACACGCACGCACACACTGTCTTTCAACTTTGCGAGTGACAAACAAGTGCCCTTATAATCGACTTTTTAAAACGTATTCGGAGTACGCAGCGTCGGAACAATTTTTCTTTGATATTTTGCTTGCCTTATTTGCATGCATGCTAAGTTAATTTTCATAAAATCTTTTATTTTGGAAGTTAGGAAAATTCTTTTGCGAATGATGAAATTTAAACATGACGAACATGTGAAAGGATTAGTTGAAACTTAATTCGTACCTTAAAAGTGGCCGCCCATCTCCTAAGCGCTCTGCACAACGCTTGGAGTCCTGACGTCTAACTGCTTGTTAATTTGTAATAGAAAGAACTGTTATAATGTAATATAGTATATAATATAATGTAATACATAATGTCATATATAAGAATTTCTTGAGAATATTTTAGATAAATGTGGACATATTTAACCGAATGGAAGGACGTATAATTTGTCTGATATTTTTTGCATAATTTTATTTTATTGCACTGAGATTTAACCTGCACTGGTGGTCTGGTGTCAGCTGTAAATGAACATCAGCATCAACATGTAGAAATTAGCTCAGAACACGTACGAAAAATATGTTTGTTTGCGTTCGCAATGAGAAGTTGTAAAATTATATGTGTTAACTTCGCCATATTTGTCTGTCATTCCGGATGTCCATGTATAGCACCGTGAGAGCAGCAGAGCTGGCTGCGGCCATTTACTACCATTCCAATTTTGTTTAAAGTCGGCCAGTATGTAGACACTTGTGTGTGATGTTGCCCACATCTGGAACCTAACTCGCTAAATAACTGAGCGAAAAGTAAGAGTCTGGACAAGTGTTGTGGAGAAAACGGAAAGATCTTTATATCCGATACGCTATTTCTGTAAGACTTGCACTTTTCGAGATAATTGAAGAAATTTTTAAATAACATGCAACAATTGTTACTACATTTCCAAACTTTTTCTTCCTTTACAACTTCACGAAACCATCGTCACTAACTCGTTTTGGAAGCCGCCTCTGGCTCATGAAGATAAATCAATATTTGCTTTGATATTCCCTTGTTTCTCTACGAAGCATACAAAATCCAATCAGCAACGAATCGTCTTGTTTTAATCTAGGACTTTGATCTAAATTGTGTGATACATAGCGCTTCAGGGCGTTGATGCTGAGTGGGGGTGTGCGGGTTGCAAATATTCCATACCACCTGCTATCTGGCACATTCATCAGGCAACAGTTTCCACCACTGGACGTGACTCTGGTATCGTTACCATCGTTCTTTTGTATTGAATCATTATCAATAAAGCTGCAGGTAAGCTGAACTCAGTTAGGGCCGAAGTGTTCTTTTTGGTTCGGTTTTCAGGCGCGTTCGCAAAATTGCTGAAAGGGACTGTTAGCTTCGTCATGTCTTACCGTCTGTCTGTCCGTCCTCCGCCAGTCCGTCCGTCCTCATGGAACATCTTGGCTCCCAGTAAATGGATTTTTATGAAACCTGATATTTGAATATTTTTCAAAAATCTGTCGGGAAGTTCAAGTTTCATTAAAATCTGACAAGAATAACGGGTACTCTACATGAAGACTTATGCACGTTTATGACATCTTGCTAACTTCATTTAAGAATGAGAAATGGTGCTGACAAATGTTATAGGGAAAATTCAAAGGCACATTATGTGTTCAAGAACGTTTTTCCGAGGATCGTGCCGTTTAAGAGATAATGTGGAAAAATGTGGTAGATCCAGAGAGACTATAGATGACAATATAATACGACGCATGCGCTTTGGATGCTGGAGAACTCAGGCTACAGACACACACACTGAATATGTAAAAGTTATTGCTTTTCCGCGGCAACATGGTTTCGCGAACGCACATCAGTTGTACATTAATGCGTACATTGACTGTCTTGTTTCCTCCTAAAGCAGTTGCAGAGTGTCCATTTTAAAATGCAATCCAATTTTGTAATACGCGAAAATTGTTTACCATGTAACATGTACTTTCAAGCACATTCCTTTAAAATTCAAAATACTTATCAGATATAAAATTTTCTGCGACTAAGATGTGCTGCTCAAGACCCAGACGTATCTTACCTGACCGAAACACTCTGCAGACAATAATGATACCGCGAACAAAATGTGGGTGTCCGCTTTCCTGGTTGTCAAGGCCCAACCATTTTCGAGCCACTCAAGTTCAAAGGTAACCATAGCGCAGATCCATCCAATAAACTGGTAAATATGAAAATGGTGTTGCTCTTTTGAGTGAGCAATTTGTGTTGGGTTTTATGTGTGTTCTGGAAGTACTCGCAGTTATTCTAATAGAGTAAGCGCAAATTCAATTATGACGCCGAAGATTAGCAAGGATGTCTGAAACTGCGTTTGTCTAACTTGTTTCTGCAAACGGCGTTGGAAATGAAGATACAATACACAGACGTGTGGATATGTGGATATCTGGACATTCTTCTGTACGCCTCGCGGAAGACTACGTAGAAAACTTTAACGAATAGGTCTGATTATTTTTATGAACATATGAAAATATATCTGTCTTCTACACTGGATTTAAACTCTTAAAACACGGTAGTAAGCACATGCACCACTTACTTTAACATTGAAAAGAACTCACATATTTCGCACAAAGTGTACCTATGTACATTTTTAAAGCGCTCACGACATATGGGCACATCTGTTACTTACCAAAACATCACTAAGCTGTTTGCATTTATAATAGAGATGGAGTGTTTTAATTGCCTCGGGATTGAGTTTAGTGTCATATCTAGATAAGTCTTATGCCTAAGGATAGTATGCGTGTTCTTTATTTCCTACTTTTTGGGCCAGCTCACCAGCGCTTGTGTCTATTTATATGCAGTCTAGGTAACTTAGTTGTCCTTACTTCTAGGCCACTAGAGATTTATAAAACCTTCACCGAATCAGCCCACGGCGACGTTCCAGAATTCAATTTCATTAATGGTTTTGTCCACGTATGGTAGTAAAAATTAAATTCTGTTAATGAAATTGAATTTTAAAGTTGGGATGTATGAAGAGATTTATTAATATTTAGTACAATAAATACGATTGGAAACACAACGAATTAAAAAAAAGTCCCTCCTGAGGTTGCGCACAGCCTATGCCTATTTATTTGCATGGTACGTATAAATTCTGCAAGAAATGTGGCACATTCTAGCTGGCCCTAAGTAATTTGTGTATCCACATTTTATTTATTTTCATGCTCATAGCGCAGTACTTTTACATCTGTATTTATTATCTTCAAAATTTCTTTTTTATTTTTTATCTGTTACTTCCTTGCCTTTCTGTAATTTGATATTTTCCTTTACAAGATTTGACGTTATCATGACAGTGTTTGACGATTAATATCGTTAAGGACATGACGCCATGTGGTCTGGCAGAAAGGTACCAAGGACTGGAAAGTACCTGTTCCCTCCTCCGTGACGGAACAGTCAGTCGGAAAGCACTGTGTCTCAAGCTGTCTCTATCTTGAGGGGCGTAGAGTGAAAAGCACGGGAATTTCGGTGCTTCTGGCTGCCTGCGTTATGAGCACAGTATATTGCAAATTTGCTACGTTCCTACCAGACTGCGCGGTGTCACGTCCCACAAGACAGCTGTTGTAACATTTCTTTCCTCCTTCCTCTTTTTTCATAATTATGCTTTTCCTTCTGTCTGTTTGTCTGTCTGTCCCTCTGTCTGTGTCTATCTGTCTGTCTGTCTACCTGTCTGTCTGTCTCTGCCTCGCTTGTATATGTGCGACTGTGTATCTGACGTGGGCTAACGAGATTCTTTAACCACCACCAGCAGTGTGTATTGCCTTCAGTAGTGACTATATCAGCATAAAAAAACCATGTGAATATATTGTGATTGGTTTAGAAACTTGAGGCCAGGGGGCAGATTGGGTTGTGTTATTTCTTCCTTTTTTGTGCGATGGTTACCAGGCAACAAAATCTGCAGCCGCCGATAGTTTGTTGCGTCATAAAATGATTACAGGAAAACGCAGCCCATAATGGATGTGCTCTCCCAGACCAGCACTTCTTATTAGGCATGGCCTACTCAGTCATCAGATGTCGGTCTCAAATATACTGCTGTGGTTCACTGCATTTCGTTGTCATGGCGCAGGACTCGTGGCCAAACTGTGTGGTTTGTGGAAATAGTAGGGGACATATGAGCTATGCAGGGGTCGGAAAACCATACTTTTTTCAGTGGCAATTTTTATTAAATTGAAAACATATTACGAAGGATAGCCTAGTCATTTTAGTGACTAGGATATATGCTAGACGGCAAGGTTCTCCGGGATCGATTCCCGGCTTAGAAAGGGGGTTTGAAGAATACTTCACTGTTCAGCGTGCAGAGAGGCTGTGGTGACCATCTAGCCTTCTATTTAAGGGGCAGGAGGAACTGTGCGCCTACAAAGAGGCCAGGTTATGGCCTTCATCCAGTCCGATGTTACGAATGCGGGGGGCTTTTCTATACAAACAGATACGTCTTTACGTCGTCTTACCTGTTTAAGTATAGAAACAGTTTTGCATATGTACGGAAACTCACTGTCACTGCTGGTTCATACTCGGTAGCCTGAAAACCCGCTATCCTGACAGAGGCTGTTCCTTTTTCCCTCATATTCCGTCTGTGCACGTGCAGGAATGGTACCTGAAATTAGTCAACGGCAGATTTGTAGGCGGCCGTTGCAAAGAAGACAAAAGTTGAGATCATGTCTGTCCGTGTATAACCTAGTATCAGCGCATAATCTGTTGGATTTTTTTTTAATTCGAGAGGCGATGCTTTCGGAGGAAGTTGTCCGACAGTTCTTGTCTTCACCCTATTGACTCATAATAATGCTTGTCTAACGTAATAAATGAACGTACTTTACAACACACCGCCTTACAGATTTTGTTGAAATTTTGCATGTGAAATTGAACCCAAAAGCTACTAGGAAGATCCCCTTTTCAGATTTATTAATTTACAAAAAATCCAACTTGACGTACGCCTCCAAATGAGACTTTCTTGTAGATCCCGAAACACGTTTACAGTGCTTAATTGAAATTCAGTATGACAGATTTTTACTAATTTTGCTGGAAATTGCTCCAGTTTTCGGATGTTTTAATTGCCAATGGAGCTCTGTTTTTGTATGACCATAAAAGGACATTTCCTTTTGATTTGCAAAGCTTTTCATACATTTTGTTAAAACTCGATGTGCAGAAGTTCCGTTAAAATTTGTAAGGGTTTCCACATTTCAGACATACCTTTTTTATGTTGTCCATGTCGAGCAGGCAGTCACTAAAATTATGTACAGTCACACCAGTAGTGATCGTTAAAAACCCTCTGGTGTTTTAACGATCAGTGTTTTTATGTTTTCATTTTTACCCCTGGTGATGGTGTCACAGAGCACCGAAACGTGTCGGGTTAAAAAGCAAAATCTTTTAGTAAGATTTTATTGAAACATGTGCGCGTGTTGGTGTGATTGTGTATAATCAGGCGTATCTGTTTGTGATGAAATGTACCTTACATAAGACGATAAGTGAACACTTTCATATAGCCCACAAAACGTTTACAGAATTTATTTAAACTCGGTACTGGATATTTTATTTTGCATTTTATCATTTACATTTTAAATAAGCTTCATAATCTTCGAAAAAGGCCATTAGTCACTTTGTACGCTGGATTGAGGAGTGCATCTTTTTCGATATTGTTTCACCTGTGCAATTCGTGACTCAAAACTTTCTAAACTTTGTCTTGTTTCTGCTTCACCTGTTGTTGTCAGATCAAAGAAGCATGAATAAAAACATATGTCTATTTTGGTTTTAAATGTAATACACATGTTTTTGTAAAAATATTTTTAATAGGACTAACTCCATGGCGAAGTTAACAACCGCTTAGCTTGTCAAGAAATTACAGGTCGTTGATGGGACTCAGCTGTTTATTTATGTCTTTACAAGCGCTCACCACTGTGGCCTATCCTGCACTACATGGCTGCAATCTACATGTTAAGAGATATTTGGTACTGGATTTAATTAAGAGCATATTCCTACAGACAGTGCGGTTGTGCTGCCAACCATACTATCGTAGAGTTTGCTGTATCAGATAACATGTTATTGTAACAGTTTGTCAAATTCTTACAGTCGGAGTTAGTTAAGTGTTAAGAGGAAAACATAAAATCTTATTTCTGCTACTGTCGGCAAAGTAAACATCTACACCATGCAATTAAAATTTAAAATACACAGTTTATACTGTGATGTATTTTTAGATAAAGAGTAGTCAGTGCAGTAATTGATTGTAAAAGAGGCTAAGGCTCAATCTTCTACATCTCGACCCCGAGACGTAACCTGACTCTGATCCTGAGATTAAGTTGGGCTCTGAGACAGTATGAGACTGTTCGAGATTTTAAAATAGAGCCTATGATCCAGAGAATCTAAGCGTAAGACTGGAACTTAATCTGAGACAGGTGGCATATGACCTTGAGCTCAGACTAAGCCTGAGGCTGAGCTAGGGTAAGTCTGAGGCTTGTTACTGAGGGACAGACTGAGCATGAGTCAGCCTGAGTGTGAGACAGACTGAGCATGAGTCAGCCTGAGTGTGAGACAGCCTGGCTACTGACACTTCGATTTAAAAGTGAACCTGATGGTGCGCCTAAGACGTGCAGAGTCGAACGGAAATCTGTGAAAGTCTGTGACGATCCTGACAGGGAGACTTGGACCGCGATCCGCAGTACTCTCTTTCCCCTACAGCAGATTATACGCACATTTTTTTTTTGCCATATGTATGTATGTATTATTTTAGACGCTTAGGAAAACAACTGAAAAGGTACTGTTAGCGTCATGTCCGTCCGTCCGTCCGTCCGTCTGTCGGTAAATATGGAACAATTCCGCTGCCACTGGGCAGATTTCTTTGAAATTTTGCATTGAAAATTTGTAAAATCTGTTTACAAATTCTGTTTTGTTTAAAGTTTGATGGGTATGACGTAGTACATGAAGAATAACGTAAATTTATTATATGTCGCTGAATTCTTCTTGGATGAAAGAAATCTTCTGAAGAACTTGTAGGGAAAATAAAAATCTCGTATTTTATGTACGCCGCATTTTTTGACTCTACCCCTTACGAGATACCTACTAGAGCGACAGCATTTCCAGAACGGGAAAAGAAATATCTCGTGGTCCTAACATATGAAGTTGCATAAATGCGATTTGGTTTCAGATTAACTAAGGTAAAACGTCAACGGCGTCGGCTGAACTATGACCCGATGCAAGAAAACCGAATTATTTTGTTCTGGGGGCGGCATGGCTACGGCTTCGCGCAGCAGCCTCTCGTGTGCCAGGTCCTCCTCTGTATCGAGACTTCACGATCACACTCGGTAGGACTTCTCTCGACGAGTGATCAGCCCGACGCACAGACCTCAACCTGTCAACATGCAACACTCACAAGAGAGAGATATCCATGCCCCCGACAGGATTCGAAGCCCCATTCCTAGCAAGCGAGCGGCCTCAGACCAGCACCTTAGACCGCGGGGCGACTGGGATCCACAACCGAGTTTTTACGTAACGCGTTAACTGACAGTACTTTTTGTTTAGCCGCATTACATACACACACTGAGAGCCATTCATTGGGAACAGTATTTTGTGTCGATGTATGGTTTCCGTTTTGTGATTGTACAAAATTTGGAAGTAAATATCTGTGAGGTTGTGAATTATTTGAAAGTTTTCTTTAGAAGAGGTTTTCAGAGTTATTATAATTAATGCTAGACAAACCTAAGTGGAGAAAACATTATGCGAAGTTTCGAAATCGCCTTGATATTTCGTTATTCGAGAATTCCCAACTTTTTTTTTAAATTAATTTTGAGACTCCTTCATGTGTTGTGTGCAAGTTACATTTAATTTTATAATTCCTGTGTCAGTAAACTGTAATCCAGATGGCTGCTGTGTCATGGTGTATCCTCTGTAGGAAAGAATACTGTGAAGACCTCAGTGTTGAATCGGTGGTGGAATTAAAGTCAAGGAGAGTTTGTTTATCTGTTTGTGAAGCTCTGTATGAAGTACTTCAAACTACAGACTTTGTGACCTGTTATTGACATTACCTGACGTTAAAGTACATTACTGTAATACTATCAATAGCATTCCGTGAAATGGATGAGGACGGAACCTTGTTATAGAACATACTTTGTTGTTTGTCTTGCGTAATCAGAACAAGCCCGTAACCTCAAAGCAAACCTGGTGACAGTACGAAGCTCTGAAGCCCTCTAGCGAGAGTGCCTTGCGGCTTTCCTTTCCCGATAAACAGCGTTTAGAACAGCGGGTATGCCTTATTAAAAACAGGACGGTTGCCTGGCGACGAATATTCCCTCACCTCTCTCTAAATACAGAGGTTGCTAAGAGGAGCAGCTAGTGATGCAGTAACAACATTAAGAATATGAGATCTGAGATTTCAGCGGCAGGGAAGAACACTCCGGTCTTCTGAGTTACGAAGCCGTGCATTCTGGTAGGCGGTTACAAATATTTCGGAGAAATGTACGGCTTCAAATGTTAGCACGGAATTGGAGAGCAAAATAGCCTGACTGTAGAGACAGCGTGTGCTTACGAAACACAAGTACAGCCTGTCAGACTGCCGAGGGTCGTGTAAATATACTCCTGTGGATTTTCCTATTTCTGGTACGAATGCAGGGGAAGGAATTTTACGGAATATGCGTAGTGAAAAATGCCCTGTAATATGGTATGATCATGTAGTAGTGATATACTGTAATGTTCTGTTCTTATGTGTTATCGTTCGCTTGGTTTCGCTTATTTATTTAATTTGTACTGTATGAATTCGTATTTCGTGCTTGTATGATTGACCATTTTGCTGTTAACCTAGCACGTTAATAAATAAAAACTGAATTCAATCATAATAATAAAAATAATGTAATAATAACAACAATAATAAAGTAAAGAAAAGTTAAAATTGTCTCTGCATTTCATGAAGGCGTATGCAGAATGAAGTTACAGCTCCATTCATTCCTAACTCCGGCACCAGTTGGAGGTGAGTGGTCAGGTTCGTGGTGCGACCATTTTACCGCTGCGGAAACAGCCACCGAGACCAATCAGCAGGCGGTGAGTTGGGCCTCTGCGCCGGTCTGAACAGCTTGAAGAAGACGCTATGACGGCTCCAAGGACGACGGCGACGACGACGACGACGACGACGACAGCAGCAGCAGCAGCAGCAGCAGCAGCAGCAGCAACAACAACAACAACAACAACAACAACAACAACAAAAACCAAACCGAACAAGCTTTTTAGTGACATTTTACAAAGAATCATCTTAATTTTGAACACTTCGATATGGCTGTCTGTAATCATATGTACCTGAGGTGGAAGTGGTTCTCTGAATTGATTTTGAGTTTGAGCATCTTGTGCTGATTCATCATGAGATCAAGTGCTTCATGTAATATTTGTCCCCTTGAGGGGCACAGGGAAGTTGTGTTACTTTCAACTCGAGTTCCATAACCGGTACGCCAGAGCCGAGGCCTACTTGAAAAGCAAACACGTAGTTTCCCACCTGCTCAAGAAATTTTTCGCCTTTTATAGAAACTGCGCATTCTGTGGAGACCGAAGGCTTGATACTGTTTTCGCAACAGCCCGCCGGTGGACACCATGCTGAGCCAAATTAATCCAGTCTGCATTTTAAAGTCCTTTCTCCCATCTCTGCTGAGGCATTCCAAGTGGTCCTTCATGTCCCCGTTCTACAACCAAAATATTTTATGCATTTCTGACCTCTCACATGCACACTAAATATGATATAAACCTCATCTTCTTTGATTTAATTGTTTTATTACTGTTTTATATACATTAAAATTCATAAAGCTCCTTATTATGCCATTTTCTCCAGGCTCCTGATGCTTCCTACCTCTTACGAACACTTTATTCTGAAACCCCTTCTGTCTTTTCTTTTCCCTTAAACTGATGAGCCAAATTTCCCATCCATACAAAACAACAGGTAAAATTATAATTTCATTCAATTTAATATTTTCGTTTTTAGGTAGTAGGTGGGTTGAAAGGTTTGCAGGGAAACGTTAAGACGTCCGTGTCATTTGAAGTAGAAGCATACAGACGTTTCAGAATAACCTGCTACGTCCAACTTCATGTAATCTTTTCACTGAAAAAAGAGGATGGGGCTCCTTTAACCCTTTAAAGACGGAACGTAATCTGTTTTATGTAAGGACTCAGTGCGTACCGCGTTGTAAACACTCTCCACTTCGGTTATAAAAACCAGTCTCTTAATGTTCTATAAGGCAAAAGTTGTTGTTTGTTCTGAGATCCGTACAAAACACATAAACGCAATGTCACTACAATGTAGAAATTTTTAATTTTAAACCAGCTGCTATGTGAAGTAACCGCTAGGCTTTAAAAGGTTAAAGAGACCATAAATTCTTACCATACTGCGCAACGTCACATACGAGGGCACAGGAATCTTCACGATGACAGATTTTGTGCTGACAAATCCAAACAAAAGTACCGTGCAGATTGTAGTTGGCTATACTGGAAAAGTGGCTGTGATACTAATGTAGCAGCTCTGCTTGAACTTACCACTCCTTGTATTGTACCAGTTTCGAATCAGATCTAGTCGGACGTGAAACGGAAAAACTTCCAAGATTGCTTGAACTCTGTTCCTTATATGCATGGGAGCTGGAGATATCTGGTGGTGGAAATCACAAGTAATGCGATTCCTTTAGTGTATAGCTCGAGGCATGGATTCTATTTTCCGTTGTGCTACTCTCAAACCCGACTGTAAAGACATGCGACAGTTTAAAACGAGTGTTGCTTTTCCCAACGACTAGGAATTTGTAACTTTGCTTTTCAACTGACGTTATTTGGTTGATTAAAACAAATAGAATGATTTGGGCAGGATATGTAGCAAACATGCATGAAGTGAGAAACTAGTTCGCCATTCTAGTCGGGAAATGTGAAGGAAATAGGCAGTTTTGGAGACATGCGTAAGTCAGATGACTGTATTAAAATGGATCTTGAATAATTAGGGTCTGACAGTGTGGTCTGCTTTCGGATGTAAACTAGGGATTTCCAAACCTGCAGTTGCAAGGACTTTGTGGTGGGTCGCGGTGCGGAAGTCGAAATGTGGGAAGTGACTGAAGGCGACGGATAATCGCTCACTATGCTAATATGCTTAATGGGCTAGAAAGGACCAGCTTCTTAAAAGACTATAACATCATGGAAGCCAATTAAGATAAAGGATTTATGTAACTGACATTCTTTGTACAAAATTTTTATGTATTATTCTTAATTTAGTCAAATGTTGACGAGAGATGTTTCAGTTTATTTTGATAACTTTATCTGCATCTAGTCGTACAGTTAATAAAATATAATACTACTACATTTACGAGACGTTGCTAATGATTTTCTCCTAATTCACAAAGTGTGAATCGTCAATCCGAAATTTGTTTAAATATGTCGCGAAGAATTATTCGGCATTCACTGGCCTATACGATTGTAGGTTTTTGCAAAGGCTGTCTGGGACATGATAGCCAATATGAAGGTCGTCATTTCGGTGGAATGCACTGCGTTTGTGTTCAGGGTGCATGTTGCAGGAAATGCGTGCTTCCAAGGCTGTTGTGTGTGTGTGTGTGTGTGTGTGTGTGTGTGTGTGCGTGTGCCGGACCATATGCTGTCATACACTGCTCACTAGCACAATGCGAATTCAACTGATTATAGCGTGCAATATCAAAATTTTTAACACGACAGTTAGTATTTGGTCTGCATTATCGCATGATATTTCTTTACTTGATAAAGTAGAAGTTCAAGTTGGGGATAATATTGCCAAATTTGTTGATTCCCTTAGGTGTTCTTTACATTGTAATATTACGACTAATGAGGAAATCATGCTCATTCGTCTGTTATTCCTTCCGTCTCTCTTACCGTCCGTTTACCTCTGAGCTACGTCAACGTTTAATTTAGACCACCTAAGGATTTTGCATGAGACACTTTCGCCTAAATGTCGTGGAGCAGTTTTGCTCTTCACCCATACTGATTCATGTGAAGTCCACTGTATTTGAGGTCATAAACGGGTACACAGGCCTCAAGTAACCTTAATATCGTGCAAAGAACGCCGCTGGGAGTTCAGTATGCTGCATTATGGAGTACACTCACTCCATCGCAGTTTTAAAATGTTAACGAAAGTGTTAACCACCGGACATCCAACGAAAACAGCGGTAGTTGGCTTTAATTATTTTGGAGCTACAAATTACGTGCTGCATAGCTGATGTAGCTGTAAAAATTTCAGGAAACATGTATGTCCCGAGAGTTTTGTCATTGCTTCACACAGCAATATTGTTGACAGGAGGTAATCAAATAATGAATTCAGCGCAAATAAATGAGTAATTGCCGGATAATTTTACACTACAAAACAATCAACCTAACTTATTGAAAGTATAATGTGATAATAAAATGTGCATTGCCTCTACGTAATTAGATTATACCTGGTGTTCATTTAAATTGAAGCATAGGTGTAGTTATCTGTACAAGAAGTTCGAATTCTGCCTACAGTACTAGATGACGATTTTCTTAAAATTGTCAAAGTAAACAGCGGTTGTTCTCCTGTGTATTCCGAACTAGTTGGCCACTGCAATGGAGGAACAAAGTTCTCTGTACTTGACGTAGGTTAGGAACTGAATTCGTAGGCCTTAGTCAGACAAATTATGCATTTCTGATGAATGGAACTGTCTGGAAGGGTATTGCTTGGACATTTTCCTAGTACAGTGGATTTCTAAGACGATACTAACATTATGAAGTGAAAATGTGTTGGCACATTTCCTGGACAAAAATCTCGTCTGAACTGTCAGTTTCTGTAGCTTTCGTGTTAACTCGCAACATATTTCCAGCTTGTGCAACTAGTCACTAAAACCTGTGACGATCTTTCGGCACGAACTCGGACTTGGTAAAAGGTGACTTGGCTTTGTGTCATAAGATTACAGTTTTCTGGAATGACACGCCGGGTGGTGTTTGTTACAGGTCAAAAGTAATGTTACGTTTTGCAGAATGTTAGTACAGTAGAGTCGCGATTAACCGAGACTGGTTTAACCGACGTTCCGCATTATCCGATGTGAATGTTAGAAAACCTGTATATACTTTGTCATCAAAGACAAGAGTACGTAGTTCAGTACAAAGCAGGAACTCGGTGATGACTCATGTCCCGCTGAGTACCTGTAATGCTGTTGGCAATCGAACCTTACTCCTGGACTACTCCCAAACGTATCTGACTGACTGACCTACTAACTGACTAACTAACTGGCTGACTGACCGGCTGACCGACCGACTGTCTTACCGGCTGACCGACCGACTGTCTTACCGGCTGACCGACCGACTGACTGACTGACTGTTCCGTGGAGCAGAATTATTCTTCAGAAACGGATAGTTGCTCGCTTACTCAGTACATTCCCCTCATATTACATGAGCCGAAATGTCATCACTTTGTCCACAGGTGCTGCCCACTAGTACAGTGGCGCGGCGAAGTAATTTAGTGCGAAACCCATTACCATCGTTATTTCCGATCTTTTTTAATAATTATATTATCAACGTCTAGGTCTCTCAAAACGTTTGTTCCCTTCAGCTGTCCCTGTGAAATTTGTTATTACCTACCCTTGCTGTTATGTGTGATACATGCCCCAGCGTCCTGGACGTCTCTTACTTGATCGTCCCCGCAACAAGTTATGTGGTGATTAAAAGTTTCATGTTTCTCGTTACGCGTATTTCTGCAGCCTTCTCTCACTTCCTGTCTTTTAGGGACAAATATTCTTCTCCGCACGCCGTTTCCAATCATCCTCACTTTATGTTCTTTCCATAATGTCAGAGATCAAGTTTCATGTGATTAATAAACAGCAAAAATTAGGATACGCTCTTTTTATAAGTAACAAGTAATTCAGATTCACAGCGTTTACAAAACAATATCGTAGCCACCTCTTATTTTCTCAAGTATTTTAACATTTGCTTCTCGTTCTGATCCCACTAATTGAATCAACGTAACATGATCAGAGCTAAAATAATTGCTGTTACAATACCTCGTAGTGATTAGACAGTTTAGGAGACCAGTGGTAGCAGATGCGAGTTCATAGTTGGATTTAAACCGCATTCTCATAGGCTGCATATAAATATAGATACTGTCGTTTTAATTTCATCCGCATGCTGGATTCTAGTGCAGAAGCTGAAGACTTCCGATGGAAATCGGTTGTATTTTTTTCACACTTTGCAGCCATAATTTGGAAACAGTCCAGGAAAATTTTGGTACGTTGTGAATATGTACACGAGGCCTGCCTATTTTAACTTTTAAAGTGCACTGCTTACCATATGTAGTATTGCTTTAGCATTCAGCAGCTGAGCATATTTTGGACACAGTATAATTGTGTGACTCTCGGAACAACAGTGAATGTTTCAATAAAGTACATTAAACGGCTGGTCCTTGTGATGGAAACGCACTCGGTTTAGTCTGAAGCAGGAAGCAGTCTTTACATATTATTCAGAAAAGCTGCATACTTCAAAGGGATAAAGGGGTTTAATGTTCTTCCTTTAAATATGTCACATTTAACTAAGCAGCTGGCTGAATGAGAGTCCTTCTTTGGAGCTCGTAATTACTCCAAAGGTGAAAAATGTTTGTAACTGTAATGTCACTTACCTTGTGCACAGGAGCAGATCATGTACTATTTCCAGGTATTGGCCTGGTACACTGTATTTCGCTACAGCTGCATTATTCTTCCGTCCAACCTTGTTCTGAAAACCTCAAATAAAATACTGCATACAGTTCTTATTTTCCAAATGCATGCTACTGGACTCGATCACAGTGATGTTCCGTGAGGAACTGAAATTTTGAAGCGCGATATTATATCATATTTTGCATTCTGCTGTTAATTACAAACAAAATGGGACTAGAAATTCTTAATATTGTGGTGACAGAGTTTGCGATGGCGTGTCATGTCGACGTTTCGGAGGAACCTTCTTTCGCTGAATTAGAATTATTGCGCATAAAGGACATGAAATAGTGTTACATAAATATAAGACTAAAACAATGTCTCTAGTTTGGGAAGCAATAGATTCTTTCAGTATATACATATATGCCAAGTTTGTGTTACGTCATGATGTGGGAATATTTGTTTAAATGTTAAGACTCGGATGGGTTAAGATATGCATGTTAAAATGCTACAGAAGGATTCGTGTAGTAACTGCTGTTCAAACACTTACACCTCTCCAAATGGTCGTCTGCCATCTACGGTTCGGACTAAAGCGTGCTTCAACTCCGTAACCATCTCCGTGTATCATCACGTACACGTGGCTTATAGCAAAGTGCAAGCTTGGTGTGTCTGTCATTTTGCATCCTACTGAAGTTGAATAAGACGGGAACCAGTAACTGGCTGTTATAAACAAGACAATGAAAATTATATGCCCATCTGCGGCGGCAATTACGTCACCAGTTAAGCAACTCGTAGCTTTCAAAGAAAGACTGTAATGCATGGATTTAGTTTTGGTTGACTGTTCGTTTTACTTTTATATATTTATGGTTTTTTAAAGACGCACACAGCAGGTCGGATCATCTGTCGAAGTGTGGTGAGGCTGAATCACTCGGTAGGGCTGCCTGTGCAACCAGACGCAGGTGACTGACGTGGGTGAAGTATTTATGTTATGTTAATTGGCAGAGGGAAGCTATGGCGGGGACCTTCCAGGTTTTCCTCCGACCTTCCAGCCTAGTGCAGGGCTAGTACATCAAATTAGGTCTCAGCCTCTTCCTTCCAAATTCTTCCTGATCATTATTCAATAACTGTACCAACATTAGACCCGGTTACTGTGAGCGGCCAACCTATGAAACTGGGAATTTCTGAGTGCGAGTTGGAAGTGTCAGTTATTCAACTGTTACATTCTGTGTAAATTCGCATTTAACTGCATAAATATTTATCTGCTTCAAAATGTATTGTTTTATATACTTTTAAAATAATTTGATGGTTCTTATTTTATTTCCATAAAGAGATTACGGCGGGATGTTATGTTTTAGTTTCGTTCGCCCAGGTTTTATTTCCGTATAAAATTCTGAGATCTTCAATTAATTCCGAAAGTGATTGCTAGAGTATCCTGCGACTGTATGTGCAACCCATACTCTCACATACAGTACAGACTTGAAACACGTTTAAGTTGTCACATGTAACCGAAAATTTTAACATGGTCGCAGTCTGTACAGGTACAAACAGTGCACTGAATTGCATCGCTAAACGGCGTAATTATTAATGTAGAATTTATTCTGGACGAAAGCTTATGAAAGACTGAGATCTGCGCTCTTTTGGGGTGTAACCCAGCGTCGAGTGGTAATCCTTTACCGACGTTTCAGGACAACGTATCGGTCCCATCTTCAAGGGTCAAAAAACCCATTTGGACTTCTTGACCTTGAAGATGGGACCGATTCTTTGCCCCGAAACGTCGGTAAAGGATTACCACTCGACTTCGCGTTACACCCCAGAAGAGCGGAGATCTCATCAGCATTGCGGCGGAAGCCTGAAATCGCTTATGAAAGACTGTATGTTTTGGGAGATATTCGCGGAGTAACTTCTCGACATTGACCTAACCAACTGCAAGTGAAAACTTACTACATAAATGGCTTTTAATGCTAAGAGGAATAACAGAGTTTAAAACCATTCTGACTAGGCTTTTACTTCGGAAAAAATTTACAGTCTCAAGCTTACGGATCTGACACTGACACATGCCAGTGTGCGGCCCTTTATTCATTGTCGTGGCTTAGATATCGGATGTAGTTACCATCATTACCGCCAGACTGCGTGGTATGTTGACGCTAATTACAGAGGCTACGTATTATTCTTTTGTCTGGCATTACTGTGGCCATGGCGACTCCTTTATGAAATGCTTTGCACGATGCTGTACAGGAAATCTTCATTTAGCTACTGCGAGATATGAAGCTGTTATTTAACTCCTATGTTACTGTTTTGAAAGAGATAATTAAAGATGTAATTAGAGATCTACATTTAGATACCCATATGTTGTACACAGTTGTTCCCCTAGATGCAAATGTATAATGGAGTCTTTATGTAAAACGCGTTTCATTTACTATATTATGAAAAGTAAAATATTGTGCCTTCAATAGTAAAAAATGTTTTAATATTGAAGTCGCGAATATGTGCGATAATTTTTTGTCTGTGTTAAAGAATGTTTTGAACTTCATTTCACATCGCAACCGGGAAAGAGGCGTTACGAGTTGAATACATATCTGCTTTTCTGTTGAATATATTTCTAGCTCAACAGACCTATTATTATTATTATTATTATTATTATTATTATTATTAGTAGTAGTAGTAGTAGTAGTAGTAGTAGTAGTAGTAGTAGTAGTAGTAGTTTTACTGTATTGTTATAAAGAACTGACTACCTAAATACAGATTCTGTTTGTGCTAAATGCGTCGAATATAACATTACAGTTCCACGCGGTCGACATACAGTATTTGTAATTCACATTTCACAAACAACGTGTCGTGTATATGCATAAGACGTAGGTAGCGAATTTCGCAGAATTCTATGCTCATGTCTGTTTGGTTAACATCATCAAACCGAAGGCCAAACAAAATGTTCTCACGGCCGCCACTTTCTCATTTCACATTCTGAGAGAAAGATTTTGAGAAAAATGCCAGTTCGAAGATTTGTGTCTATGTCTCATTTAAAAAGCCGGATATTACTGTAGTTCCCTCCACACGAGTGTGCGGCATACGTCATATTATTACTGATTTCCGGAAACTGGAAATTACGGTATTAGTGTGTCTTCCATTGGCATGATATCCATATCAGTTTTCGTGAAAACTGGCCAACTGTTTTCAAAATTCAAAACGGGTGACATGCGCATTAAGTAAGTGGGATAAAAACGAATATGGGAAAACATAAGATATGGCGTCAACATTAGCACAGTTACAAGCTGACGTTTACTGATAAATGCTACAGTTAGGGGACAAATAACACACAAATAAGGAAGACGTGTACGACTGTGAGTCGCGATAAGGAAGTGATTTTTTGTTTATGCGTCACTGCTGTCTGGCTGTACTTGCTGCATCTCTGCAAGCTGGTAAAAAGGTGGGGAAGATACAGTGCTGGGAAGATAGACGCGGAAGTGGAAAATTGCATTGCGCACACTAAAACGCATTTTACCGCACTCTGCATGGAATACTGATTTAATGCCTTGTTTTTATACTTACAACTTTGTATCTTTGAAATTGCTTATTTATTTATTTAACGATGTTTAACCGTAATTGGTACAACTATTTTTAGAATGGAAACGTGCTGAGGTAAGATACTTTCTGAGGATGGGCAATATCGCTAATGCTTTTAATGTGACAACATCTTATCTGACATTTTCGATGACGTTGCTGCTTAACCAACATAATTCACACCAAGAGGTACGATAACGAGGAAATGTGCACGGTGGGTTGTGAACCGAGTGAAATACAGGCAGGTGTCAGGCTTGTAGCATGATGGTTTAACAACGCGTGTCGTGGAAGGCCCTTCATGTCTGTTGCTGCCACACTAGCGACTTTCTCGAAGTCGCTGTTTGATCAGGCTGTATTTGCTGGTGACAATACAGGAAGAATATTTCGGGTGACTGCTGAGACAGAGAAGTAAAGACGTTTCATCCTTCATGTCGGCCAAAGCTCAACGCATAAGTTCGCGACAGGGAAGCATTGTCACGAGCATTCACTGTATCTTTATTTTATTTTCGCCTGTAAGATTTTTTCAATTCATGTTGCGCCGGTGAACATCTAGAGATTTTTTGCCTGTCAAAAATGTTATATCTCATGCAAAAAATACAGAGAACAGCGTCGATATACCCCGTCATGTGTTCAATAAAAACCTGTGTATTTAATGTAGTTATGGTCTGTTTAATGACGCTGGCAGTGGCTGAGGTTATAAACAGTCTGCTGTTAAGGTTGTTGGTGAATAATAAACAGGAAGTAATGTAGAAGAAAAGAATCACTGCTTGATTTTACATATTATAGCTGTATTTACTGTGTAGTCTGAGGAAAACTACGAAAGCCGCAGTGAGGATAGTCGATATTCCAGCCGAGATTCGAAAGAGGCATTTCTCGGGTACAAGCCGAAAACTTTAGGGTTTGAATGAACTTACTCGGTACAGGGCTGTAAACGATACAGGTGTGCAGTACTGTAGTGCCTTAAATAAAGGGCTGTTTCGCTGAATTTGATTGGAGCTCACTGAAGCTCACCAATGACATTCTTCATTACAATTTCCAATTCCGTGAAATTACGTGACAGGATAGACAACGTCCTGAAATAGGTCGTATAGTTTCTTCAGTAAAGAATATTTAAGAATTAACCAAATTAAATCAAAATGAAAATTACTTTACAAAATTAACTGTGGAAGTAATGTACTGACTTTGAACGAATTCTCATGGATTTTTGCCGCCAATCTTGGGTTTGTACCATCCGCAATGTATTCTTTAACTTTTAAATGAGAATAAAAAAACGTATAATTGATTACACTGTTAGAAGCGCATAGGACTTTGTTACAGTGCCTTCCTTATTTTATTTTTTTTTGGACGGTGGATATAACATTGTTAACATAGAACATGCTTTAATATTTCGAGACTGAGGTACGGCATAACGTGCTTTTGTCAGTACTGCCGTACTAAGGAATCGATCCACGTGCTTTTAATACAAGGCGGTCACACTAAGCTCGGATGCTGTTCACCGCAACACTGTTGGTATTTCCCTTGTGTTGTGAGAGGCAGACCTGGTACGATATTTTGTGGAAGGTTTTTTTTGAGGGGGGTGAGGGGAAAGCCTTTTCCTGTAAGTTGGGGAAGCTCGTAAATAAGTAGTGCGGTTTACACGTTAAAATTTCAGCGACATACGTGGGAAGGCAGGGAAGGAAGTAGCTTCCTGTGGTAGAGAATCGAGCCACGTGTATCCACAACTCAAAGCAACCATCACGGCAAAATATTTAGTTATTTTAGTTTTTATTTAATGACACCAATTTTAAAAAATCTTAACTTAAACATGCCTTATGCCTGTGTTGCTCGAAGGTCAACTAATGATGATACAGCAACAGGTAGGTCGCGACTTAAGCATTTCGCACCAGATGGCTCGGTTTCACGAGGACTTGACATAACGCAGTTGTTTGCATTAAGATGGCGGGAAGTGATTAATTTAAGGTTAAGTGCAATAGAAGAATAGGATTTCGTAAGATTTTACTGCATAAGGGTAAGGATTAACGTAGTTTTGCCTGCTGGTAGTGACTGTGGGAAGAATTGAGAAGAGAATGTAGCTCATTCCACTAACAGTTTATGTAAAACAAATAAAATCATAAACCTCAGATTTCGTATTGTGTATTTACCTATTGTCCCTGTTTTAATTAACCTTCGGTAAGTAATGGTTGGTTCTGTCACTATGTTCGTGACCTTTCCATCACTTGAACGTAACAGAGCCGTAACTCGCTTTATCTATGACCTTGTTGAGAACAACAGTACCCACAGCGGGTTGTGAAACTAATAGAAGAAGAAGAAGAAGAAGAAGAAGAAGAAGAAGAAGAAGAAGAAGAAGAAGAAGAAGACCTCTGTTATCTGCTGTTTCCTTCATCTTTCATTTCTTGCTCGTTCTCTCACATTTTATACTGCTCTGTCATACATCTGTCAATATACTTTGTCAGACATAATGTTTCCCGCTATTAAATTCGACATCCTTGTATTTCGTTAAGCACTCGCAACCCACAAAAATACTTCCAGTAGACGTTGAGTGTTTTAATATATTTGTTGTACAGAATATACCGGGGAAGAAGTGTAGAAACTGAAGGAGGCGATGTAGTTATTTCGAAAAAAAAAATATTACGTCGACACGTGTCCTGTTGGCGACAGTTGCTGGGATATGGATGTTTGAAATTCAGTGTTCAAGGGGAGAGACTATCGAATGCTGTTCCCAGACAGCGGCTTCCTCAATAAAAGGTTTTCATTGCAGTTCACAGACATGTGAGTGGGAATGGTACGTTCCCTTCCACATTGTGCTCGTAACATCCGCGCAGACAGGTTGAAAAGAGCACTGTTACCCAACTAGTTCGTCCGGCCGTCCTACAATATTATAAGGATTCTTTTAGACCTTTGTGTTTGCCTGAAGTTAATATGGCAGGCATTCAGTTTTGAAGGCTTTTATGCTCATCTCATGACCCCATTCAACGTCTAGAGCTGCAGGACTGTCACGTAAGATTACAGTTTAGCAAATAGATCGACGCTCACACGGAACACTACATCTTGATTCTTTCACTGACAACTCACAATTCACAATTCACCCATCCTGCTAGACGTTGAATGGGTTAAATGTGACATGGATACAAGCCTTCAAGATTTGATGTATCCAGAGTGACTTATAAGAAACACCAAATTGTGTAAGTCCTTCTGGTCGTCTGGCTCCAGGTTCATTCAGCCGTGGTAACATATTTGAGGGGATGTAAAGATGAGAATGCAGAAGGAAACGTGTCACTGCCCATAAAAATGTCTTTGAACTGTCACGAAATTTCGTTTATTAAGAAGTCTTCGGCCTGGGACCCGCCTTCGATATTCTCCATCTTTGAACTTCAAAGTCTGTAACTCTGTAAACGTCACAGATAGGATCGTGTAAATGCAACGGCCTTTATTCAGAGTACTTAATTAAAAGTCTCTCTCAGTCCGTAGAGTTCCTTTTAGAACAGCCTTCATGTTCACGTTACGTACGCTTCATATACAGTGAGCCATTTGTTGGCAAATTGTGTATTTTTTACGTCAAGTTTGTTTCGTATATATCGCTAGAAACGTTGGCTTGAACAGAAATTCTGGCACACCGGAGCGAAGCGTAGGAAGGTGCGTTGGTGGAGGAAGCTTAGCAGTCTGGTAGGGATATGATCGGTCGATCCGTGGAACTTCTATCTTTGACTGTTTGTGTATTGGTGTCTGGTTTCCAGCGTGAGCAGAGATATGGTCACTCATAATTAGTCTGTCGCGCCTCTAAAATAATTCTGATTTTGTCACATGTTTAAAAAGTAAAATTATTTTGTTTGATTTGTCACGTAAACTGCAGGGTAAGTAGAACGAGATATGTGGGACTCATGTTGGTATCAGAAATTCAAACGGAATTTTGGTGTGGAAACCTAAATAGATGATTTCTAGGCGATGTGGGAGAAAGGTATTGGAATATATCTGAAATAAATAGCGGATTGCTGCATATGGGGTTTGTTTGACTGTACTTCTGTGCATAATGGTGATCCTGTTCTCATAAAACGCTAATTTCATGACTAGCCTTGAGACCGTTAGGCACCCAAGAATCCTGGTCCATGGAGTGGATAAGTGAGTGAATCTGTGATACAATTATGCAAGGTAACTGATATAATGCTGAGTTATGTAAAAATTGTAACAATGAAGAAGCCGCAATGTTTGCTATAATTGTGGTTATCCGAAACCAATCATGAAATTCTTCCGCATACCGTATTGTTTTGGCACGTAATGAAGTCTGAACCAGTGTTTAAATTGGCTAAATGCAGGTTAAGCAAAACACAACACAAATTTTCCGCAAACCACTAACATTTATTTGAAACTCAAAAACAGGTTTTAAGTATTTGAAACAGACTGTAAGTGAACATGCGTGTAGGCCTATATGTCTAACCGGAGCAACCGAACTGGTTCCGTGGTGGGTGTAGTAAACAACAGTAATTCCTGAGGATGGCGCAATACGTGTCGAAACATGTAGTGTGTATCTTTCAATATTTTAATATACTTTGAAAATTAATGTTGTACTGTACGGCTTTTTGAAGTTCCTAACACTATCGTCAGTGCACAACGGGATGGCCCACATTAAATTGATTAACAGCAATTCCTGCTGTATTGCTGTAATTTTGTCTACACTGACATAAGGGCCCACTCGCCTGCTTGTTAGTGTTATTACGCACAATATAGACATGCTTTAATTACGCGATATTAAGGTTCACACAGCGGGGTTGCTGAAGATGCATCTTTTCCATTTTTTTTTCCGCCGTGTTGACTGGTACATAGGTATTAAACATTTACCAGTCAACATTGCGTAACAACCAGTAAGACTTAAAATCTTCATGTGTAAAGGCGTGTGTGTGTGTGGGCTGTCGTTACTCGGCATTAAATACTTTGATATTTTACAGCGTCGTTTCTGAAGAAAGGCGTTAAGTTCGATTGCAAGCTTTATTGTTGGCCGCTCGGATTACTGTCGTGTAACGAAACTGTTCCTTTACCAACTCAGTGTCAAGATGCCTGTTATTCTGCTCACGTTCGGGCAGCTCACAATTTAGCGGCGGTGACTGTAACGTAATCATTTCGAAATTACGCCTTTACTGCCCTCTAATTGCATTTCACACAAATGAGCTTTTTAGAATATTTTGTTCTTTAAAGAAAGAAAGAAAGAAAGAAAGAAAGAAAGAAAGAAAGAAAGAAAGAAAGTCTTAAAGATTTCCAGGCAACAAAACAAAGGGCCCACAAGGAACCGCTTGGCGATTTACATAATTATATTTTGTATACAAAGGAAGCGAATATTTTTGTACTCGTGTGCTTCATGATGTTTGTAGCTACTTAGGACTCAGTAATGCAGGATGACAGTACTGCCATCTGTACAACAGATGAAGAATTGCCTTGCCACAACAGAATATGAGCCATGTAACTGCGGGTGCTAAATCTTAAATACGGCGAATTGTCATTGTCAGTTCATCTTATTATGCTAAAGTTAGTTCATGGGAATTTATGGCTCTAGAATATAGTCTCAAAGCACGTTGCTGGTGCAAGTTTCTTCGCCAAACTTAAGCAAGTGCTGAAAAGAAATAAAATTACGGTGTTGATTGATTTATGTAAGTTCGACGTGACAGAATTTTCAACAAATTGTTTAGGTTATGAAAAAAAGGAAAGTGAGATAGCAATACGTCTAACACGCAGTGGATATGAGTAATACTCAATAAATTGAAGTCGGAAAAACCGAAAGTAAGGAAGGACTGTAAGAGACCAAAACTTAGGCGGAAGAGCCAAGTTAAAATTCTTATTAAAAGAAAAGGGTGCGAGTATGTAGATTCATCTAGCTCACAATATGACCTAGTGGTGTGCCATTAGGAAGGTTGCAATGTATGTTTGGGTTCCGTAGAATTCTCAGAACGTTTGAACGTAAGGCGGCTATTCACCTCTCCAGAAAGAATGCACTCCATGGAGATACTTAGCTAAACAACATTATATCAATGGATTATGTTCCGAATGGTCGAACAGTATTTGGGAAATATTCTGAGGTCTTAAGCGAATTTATTAATAAAACCAAGTACTGCACAACTACATTTGTATACTCTCCGACATGTTTCGGCCGAATAGTTACGGCCGAAACATGTCGAAGAGTATACAAATGTAATTGTGCACTAGTTGGTTTTATTAGTAAATTTGCATAATAGTTAACTGCACTGAAAATATACAACATTAAATTATGAGGTCTGTTTATGTAAGTTCCGCGTAATGTAGAGTAAAATAAGTTTGTCCCATTGCACGCCACGAAGGCGTGCGGCATTTACAGAACTACAGGTCCGCCCATTCTCATTTCCAGCAGTAGATGAAGGTGCATTAGTCATGTTCGTTCCCCATCTTTTATATCTCCGAGGGCGGAACTCCCGGTGCCATTTGAATAGAGGCTGATTAGGCCCGAGAATTGGTCTGGGCCCTCAGACATGCAGCGCGTAGCGTGGACACTACGTGAACTAAGATATCCATCCTCTCATAGGTCTTGAATTACTGAAGGAAATGCTGTCCAGTCTCAGTATATATAAATACACCGATAAAAATGCGGGAAGGTCCTAAACCTTGCGTCCTAAACCGCATCGCCGACGTACCCCGTCTTCAAATGTAGGCCTATTGTAGTGTTCCCGTTCTCTAAGGTCGTTATGTAGCAGGTACTAATAACGTCTATCATGTACGGAATACGATGTTTAACAAACAACCCTATATTTTTTTGGTTCCAAAACGAACATCCTCCTACAGTGGATAGCCCTTCTTTTTGCATATTTGAGATCCCCTTTAAATTTCAGTCTTGGGACCTACTCTTGTGACTGAGGCTGTGGGTGGCCTTAGCAATCCTACATAGGCGTTAAATAAAGCCACGATAGCTTTTCTGCCTTCTTTGCAGTTCGTGATTCGCTCTACGTCTTATCATTCGACGCTATATAATTAGTTACTGGCAACGTCGTTAAACAAGCAATATATTTATTAAGAGGTTTCATTATACTGAGATACTGGTAGTAGGCCTGCTTTCTCACAGGGTAAAGGGGTGGCGCTGATCGCAGCTGCCTGGTCCGTGTATACGTTCATGTAATGGTAGGTATAGGACTGCGTGTGTGTGTGTGTGTGTGTGTGTGTGTGTGTGACTCTCGGCACGTTCATTACAGAATGCAACTAATTTCCATTAGGCGGCTCGGGTGGCTGATTGTATTTTCCAGGCGAGTTACCACATGTTTACAGAAATGAAACATCCAATTAAAAAAAGACGAAACATTGCTTATTAAAACAAAACGTTAATTGAATTATGTCACCATGCTGTGCCCACAGAAGGAAGTTTCACGTACCGACCATCTCCACATCGCCGTCTAACCGTTACGCTTCCCACCCCAGCGCATGTCCCTATATTCCTTCCGATATTATTAGTGATAGCCACGTGATACCCTTCGCTAGCGAAAAACGCTTTGAATCATCTCATACGCACTAGAAAGGTCTGGAGAAAATTGAATATTAAGACCGAAAGCGGAAACCTTCTAGCACCGTCGCCCACACCATGCACGCGACCTAATTTTGCAGCGTCTGCGTAGTAACTGAAGTACGTAGCATACAACTCAACCTGTTGTGTGTGTGTGTGTGTGTCTTAATTGAGCACACTTTCAAATGTCACTATCTAAATCACTTCTTCCTTGGTATAATCTAAAGAACTTAACGTGGTACCTTCCGCCACCCCAAAGCTTGTTATTCGTAGTCAGATCAGTACAGCTAACATCACTAAAATCTGCAGTACACAAGAACGTGTGGTTCGTTTCGACAATGGGGGCACTCTGTGTTTGTTATTGGAAAGTTACAGTTGATGAAAAATTCATTATTTATGTGTTTATTACGTTTCAGAGTAATGCAGCTACAGATGATTTCGAAAAACACAATGCATTGAGTTAATAAACCATTTAACATTGTGGTAAATTTCACATTTTGAGTTTAGAAGTGCGTAAGTAGTTTAGTTTGCAACAATTTCACACACGGAGAAACAAGCAAGACGTAAGCTTAGACAGGAAGATTAAATTCAAGCTAAGGTGTAAAGTATTGAACTTGATCGCACTGACTCAGGATAGGATTTATCTGTACGGTTTTTGTCACAATTAAAAGGAAAATAGGAGTTAAAATGCTGCACACTTTGCTTTGATTTTGACAGTGATTCAAACCTCGGGACATTCCCTTTCTCATTTATTGTTGGCCATTTTGATGAGAAGTAAATTGGTCACTACAAAAGCCTTATTAATATGCACCTTCGATCCTAATTTTTTGGGAAAAAGAATTTTTAGTAGTTAGTTCGTTCTTCCGGAGTTTATCTCAACATCGGGGGAGGGGGGGGGCTGGATTATTTTCATGGGAAGGAGGTGTTTCCTTTATTCGCGTCTGATGCTCAAGAGATCAGCGTGTGTGTGGCAGTAAGCGTGGAACGTCCTTAGTCAGATTAAATTCCAGACGCCACATTGTGAGGTTGTGTGTATAACGGTAAGTAACTGAGGATGATTCTAGCTTAAGTGATGGTACAGACTGATTGTGTGAAGATTATAATGGATTAATTCCTGTGCCCTTGCCATGTGCTTCTTGCCTCAATTAACTGACTTCACTTTTGATTCGCGTATTATTCCACTTGTTGTGTTGTGTTATTCCCAACCCTTAATGACACACGCTATAGTTCTCATGGCGTCTGCTGTACTGTGGAGCGCCTGTTCTGTCTGTCCGTCCCTAACGATGAATTTAACTGTAGAACCGCTGAACGAATTTAGCTGAAAGTAGCTCTTGTACACAAAGTGTCGAGCCACGTAATGTTTTAATTAGATCGGATAATTTTGCATGAGAACCTACGTGGTTTTCTGCGAGCAACCCTAACGTAGGTTTCTGAACATTTAGTAGACTGACAGCTGTTTTAAACAAAAGTTGCTGAGAACAAAGGTACACACATTTACCTTGCAGCAGTACGTTTTACGGATTAAGAGATAATTCAGGTGGAAATATTACGCTTTGCGGAAACCATCGGACGAATGTTTTGAACAAACAGCAGCGCTACCCTAACATGGTATTTTTCCAATTTTGAAAACAAACGAGTTCTTAAGCGCTTCTTGACTAGTTGAAATCACACATTTTTATTCTGTTAACGCATTAATTTTTTACGCTATGGCTTCCAAGTATGCTGTATCAAAAGAGTTATGTAAACTTCTAATTATGTTTTCGTACGCGTTGGACTTGTAATCTAGGTTAATGGTTCTTTACTCATTACATCGTTTTATCGTCCATACAGTATGAATACTTACAAATATCAACTGACGTTGACTATTAGCATAAATGTAATTTTTTACTAGAAGCAAAGAACTTACCGCAGTGGTAATTCTATAAATTGCCGTAATCTGGGGTGTGATGCCATGTGGCATAGAAGATATGTGCCGACATTTGAGAGGCACGTGATTCTATTATCAGCAGGGTGGATATTGTATCCCTCTACCTAGATAACTCACGAAATAGGTTTTCTGAAACGTCGTTTATATATGTAGAGAATACATAGCGTCATGTACCGGACGTGGGTAGGGCCAAATCTCCGTAGATACTTCCATGAGAACCCCAAATGTAATGCAGTGTTTATTATTCAGTGTAGTGAAGGTCTTTTATTTCCACGCAATATGTCAGAGTGACCAAATTTTGTATCAGTTACAGAATATTTTTCTGCCTTGCATTAATTTCATTTCCTGTAACTAATTTGTCCATCGTGGCTGTTATTACGTCATTCATACATCATACGCCCGCACACACCTGTTCAACGCACACTGTATGATGTCACAATCTTGATTCAAATTAAAGTCCGTTGATATATGGTTAGCTGTCTGGAAATGGCGTTCAGTCAGATGTCAAATTTGGCTTGAGGAAAATCACGTACACGTTCATGGGTAATAGTAAAGGAATTGTTAAAATGCGCCTATAATTTTTTCTGCGCGTGCCTCTTTTTGTGCATTTAAGCACCACGAGTTCCACTACGTAGATTTGGTGGCATTTTATATTATGAATGTTTATAAACTTTTTTAGACATGTAAATTTTGACCGCGAAGCGGACACAAATACCGGATGTGTGACGTAAAGACCTAGAAGCTTTTCTGCTCTCTTTCCGACAACAACTCCCCTGTGACTGAGTGAAAATTTATCGGAAAACAGTTCTGAGGAAGGTCTGAATAGAAACGAAATAACGTTTTCTTTACATTGCACGTTCTCTTAATTCTTACAGTTTTCGAGGTGCGAGACCCTTGCTCTATAAGCACATCTCATATCTTGTACTTCTTTCTCGTTCGGACGTTATTAAAATCTTCAGACTGTGCCGCATACAGTGGACGTTACAAGCAGGGCACCTAGTCCTTAAGACGGACTAAAAGCATCTCATGAGTATGTAACTTCTGTAGTAAAGCAATTTCCTTTGAAATGATGCGTAGCACAAAGAAAATCTCCCTGCAGCGATAAATGGTCCGCATGTGTTGAAAGGTTTCATCAGATTGCTTCAAAAGCTGAAGGTTGCTTGAAAAACTGAAGGTTGCTTCAAAAGCTGAAGGTTGCTTGAAAAACTGAAGGTTGCTTCAAAAACTGAAGGTACGTCTTAGCTCAGGGAAGCAGTGCAGAGAATTTCCTTACAGCGTAGCCGTGAAGGAACATTCTGCATTATGGGTCGGGCCGATTTGACGGGATGAGTGCCCAAATCTCTGCCCGAGTGCTCGAAAACAGGTTACTGAATCAGGTTGAGTGCTGTGTTTGTCCAACGGCACAATTTTACCTAGAGAGAGGCATAATGTCGTGTGGACCAAGAAAATAATTGAAGTGCACAAATATTTTGAAGGTAACCTGAGTAGTGTAAAGGTACCATCCCAGAGAGAATTAATAAAACCAGTAAATACTGCAGGAAAAGAGATAGTTTGCCAGAGGTTCTAACCGGGTACCTTCCGAATGTACAGTACACTTGTCAGACACTGCCTGGATATTAGAGATCAGGTAGAAACTGTATTTTACTTACTGATAGTTTATTTAACAACACTGTCATTGGCGCAGATTACATAGGGTCGAGCACTGGGAAGATGTGAATAATCTGTCGGAAAATTTGTTTGAGGGAATGGATGTTTCTTAATCTGAGGTACCGTTTTATTAACGTAGAATTTTCCTGGAGTAACTCAGCCTCATTCATGATACGTTCACGGCCCAGAACAGTTAACAGACTATCTTATGAAGAATAACTCTGCTCGATTAGGTAGTTCGTTAGATAGTTCTAATTAAGGCATCACGTTTTGAAATGCCAAGCCAACGGCAAGTAGCGTGTGTTCTGTTTTAATTTTAAGATCCATTAGATAATTTTCTTTAGGAGGGAAATTAGTTGCAGCTTTTGCTCGTTTGTGGCTGCAAGCACATACCATTCCAGCCGCTGAGAAAAAAGTTACCTTTTACAGTGAATAACAGAAAGTGGGTAGGACCAGAAATCTGGATGGAGCGTTCTGTTGGAAGAGTAGAGCGAGCTAAGTGACATCTGCACGCTGCTATACATAATACATAACACTGTCACACCATGTCTCTTACATTAAGACGCAGACGTCCTAGACCTGCTTTTCGAAAATTACAGTTGCTCTATCTTCACATGTCCCCTCTGTGTTAGGGTCAGTTCCGTCTAAAGATAAGAGCTACACTGTGACGTGGCGTAATATTTCTAGGCCTGTTTTATGATGATTAAAAACTAAATCGGATTTAAGCCAGTCGATTTTACGCACTTACGCATTTGCGTACATTCCTTACACCGTTCAGACCATTCTAGCCACAGTTTTCCGAATGGGCGACTCTTGAGAAATACCTTCACATACATTTTTCTGCTTGATTGTCCCACCTTCAGCTACAGGTCGAGTCCATCTTTTCCCATGCGTTTGTAAAGTTTCCGATAATTGAATGAGACCAGAATTGCCTTATCATGTAAATTGTTACAGTCTACATTTAATCCACATGTTTTCGTTTTTATAATTATATTAAAGTTTTGTGTGTATTTTATGCTCTCCCTTTGCAGTAAGTGATAACTCTGTAACGTTACGTTTAGTTACCCCATTTGCAGACTAGCTTAATACGGTTCGGGGCAGCCTGTATACGCATGAAAATAAACCCATTTAAGTTTGTTGCAGTTATTTGATGCAAATAGTTACGCGTTTATTATGCTATATATGGTAGCCTTCATTCGCAGTTTACTTCCTTTGTATTAGGTCGCAATACTTTTCCTGTCATTTGCTTATAAAACGAATGTAACATTTTATGTTCTTCCGTTTCGTAATACGTAGATAGATAAGCGAAGTTAAAAGAAAGGCGAGGCAGATTTCTCCCTGTGACGAATTAAGCACATCGCCTTGAATGTGTAAGGGGGTAGAGGTATAGCTTTAAGCATTGTTAACCGCTGTGCAAGATGGAGGTAAGTTTTAAGCTTCAGTATATTGCCACTTTATATCCGTGGAAACAGACACAGATGCCAAAGGATAGGAAGATTGGTGGGCCCCAGACAAGATCGGGACGCTGTGGAGAAGGGAAATACAAGTAATATTCCAGCGCCGGAAACCCAACGCCTTCGTTCAGTTGTCCAAGTCGTAGCCTAGTCTTTATGCCTAATGAGAGGAAGGGTCTAATTAAACGTTTTACACTATTGTAACTACTTATGCATCCCACCTGCCTTGGTATTTAGTAACCGTGTATTCTGGCACACGATGTACAGTCACTGTCCTCGATTTCTTGTCATAATAAACACCGAATTAACTTTAAGATAATAACATATGCATTGGCGATGTTACGTGTTTAATTTCCAGTAGAAATAATTTTTAAATGTGTAGGGTTGTATTTAGAATAAAGGCGTGCAATCAGAGTTGCTATTATGTTTCATAAATTTCAGCGCGTTTGTTGTGAAAGGTGCCGGCAATGCAACTTTATTTCTCGACACGCCTTTGTGTGTGTATGTGTGTGTTAAATTGCGAAAAATTACGGGACACCTTACAACAAAATCTGCCTGAGATTTCGCACGGATCTCGAGCGTAAATTACAAAATATTTATAGGAGTGAAAAATGTTTCGAAAAATGTTGTGCAGAGGACTGAAACATGTGATGTGAGGCAGATAAAATTTTAGCTTAAGTGCCATATCTGCGGAATTGATATAGTCACACTATGCTAATATTTTGTTAAGTTTTTTCACTTAAAAATTTGTGACTTTTCTCGATATGTGTAACAGGCGTTGGTGTAGCAAACAAAATTATGTGTATGTGTGGGGCTTGTTGTACAGTGCGCAGTCACGCCGCATGTTCCAGATGTGTGTCTCTTTCAATAACAGTAATACCATAAGTCTGTTCCAAAAGACAGCTGTAAGCTTGTTGGCTTAACATATCAAATCTGTGACAATACTAAGTAAAGATTAGCGTACAAATACTGACAGTTGAAGCAAATTTAACGTACGGAAAATGCCTCTATATACGTTCCGTACTCCGTTCGCACCGTTCAGTGAATGTGCGCACGTTGTGTTTTAAGGTACGACTTCCACTCTCTTTCGGTCTCGTTAGGTAAAAACGCGTGCATGATGTCTGTCCATAACTAAAGAGGCTGGTCAAAATGTACTACGTAATGCAGCAGGCTATGCATGAAACCCCAGAGGCATCTTTCCAGTGCTGTTCGTTTATGAAACTTTATTAGTGGTTTAGGATATACGTGATGAGTCACTAAGTGAAGTGAAATATTTTGTGGACAAATATGGCTGAAAAGAAATTTCAGACGAGTTGTTGAACGTCTCACGAAATTTTGTAAAAATCTGTCCAACAGTTTCGGTACTGGTACTAGTTCACTGGTACGCTAATAGTACGATAGATAGGAAAAAAAGATCAAAGCGTGTGAAATAAACTGTTATTGTAACCAACTAATTGCACAGTGTTAATGTGTAATTTTACGGTTGAAACTTTACATCTTCAATATGTTTCAGTCTTTCATGCACCATCAACAGGGAGGCCATATGTTCTCCCTTAAGATGATCTGCGGGAGGTCGAGACATGTTGGAGGTGCAATGTTTTAACCGTAAAATTGCACATTGACATTGTGCGTCTGTTGGGTATAATAATATAGTTTATCAAATAATGTGTGGAATTAATAACAATATTAAATTTATGTGAACTAATTTTTTTTCAGTTCCTTACACTGAAGAGTAGGGCGCTCCTGTGTATTCTGTAACTAACGTCCGTGCAGTGTAAAGAGGAAGAACGAGTTGACCGGTTTAACGACTAGGACTCGGATCCATGCAGTTGTTCCTTTCTCTGGCGTGCGTCTTAATGACCGAATAAATCTTGTGCCATTACGACTGTAATGAAGGTTTCATAGGGCATAAGCATAACTTGGCTAATAACACTGGGGTGGCAGAGCTGACCATGGGTAATAGCAACTTCATTTTACAAAGGAGACAAATTTGAAAGAGGGGAAAATTGGTCCAATAAAAAAGTTTTTCATTTTCTTTTTTTCTATTTTTTATTTCTCATTATTCAATTTAGTAACCAAATAATCTGTTCCTAGGTTTAAAAAATATTGGGGGGCATTTGCCCCCCTTAGCCCGCGCAAGTTACGCCTATGCATATGGCTGTAGCGGTGAAGGGCCCCGCAGCAGACGCTACGGACTCACTGCAGCCGTGAGGCTTATTGTGCAACCCTGTGATGAAGATGAAGATGAAGATTATTTTTGTCCTTTTCCTAGTAATGGAGCACCGGTGGAATGAAATTGACAGGGGAAAACCGAAGAACTCGGGGAAAAACCTGTCCCAGCGCCACTTTGTCCACCACAAATCCCACATGGACTGACTCGGGATCGAACCCGGTCCTCCGCGGTGATGCATATGGCTGCTGAATCATACAGCATTACAGGCTACATTTCGAAGTGCAGGAATCCACTCTGAAAATTACGTTAAAAGGAATAAGACACTTTAATATGGATAGGCTCATGTATGTATATTCTGGTGATCTCATTTATGTCCAACGACAAGGAATTTTAGCTTTGAGATTTGTGCGTAACGGTAGACTGCCTTCGCGGTTTTTAATATCTTAAATGAATATGTAGTTTGGCATAGAGAATAAAAGCGAAATTAATACACTTTGTAAACAGATATTACGACAAGAAATGGAGAAACTTAATTTCCTGCTCACCATCTTCGGCAGCAAAGTGTTGTCAGCAGGCTGGCAGGAAAAGGGGAAACCAGAACGTGCTGTCCCACTTCTTTGGCTCAGTAGGTTACAGAAACATTAAGATTTCTTGCCAAGTGGCTGGGATAAAAACTGCATAAAGTGGCCAGCTTCGCATTATTCCCTTACATATGTCTAAATCCTAACTGGCTCCAAACGATTTGCATTTATAAAATATTATAAACTCACGGACAAATCTGTGACGGTAGGGGCTTGTTTTCGTGAAGTGTCACTTTAGAGTGTTAGACGAGGAACTGATCACCATGACTGTGTCTTTCATGTGTTCTCATTCCTTCTGTGTAGGTACCTCGTTAATAATCATATACTGAAAGAACTCGACCACTTGCAACCAAATTACTTGAGGAGAACTAAGCACGTGTATCGTCTCGTTATTTTCTTCTGTATTTAGCTCTAGAAGTTCACACAGTATTGTTAAACAACACAAATAATTATGCATGTTATTTAGACAGTAAGTGTGAACCACTAAAGCGAAAGGAGCTGGTCGTGGCACACTCAGAGTATCTTCGGAGGAATTTCGTTGATGAACCTGTACAAGAACATGCGGCCACATAAGCACTGAGGAACATTCCGAATGCAAAAGAAGCCGTTACTGCTAAACATTCATGTATGATATTTAATATGTCTTTCGCTGTAACGGATAAAATTTTCAAAACTGACATATGAAATTTGTAAATGACGAAAAAACAGAACACTATAAACATTATGAAGCTCCCTTTGTGTTGAGGGCGCCTAAAAAAGAGACATTTTTGAATTTATATTAGCGTAGTAAATGTAAATCGGGGCTTGGTATCTTGAACCTCGATGGCTCGGGACTTTATTCGTGTTTCTAAGTAAATATTTATCTCACGTTATGCATAATGCTGGTGGAAGAGTTTATGAGGTTCTGTGAGCGTTGGATGATGAGTCTAGAATGGATGGGGATAAATGGAAGGGGCCGTGCTGGGTATATCGAAGACCTGAGGAGAAAGTATAAACCTGAAAAAGAGCAGGTAGAAGGAGATCGGAAAAAACACAGAGTCACAATCTCCATTATTTGTGCTTATCACCAAAAATTGTAGAGTGACTAAGTTAAAATGAATAATATATGTAGGATATGCAGCACGCATAGATGCTGGGATATTGCTACAAAATTTTTAGTCTGAAATGCTGAAGAAGGAGGACCACTGTGAATAATTCTGTTGCGTGGTGATGGGTTTACTGACTTTATCCATCGTCCGAAGATTAAAATATTAAAAATATTTTAAAAAAAACTAAAACCACAACGTTTGGGAAGCTGGCTCTGCTTCCGTCCTCAGGTGAATTGAGGGGGAGAAGAGAAGGTCCAGTGATGGAGGCTAGCTCTGTCTAACGGACCCAACAGAGTAGGTGTTCTTCTGTTCTCCCCCTCCATTCACCTGAGGACGGAAGCAGAGCCAGCTTCCGAAACGTTGTGATTTTAATTTCTTTAAAATATTTCTAATATTTTAATCTTCGGACGGTGGATAAAGTCCATAAACCCATCACCACACAATATTATACACCATCGTCAAAACCTTTTAAAATACTTCTGTATTTATAGAATGATAATATTAATGCTGTGTTGTATGTGAGGTTCTCACAGAGGTAAATATTAATATTACCGTCTTCTGGGATGTTAGGCCGTGTAGTTTGGTAGGTAGGTACCATATTACGCAACGTATTATCCCTGAAGGTGTTACTGTTTGAGTACCAAACTGCTATCGTCTGGTCTACGAGTGTATTAAATTTACTTACATTGCAACATTTCCTTGCCGTAAATAGGTACATCAATTTAGTTTCTTAGAGTGAATTAAATAATTGATTGCTGAACTTTCTGATGTTCGGCAGTGTGCGGCGTAGGGTAACTATGTAGTGGGTGCTTTAATGGCAGTGTCGGAGGCAGTGTCTGATAGCAAATAGGACTGTGAACTGTGATTACTTACAAAGGACGTAGTAAAAACGGTTATGCCTCTATAAAGGACCGTATTGGCATTTCCCGAGCCGGCTGGTGTAAGAATGAAGTTGTCGATATGTATTGTAGAATCTTAACCAGTATATTAGATGTCTATAGAGTAACGTAAATAGTTCTAAAAGAATTTGTGTATTATGCCTTGAAGACCGGTGGTGGCCACCTCTTTCCAACCCCCTGCTTACTCATTCAAGGTCATATAATCGTACCTATGTTTGTTTTATGTGTGGTTTATTTAGCCACAAAACCAGTAGCTTCGACTGTAAACGCAGAATAATAGGACAAACGGTGAGTGGTACATTGCAAAGAACGTCGAAGAAAGCGGCTTTATTTGATGTGATATTCGAGCGTTTTCCTGGAACGACCCACGAACACCCCGAATATCAGTCAGGTCAGACGGTCTCTGGGTCGAGACTTCAACAACAGAACTCCAGGATATGGAGCAGAAGAGCCAATCGCGACTGTGACCCGTGTATTTCAATTTCGTTTGACAGCGTGCGACCTTTGATGATGTCAGAGCGTCCTTGTATATTCTGTTCCACTAATTCCGTTCCAGCATTCGTCTAAAATTATAAGAAAACCCATGGACAGTAAATTCAGGGTAATGAAATTATCTTATGAGATTTGACATCTTGTGGGCTGTCATCAACCCTGGAGATAGAACGAGTAGGTTTCTCCGGAACGTCGGCGAATTTATGAAGGACTACAAACAGTCACGTCCCAGAAAAGAATATCCTGCACGCAAAAATGATAGTTCTTAGTCGCTGACATCCAGTCTGATACAAATAAGAAGTGTTTGGTCCTTTGGATTCGAAACGCATATACTCTTATCTCATTATGGCAACTTGTTCGGGGAACTTGTACGGCTTGTTTTAATCCTTTGTAAGCTGAAGCTCATACAAACAGTATTTTATACATCGATTGTTACTTCACAGAATGTGCAACGTAGTTTTGACGCAAAGAGTTTCTGTTTATTCTGAGAACAAAACGAACTCCGTGGGCGAAGTATGATGTTGAATGTTAAAACGTGCGGTGCACGCTGCTGCTGCCACCATACAAAGGGCTAACCCTTTTGAAGCATGAAGTTGGTAAAGGTAAATAAAGTTGTTTCTGTGCACGCCATGACTTCATACAGGGTTAGTGGAGATACAGCTGCACCCATTCTTAACCTCGGCATTAAATGCGGTGAGCTGTCGGTTTTACACCTCTGCAGGTTTACCCCTGGTGCCCATTGAATTGGAGAATGGTTGGTCCCAGAGACGGTATGGGCGCTTTAAAGGTGAGAAAAATATAATACCAGTGCTGAAAACCGAATTATGATTCTCGAGTGGTCAACCCGTAAACATGAAGTTGAAATAAATAAGATTTAAACACTAAGTTCCTACCTCACAGAAAACATTATGCTTTTCCATTATAAAGTTGGTATATGCAAGTTGGTTAGTATCAGTTCGGGAAAAATCGAGTTTCATATTTGGAATCATATGAAACTTATAAATATGAATACAAATACTGTGTCTGAACAAGCTGCACAGTTAGTAACATTAAATTATGTTGCTGATACAGCTAGCAACTGGTGTGCCTTAACTGCTATGTATTGTTACGGTATCATTTATATTCACAGAGATGCACGAATCTGCTCTGATGTTTGTCACCTGCAGAGTTAACTTGCGCCTTTCTTGTGCTGATGGCTTCTCCTTCGTGTATCTGCAATGACAAAACAGCTGGTAGGCCTATCCTGTGTATCGATCGGGGTGGAGGAGATCGCTGAAGCAGCGCCCAAGTGAATTACGGCGTGTGTCAACGCTATCATCGTCTCCTCGTAATAATTTAAAATAAACTTGATGTGACAAAACCGCTTTTCGCTTCTCTATATTTTGTATGTGGTTCTTTTTCCATTTTAGAGTAAAAAATAAATGCGGTGGCTAAAAAGTGCCGTATTTTGTTTGTGTAGACGTCTAATGGTAGAAATTCAATTTCACACGAAAAACGTTACGCATCATTGAGGATGGATTTAGTTGCGCGACATTCTACTGATTTGTATACGTAGCTCTATATAACCACGTTTAGATGATATGAATAATTCTGAAACTCTGAAATAAATGTAATTGTACCGAAGATGCAGAATTATGAGAATGAGTTTAATCTACTTCACAAATAACTAATTCGTTACATTTAGGTACTATCTGCTACCTGCGATCCGTATTTTTATGTTGTCATTTGCTGTCTAAAAATATGAAGATTAAATTGTAGAGAATTATAATTCTGCCTGTTGCATTATATAGGTGCGACACTTAGTCTCTGACCTTTGTGGAAGGCTGAGAGTGTTCCAGAGTGGGGTGCTGAGGAAGACATTCGGGCCTAAGATGGAGAAATAATAGGAAACTGGAAAATATCGCGTAAAGAACAGCTTCATAGTTTGTAGTTCTTGCCAAATACTTGGGCGACCAAATGAAGGCAAATAAGTTGGGCGAACAATGTGGCATGCATGGAGAAATAAGAAATTCGTACTGGATTTGGGTGTGGAGACCTGAAGAAAAAAACACTTGGAAGGCTTACCCACAGGGGGAAATATAACATGAAATGGATCTTGAAGAAATAAAAGGCGTGCACTGGATGACTCTGGCTAAGGACTGGTACGAATGGCGGGCTGTTGTGTCAACGATGATGAATTTTTGGGTTTCATAAAACGCGGAGACATTCTTGGCTCTCTGAGGAACTGTCTCACCTTCTCAAGGACTGTGCTCCATGGATTTAGACAGTCAGTTTGTGTTTTCGGACGTTGCGGTCAAGCACCCGGACTGCCTTGAGAAGCAGTCGTCGTGCTGTGTTACCGCAGTGATAGCCTGAACGCGTGGTGTCAGATTTTAGTACAAGTGACGCGGCTGTATTGCTACTCTGAGCACATTAATTTTGTAACTTCACACTCTTGTTATGTGGTATGTCACGTCTCATCCTGTGATTAATAATGAAAGATTCAGCATTCAGGACCATTCACGCAACTCCAGAACCAACGGCCTTACGAATACAATCCAATCAAGAACAAAATTGCACCTGTATAGTGCAGTCACTTTGAAAGCATAGATTTGTGGACGAGCTTTATAAATCCAGGTTGTAGGATGTTCCCTGGCAAGTGCACGGTTAAAAGTCTATTAGCTGACGTGCTTTAATTTGAAATAGTAGGGCTAACCACGACTTTAGATTTCGTGTAAATTAAACAAAACGTGCTTCATATTATGTAATGGGGTTTCTGTATTGGGACATCTGAACAAGCCACCAAGGTGCACTGGAAACTGTAGGTCCTACCTTATTTACCATTAAGCCCCTCTGCATGTTGCCTACAGTGCATTTGTGTGTCGTGTGATGCTCACTAAGACACTGGTTATTCCCGCATAAATCATTAAACTGTTGTTCTGTGTAAGGAAAACATAATGTGCTGACAGGTAATGAGTTTAGGGCATAAAGATGGTGTGTGCCTCCAGCAGTACCGAAGTACTCACTATATGCACCTTCATACACTCGTTGCGCCGCAACGTACCGCAGGAACAGAAACAGCCTTCAGGCATCCTATTTCAAGGAATATTTCTCCGGGTTAAGGAGACAGGAGTCTGAAAGGGAATGTCTACTTCCAGCTAGTGCCCACGTATAGAATGTCGCTTTAGTATCGTTTGTAATTTGAGATTCTCAAAATTGTAACTGTGAAGATGGAAACTTTTATGTTTTCACAGCGGGGTAACTGAAGATTCCGGTTGTCAGGAATGTGACTACGTCGCTGGATCAGTGGGTTCCGACGTTTCGAAACAACGTGCTACTTGCATCGATGACTTATGGCCCACTTTACGCTTCAAGGCAAACCTTTCTTCGAAACGTAGGGAACCACTCACCCCGTTGGTGCATCGTCACATCTGCGAAGACTTGAATTCTCACCTGTGAAGATGATGTGTCTTCATTTTGTTTGGTAGATGCCAAAATTTTGGAGAAAGGTGCTGTCTCTATCTTCAGGATACGTAAGGTGCTGTCTCTATCTTCAGGATACGTAAGGTGCTGTCTCTATCTTCAGGATACGTAAGGTACTGTCTCTATCTTCAGGATACGAAAGGTGCTGTCTCTATGTTCAGGATACGAACGCGTTACATACGTATGAAAGTAGACGGCCTCATGTCCTATAAGATGGAATTGGTTGCTTCCATGTTTCACACACCTAGTTACATCACAATACAGGTCGCGAGCCACGTGTATCAGTTTTTATAGTAATGCTGTTTGTGCTGTACCTCTGTGGTCTGTATGCCTGTCGTGAGAACAGGCGATGATGTGAAACTGCATACAATCAATTGGTTTACATTGCCGGACCGCGGCTGTGGTGATGCCTTGGGGTTATGTCGCTTGGCTGACAGCCATGTAGCTTGGGTCTGCCGCTTCAGTCGGGCGAACAGTCAATACCTCACGTGAATATCGGTAACGAATGGAAAATTCAGATATTGCAGACTGTGTTGTGTCGAACCCACAAGGCTGTGTAAGGCCCACAGGCACTGATCTTTTTATTTCTTTCTATTCATCGTTTATTCATGTCTGTTTGTTATGGCTTCTTCTACATTTATAATGTCTCACGAATTCCCTTTTCAGTCGCATTATCGAACTGATTATATTAATCCGTATACAAAAAACGTACCTTTTGCCCACAGCATACTTAAGAGAGAGAGCAAGCACATGTACTAAAAAGTTAGTCCCTGCTTTTTCCAATATTTCAAGACGTATGCTGCTAATAGCGATGTGTAAACACTTCGTTTGAGATCTCTTTGTCCACTGACGGAAATATTTTTCCGCTTCATAGTTCTAAAATCCGCGAGTATCTTATTTTGAGTATTATTATGTGGTTGTAATAAGTATTGAAGAGAAAGTAAACAAGCCTATCAGCGCAATGAAAGGGAATTTATTTCAGTTTGTTATATTCTTGTCACGGGTATTTGAAAGTAACAGAGACAAGTGGCGTATCTTTGAACCACTTCAGGCGAAGTCTGGGCTCAGGATATGCATCGGTCTTTTCCCCCGCGTTCTTTCCATTGATAGCATATAACCATTGTGTCACTTACGCGTAAGTACGTGCTTGTCACTTGTTTAACCGCGCTTTTAGTAACTGAGGTTATAAACATATGTCGAGTCATAAGATGCTTATTAACAAGATGAGTGCAGAAAGATTTGATAGAGAGACAGAGAGATCATGACCTAATTTGAGGAACTATTTCTACAATTTTTGGAGTTACTGGGGAAGTGCGTGGTTAATCTCAATAACGATAGCCTATTTGTGAAGAGAACTTTGAACCACAAATTTTCCAGAATATAAAATGAGTGCTACTTACCCAACCACAACCTTCGGCTTGTCATATCTCTTTCAGCGCTGTGTAACCTGTGTATTTGACACAGCGTACCTTTATTAAAGGCAAGCAGAAGGACCGGTTTGCACTCGAGATATTTTCCTTGTCACTGTCAGAAATAATAATAATACTCGTAATAATAATAATAATAATAATAATAATAACAATAATAATTGATCGTACCACTTTAAAAGATTTGAATGATGTACCTGCTAACAAATCCCTTACATCAGCCTGAAATATTAATCTTAAATCCTGTATTATGTGCCATACATTTGTTTTCATTTTCTCCTATTACTAGTTTTTTCTGGTTCCAAATTGTGGTCTTTTATTTCATTCGTTCTCTCACGTAAGAGCCTATCGATCAATCCTACATACGAACTAGCCGGTATCTCTAATTTTAAAGAATAAATAATTTTGAAAGTAGTAACTTAAATATCACGCGTGGAATTAGTTACAGAAGTCGCATTTCCGAACTCTGCCATAAGTACTTGCAGATCGCCTTAACAGCCGTGGCTACCGTATGTTGGCAAGAGCGCGTAGTAAGTTTTATATCTTTGGATGCTGTATTTTAGGCCGGTGTAGGAAACGGGGAACACAAAATCGGAGGCTCGGTGTCGATCTGTGGCCAGTACGCGTCGCACTTCAGTGGAAAATTTAACACTGGGACAGACTTTTTGCTGATCATTCTAGTGTTCCAGTGTCACTGTAATTTGACCAGGGCTCCATGCTATCTTCATCTTCATGTTGATGCTATCGGAAGGACAAGGGGGCGGAGAACACCTTCGGCAGAAATAATGTTTTACTCATATATGTAAATGTTTATAAATTTTAATGGTATATATAAGTAAAAATTATTTCTGCCCAGAGTGTATCCTTCTATCAGAACGTTTTCAGTCTTTACACAATTGTCCTGATAAGAGCAATATGAATATACAGATGTATACGTCGCCTATTATGTGCAATTTAAGACGCGCATGTTGTTACATTTTCGGAACTGAAAATTAAGGCGCGTCTTAAATTAGAATTATTAATTTTCATATTTCTAAAATATCGAAAACGTCATTTTCCTCGAAGAACAAGTTATCGCGGTAAAAGAGCAGTGAATTTTACGGACATAGTAATATATTTGTTTGCAAACATATTTTTTTGAAAATCCCTTTTTACATGAAGGAGGCCTCTTAAATTAGAGAGCATCGTAAATATTTTAGCTGCATTAATAATGAATCGTAGATGGAATAGGTTGTTGGATTTAAAGTCTTCAAGTCTATCTAATGGCTTTGAGATAACACATAAAGTTTGTTTGTAATACGTCAAGTGTGAAGGTTGCCGCACAAAACCGTCTTCCTCACAGACACACACACACACACACACACACACACACACACACACACACACACACTATGTGTTCTTCTTCTTTATATGTGTGTCACATAAGTTAAGGCAAACTTTTTTTCTTTTCACCGTCGGTATAAGTCGAACCCTTTTCTGGAACAGACTGTGCAGCCAAACAAAGACGTCAATTTAAACGTCTTGTAAGCCAATTAGCCGCAGCAATTGCTACGCCAGTAGCTTCTTCTTAATAGAAATGACGGTTTATAGTTGTCAATTTGTTGCAATCTGTCCCAGCAAGTAATCCGATTAGAAAAGGACAAATAAAGTAGGACGAGGAAGCCATAGGAATTCTTCATTCAAAAACAGAAATGCAGTAAATGGGGAAGTACCCAAGGAACTGCTGCAAGCATTGTGTTGTGTAGGTTGGTCCACAGCACTGTTCATTTGCTTTCTACTCATGCATGCTTCTGAGATCCGTAGTTACTATAACCCCACACGTGAATCGGTATACAGCAGGTATTAAAACTTCTGTCGCAGTGTGTAAAATATTCATTCCTCTTCTACGCGACCTCTGACGCAGCACGTTGCTGCTGGGCCATACCACTCTCTGACGTGTTCCACCTAGTAGCTGAGCAACATACACTAAAGGAGCGATAATTGTATGCCTTCTGCTGCCAGCTTTATGTGATCTGGTAACTGGTAACTGGTAACTGTGCCTGGGGGTACGTGCATATTACGGTGTTGACACTTCACAGAACGGGGAAGGGAACGTAGTGCTTTTACGACAGCGCACGTGTGTAAACCTTCTCCTCGGGGCAGACGGCTCAAACCAAAATAACTAACATCACATTCCCACTTTCCAAGCGCACGTACTATGTTTAGTTCGGCACGCAGCTTTGCGGCCATCGAAGTTGAGGAAATGAATGGGCACCTGAACTGCACACGCGGTACCTAGGTAGCACTGCCCGCCTGCCTCCCTTGCTCACCGAGTGACGCGACAGGGACCATTACTCAAGTTTGCGTAATTGAGCGATTTTTTATGCGTGAGTGGCGAACCCAGGGGCCGCGCGATCTAAGACGTGGGTCTGCCGTCGCTCGCTTGCTGGGAATATGGGTTCGAATCCCGCCGGGCGAGTGGATATCTGTCTCTTTTGAGTGTTGTGTGTTGTCAGGCAGAGGTGTCTGCGTTGGTCTGCTCACTCGTCCGGAGGTGTCCTACCGAGTGTGGTGTGTGAGTGTGATTGTGAAGCGCCAACGCTTAGGAGGCCCTGGCCCGGTAGGCACTGTTGCGTCATGGAAAAAAAAAGCCTAAGTGATCTTAATTGTTTATGCTAATGTTGTGCAGGGACAGGTGTATAATATGGCTATCCGAAAACCTTTAATACATAGTTTTGTATTGTATATACCGTGCATTTTTATTGTATATACCGTGCATTTTGTATTGTATATACCGTGCATTTTGTATTGTATATACCGTGCATTTTGTATTGTATATACCGTGCATTTTGTATTGTATATACCGTGCATTTTTTATTGTATATACCGTGCATTTTGTATTGTATATACCGTGCATTTTTATTGTATATACCGTGCATTTTGTATTGTATATACCGTGCATTTTTTATTGTATATACCGTGCATTTTGTATTGTATATACCGTGCATTTTTTATTGTATATACCGTGCATTTTGTATTGTATATACCGTGCATTTTGTATTGTGTATACCGTGCATTTTGTATTGTATATACCGTGCATTTTGTCATAAATCTAAATCAAGCAACAAATGCACAAGATTATTGGCATGTATGAAATATATTTGCGACCCCTACATATGTTTCGGCTAACGAGTTGCCATCTTCAGGGTGTTATTTAGCAGATAATTACAATAAGTTTTTACATCCAAGTATGCAAAAAATTCTTATAGTTCTCTGCTGTGTAACCCCCTGACGCTGACAATTCGTTTACCGAAACGTATGTAGGGGTCGCAAATATATTACGTACATGTCAATAATCGTGTGCATTTGTTGCTTGATTTAGACTTGTATTAAATATTTGAAAACCTGTGTAAGATAATGTTTGGGCCGGTATATCTCAGTCGATATAGTGCGTGGGTTATAAGATGGACGACCGAGTAATCAGGACTCGATTCTCTTCAGGGGAAAGAGATGCTTCCCTTCCACGCAGTGTTTAGACCTGTGCTGCTTCCCACCCAGCCTGCCAGCCTTTCGGTGCCTGAGGGTCTTCCCCCGAGCGTAGAGAGACAGAGCAGTGGCGCTCTGAGGCCGAGGCTAGGAATGCATGGAGCTGCCTTTCATGTGCCTCTTAGTTTTCATTGCGTGGTACTTCATTAAGCACAGGGACAACTTTGCCTTTATCTTTATGAGGTATCGTTCTGCAACAGGCCGTACTCATTGAATTTAGTAATGTTTTTTTTTTCTTTGCCTTTCGTTCGGTCTTCCTTATCACGGTCCAACAGACGCTGTGTTTAAATCTCGAATACACTTCATGAGACTTTCATTATCTGTTGAGTAAAGCTTACGTTATAAGGTATACTAGCAATTAATTTTTTAAGTCCCGTTTAATTACTACTTTGTTCTCTAAGCGTGGCCTTTCCATTGGTCTCTCTTCGCAGGAATTGTCGCCCAATATTTTTATTGCATATTTGCATCCCTCACGCGGGCTACGTGCACAAATACTCCTAAATTTCCTAATTAATTTTCGTGCACAATTTAGTGTCAACCCTGGGCAGTTACTGTCTCTGTTACATATCAGTATTCGCGGTGATGGAATAAATATCTGTACAGATTTTAACGATGTCCGTCCGTACGTCATGTGGCCAGTAGGGTGCTTGATAGTAGTGGAAGTGAAGAACGTGTTTCAGCAGGGGCAAAGAAGTAAAGAAAGAAAGGCTTGAAAACGTACGGGAAGCAGTAGGTTGGCTGCACATGAACACTGCAGAGTGTGATACTGTACAGTATCCCCTGCGGTAAGAAAAGCGTCGAAGAAATCGGGCGTGTGGGTGTGGAGTCGACTGCTGTGGCTCAGGCAGTCTAGTGGCTGGCTCTTGTGAATTAAGTATTCAGAATTGGTTCCCATAAAGGCCAAAATCTCTTAGGCATTCATGCATTTTGCGATTTACAAGTAGGTTTCTTCTGTTATGTGTACTTCCTAAATTATATCTGCAGAGAAGTTGTAGCGGATGCATTTAGATCAGCGGCATGACTGCTGCGATGGGATATTGCAGTGCGGGGTGTCAGGCATACGGCGCAGTACATCTGAGGCCTTGCGTGTGTGTGTGTGTGTGTGTGTGTGTGTATGTGTGTGTGTGTGTGTGTCTACTTACCGACGTTTCGGGACAACCTGTCTTTCTCATCGTCAAGAGTCAAGATGCCCAAGCTACCAACCAACCTACAGCGCGTAATATGCAAGACGAGCGAAGGTCTCAGATATAATAATCTTAACGTTATTTTCTTTTGAATCAAAGTAACAGAAGTTACTAAAATATGGAATCAATAAAATGTAACGAACACAGAAGCATGAGTTATACAAAATAAAAAATATTACATAAAAATATTAGACAATAAAATCAAATAGGCTATATGTCTTTTAGCATCCTGAAAAGTGACAGGGAGGCAGTTAATAATAACGGGTGCTGCTGGTGTGTGTAGGCTTGTCATGGAGGCAACACCCTTTTAAATCAATTAACTGAAGCCCCGTATAGAAAGACGGCATGTGGCGATGCTGTATTGTTCCGCAGTGTAATATAAATCGCCACAGGAGGTCACTTTCGGCATTACCTGCTCTATATAGGTCTCTTGTTCCATAAAGGTAGAAAATTTATTGACCAGCTGAAAAAAATATCTGCTTTATCAGGAATGAGCCTCTACCGTGGAGTTTGCGTGGGCCAACACCTTTGTAATTTCTCTTGAAGTGTCCAGTGTTTGCAATTAACCCGAAAGGATTTTATGAAGTATTTTTAGGTAGGCCTGTGTTTATGATTCTTTGGTAGGCTGTTGTAAGGAAAGGCAGTGAATCTTCACATGTTGTGAGTATTGACATTACTGCGTTCTTGGTTATGACACCGTGTAGATAGGGAGATGGATAACAGCATTGCGGAAAGCCTGCCTCCATCCTACACTATGGGGGGAGGGGGGGGGGGCAAGAATACGGCCTTAGATATTTACTCTGAAATTCTGTATGTTTTTATAAAAGTACACGGCCTCGCATCCAAAAGGATGGCAGCGTTGACACTCGAAGCCACGGAAACCACAAATGGTAAATAAATAAATAAATAATGATCTTTGACTTGACAAAAATATCCGTGTCATTCGTGCTTTCCTAAATCAAGAATATGAGATGGTTTTCCTGATTTATGATTCTAATTAGAAGATCACTTAACAAGTTAGGAAATGTAGACAGAACATCACTACTGTGTTGTGGTCGTTCATGTAAAAATCGAGTGTTCCATACAGCTTATTGCTTCCCCGCACCCTGGCAACAGAACTGCAGTTGAGGTGCAGTTCTTATTACATTCAACTGTAGCACGTTGCTAGGGTAAGATTAAAACAAAAGTTGGGCCACCAGATGTCCGTCTTTTTTGTAAAGAATTGAAGTTGTACAAAGTATAATATTATTCTTCCTAGCTTGAGTGTGTGTCTACTGAATGAAATAAAATACACGTTTGCAGAGGTGAAATATAAATCCTCAAAGGCAGACCAGGGATGTGACTAATTATAGGCCAGGAACTTCATTAAAATTGTTCCATCTTAATGAAAATTGGAAGGGCTTAACACTTTTTCATAAAATTCTCCAACACTATGTTTCAGGCAAATGTGTGCAGAGATTCTGTAATTTTACACGTAGAGACAGACCCAAGGACAGACAAGAAGATTTTTATAGGCCATCCACAGTAATGGGAACATGCTTAAAATTATAAACTTCACGAGCGAATGCTTTACGCCTATTCATTCCGAGTTCAGTACCTTGCAGAATTGATGCACCGTCTCTAAATAATCCCGAGTTGTGGTCTGTTTTGGTAACAAAAGAGGGCTGTGTGATCTCTTTCGGATAAACTTTCACTTCTGCCCTGCAAGTATCGTGTAGCTTTTATCATACCTTCCACGAAACATGGTGGCGCATTTGCAACGTAATACGGTGATATGTCTATACTTGCTCTCTGCTGCTGAGATGAAACCGCGTGTAGATGACAGCAGCCGCTTCATATACCGGGTGCCACGCAAGTGCTTTAGTACTGCCCGACTGCAATCCAGGCGATCCCCCACATAAGACTGGAGCTCGTATGTAACTGTATCCTGTAAGATTTGGGGTTATCGCAGTGGTCACTGTCAAGATTGTGGGTCTCTGGTGTATGATGCCGTGTAGTTTGGTAAGTGGATATCGGCATTTTGAAGGAACATGCTGCCTACTTCTTGAGCGTGAAAGAGACGATATGAAGGTGCAGGGAGCAGGGCTGTCCGGAACGTTGGTACGTGTCAACCAGAATAGACGGAGTCTCATCGCAAACAACAGTGACCTTCAGGTACAGTACACTGATTTCCCACATGCGGTTGTGTTCTGAGTAACTCCAGGAGCAGCGTCCTTAAGGGGATGACAGTCACTCTGCTCTTATGCAACCGAATTCAGTATTCATTACCGCCTACTCAACAGCCTGCTCTTGGGCTCTGTCTTAAAATAGTTGCATCCAGCCCACACTGTCCCACCCCATGCACTCTATGTTAAAGTTGTTGAATTGAGTCCGCACTTAGATATGGTGACTAAAACCAACAAATGCACACAAGTTCATGAAAATATGTTCTAAACGTAGTAATAACTCCTACATGTTTCGGCCATTCAGGTGGCCACCCTCAGGGTGGTGCGTTATGAAGAGTAAATACATTGCAATATTGCTAATGTTTTGAAAAAATGCACAAGTAAAACATTAAATACTAAAATTACCATGTAATTGCAAGTGTTGCAACCAACTGCTCTACCTGAAACAGCTGACTTTTAACACTTTTAATGCTTGTAATGTTAGAACATTGTGATTGTATTATTGTTAACTTCGTGTATCTTAGAACTTTAATGCTTAATATGTATTTTAACCAGCTCTCTGAGGGCGACATAATAACAAGACTGGCGAGTTGGGCCTACACTCCTTTTTAATGAACGGCTCCCTGATGATGGCATCTCGGTGCCGAAACATGTAGGAGTTTTATAATGGTTCATGAGTGTATTTCATCCAGTGTGTAAGTTGGTTGGTGTAATAATTGAATCAGGGTAGTTAGTTTTCAGGTTGAGGTTTGAAACCGGAACTTTTGAAATGCAGCAGCCTTCTGTATTTCTGTGACCTGTCGATGGCACGATTTGATATTTACCCACGTTTTCAACTTGCATATCCCGTTCAACTTCTTCCGTATGTACAGTCCTGGACAAGAACTCATGTAATAATATACAGTGGCCGAAACACTTCAGAATTGCCTTTCAGTTTACAGTGTTTTGCTTTACGCATTTAAGCATTTATGGCGTTTAAAATATTTGTGTCCTGTCTGTGTTCCAGAAAATACTGAGCTGCAAGATCGTGTGGACGTTTAGATGGATGGCAGTCGGATGGACGGACGGACGGAAAGACAATTGTGAGTTACATTTGGTGTTACGCATTGTGATTGGTATGTCTGTGTGCGTTGATGCACTATTTGTGTATCGCGTGACTATTTAGCAGTAGGTCGATAAATTTTATTCTGATAATTTTAAGAACAATAATTTCGTGTCTGAATTGAAGTTTAAGAATGTTTCAAGATTTGCTTTTATTCTGTGCTTAAACGAGTTTTGAAAGTTGGAGTTCCCGCCTGAATGCACGCAGCTTACACTTTATGTCTTTGTGAGCATTGCATTCTGAATTTAAATAGACTGTAGGTGTATTATGTAAACTGAAAGATCCGTACGTGTTCTTGCCGTCGTTCCCAGTGTTCCTATTGTTATGCGTATTCTTATTCCCGTCATTTTTAATGTTATTATTATAATTTATCATCATCATCATCATCATCATCATCATCATCATCATCGTGGTTATTAGACTTCTTTTATGAAGGAAGTGTGTAACTTCTCATGTCGCGACTGCGTCTTTCTGGTTTGTCTGTCAGACTGTGACCTAGTAGCAGCGAATAAACCGTTTGTCGGATTTTCATGAAATTCAGTGTAAACTTTCTGTATAAAACGCTGCATAGTAAGCGTAAATTTCGTGAAAATCGTCTCCGTGACGAGTCATGCTTTAGTTAAGGGCGCAAACGAATTTCTGAACATACTTGCGCAAGTCGTGGCCGGTTTGGTTTGAATTCCACGTAGATCACCGTCCGTGTTGGTGAGGAAACACTTGTTTCGTGAAAATCGATACACCGTGAAATCCGTAATTTGCGTAACGTCGTAAATGGAATTTCGCCCTATTTTCTACATTTGCTTCCGCTTTGGATGAAATTTGATGCTGGCGATATCCATAAAGCTCTACTGAGTAATCCAGAGTTCCATATAAGTCGGCGCAGGAATGTCCGTGTTTTTCTTACGGACATGCTTGAAATTACAGTCACGCGTATGCCAAGAGACAGTGTGACGTTTTGGAAATAAAGAACGCTTTGGTAAATTGCGTGTACAGTCAGGTCACGGAGTACAACATCGACAGTTTTGTTGCTGGTTGCTATGGCGGTGACGCTGGTCTCGCTTCAGCTTCATAAATTCACTTGTCCGCGAAAATTTGTATCGAATGTAGGAAATTTGAACTAGGGAGTGCCTTTCAGTAGCATAAAGCACTTCAGACTTTATCAAAATCTGTTCAGCATTTCTCGGGTAAATATAAGATGTTTGGACGGAAGACGGACAAAGGGACGGACGGACGGACGGACGGACGGACGGACGGACATGATTATTTCTGTGAGCAGTATTTTCTTGTACGTTGTGCAAAGAACGCCCAATAACTGCCCGTTATTTTGCTGGTTGCTTTTTCTCAATTTATGTCGAGTGACGGGTCCGGGATAACGTAGCCGGTATATCGACTAGCTACAGGCTGGACGGTCCGGGGATCGCATTTTGGCAAGGGGCAAGTTATTTGCCTGTTTCAAAAACCGCCCACACAAGCTCTGATATCCACCCAACCTCCTGTGCAATCTGTACAGGGGTTCGTTCTCCAGAATGAAGTGGCCGAGTTTAAGAATGTGTGGCGCTATATATATGTACCCGTCTACATGCCTTCAGGGTGTGGACAGGGAAAAATTAAAATTTTTTTTTATGTTGCAGGGCCGCAACCAATTGATTATTAGTCTGGTAAGAAAACTGCTTTTCTTAGAAAGTTAAGAATAATTACATAGCATTAAACTGAAGCGACGGTTCAACAGACGTCGAATTTTAAACTACTTGCAATTACGGAGTTCGGTAATTAGCCATTGATCTAAATGGATAGCGCCTGCAGTTTCATACCAGACGTGTGATATTTCCATTGATAGGTAACTGTCTTGTTATGTTACGCAGTCCCGAGCCCGTTTTCTTATTATCAAGTATTATTTATTGTCACACGCACTGACTCTGGCTTACTCGTTAACCATCGTTAATCCCGTTAAAATTTTAACGGTAATTGTGATTTTTCCGTCTCTAGCTAAAGTTCCCGCAACCGACCTATATGTTTGTCTGCTGTTATGCATTGCATCTCCTGAGGGTCACTTTGAAATCACAAGTTCATTAAATACGAACAGAATGTAACTTCCTTCTGTTAAAGTGGACACTGTAATACGGACTGAGGCACTCGTATCTCGCCGCCATTTACTGCCGCTGTCTTTTGATCGTGTTGCTAATCATTGCCAATGATACGTATTCATTTATAACACCCACATGCACGCACATAGTGAATCAAAAACCCTGTCCTATTACACGCCTGTGTAGCGACGAACAGCCGCGCCGATTTTCCGATCACATGTTAATGGAAGCGTAAGATGCAGGCTGATGGGTCCAGCGCTGATGTCGTGGCTAAGCTGGATTTACAACTGCCGTCCATGTTTGTCATAGACAGAGGGAGGCATATTCTATTAGGGCATTCATGTTCTTGCGAGAAGGCTGGATTTTATTGCCATTCCATTGTTGTTCTTCTGTTAGGCCGATTACGGCCGACATGTTATTATTAGCAGCAGACTAGATCCAGTTACTGGGCCCATGTTGTTCTTGTGGGAAAGCAAGGTCATACAGCACGCGTGTAATGGAAAGAATTTTTAAGTTTAGATTCAGCTCCTGTTTTATGAAGCATGCAGTTCACCTGAATAACATGTGAAATCCCGTTCTTGCCTCATAGTAAACACAACTTTTCTCTATTATAAAGAGCAATGTGCTAATCCTTCATATTCTGTGTTTGCTGTACGAATTATGTGAAAGGCACCAGTACACTGATTGGCTAAAATTGAGAGTCTCTTAGGTTAAAGCGTGTGGGCTAACCACTGTATTTCAACTGTTCATGGTGTGGTATATGCATTCAGTTTCAGTTTTACCGGTATATGCAATAATGTGTAACTTCATCTGCCATAAAAAAGAGGAAAAAATTCATTTCTTATTAAATCACAGTAAGGTCAATAATTTTTGGTGGTATAACAATTTACAGTTATTTTTAATACTGTTGTCATGTCAGTACGAGGAACGTTTTGGGGTTTATACCTAACTTCGAAGCATACGCACTTAGCTTACCACATGATGTTTCAGATTTGTTTCCATATAGCTCGAAGAAATACGGTGAACAGCATACGAACTGGACTACTGGGGACTGGGGAAGGGAGGGGGGGGGGACCTTTACAATAGGGGCCCAGGTGGTTCCTTCTGTACAGCATTCACCTCGGCGTAGGAGGCCCTGCCCACTGGATTCCTTCTACACAATCTGAATTTTAAATATCGTCTGAATAATACGTAGAAACGCTGTTCCTTCTTAACAGAAAACATACTACCTTTCAGTTACAAATCAAACCGTTTAATCCCGTGTACACACGTAATAAATATTGTGGGATTTGGGATTCTGTCACCGGTGTTGCCAAAGATTTTCAAGACATCTGGAGTGCACAATCCGCTGGGCTTTTACGTGTATTATTTAATGGCACTGCGCATTGAAGACTATGTGGCGTCCGTGGTACATGTATGCAGAATTGGTGAAATGATGCTGACGAGGGAAAGTACACATACTCGGGCCGGGGGGTGGGGCAAATTCTGCTTTGTCCACTGGCCTGGTATCGAAACCGGGCAGCGCCGTATCCGTTGCTAAGTTTGTGTGTTTAAACCTCAGATTTCCCGTGTGTAAGGCATAAACACTGCCCACCGAATTACGGCCCCATTTCGGCAATTTAATTTAGAGCAACATTTTCCACAGGAAGTGGTAACTCTTGTCTTCAGTGAAAATACAGATCATTACAACAGTCACGCAGAGAGTACGGAAGGCGTGCACTGGATTAACCTTTTAAAGCCTAGCGGTAACTTTACATACGACCAGGTGTAACATTAAAAAATTCTACGTGGTGCCCACATTGCGTTTGTGTGTTTTGTACGGATCTCAGAACAAACAGCAACTTTTGCCTTATAAAACATTAAGAGATTGTTTTTTATAACCGAAGTGTAGAGTGTTTACAGCGCGGTACGCACGGAGCCCTTATATAGAACAGACACGCTTCGTCTTTAAAGGGTTAAGCAAGCAGGGATGTGGACGAGGCATTACTGCGTGTTTTAACAAACAACACTGTAAACAGCAAGGACCGGCTTTATAAACACCGGCCACCCTGGAGGTAGATATGAGAGAAAGATCGGACCCTCCTCAGACGAGCTCATAAAGAGGAGGAGTTGTGCAGCGCCCCTGGCGATAGAAACAAAGCAATGACGTCATAAGTTTGTCATTCTGTACATGTTGCATGCTTCTTTTTTCCTTCGAGAATGATATTTCTGCAGGAGTTCGTAATCCGTTGGATAGGGTCGATATTATTAAGGCACATTATTTGGAGTTTTTCTGTTTTCTTATTTCAAATATGAAATTCTAAAATATACGACTTTTGGCTCCGACTTTATCAGGCATTACACTGAAGGAGATGCCTACTGTAAGGTTTCGTATTGGCGCATCTCGTGTTTCTTGTGTGTGTGTGTGTGTGTGTGTGTGTGTCTGTGTCTGTGTGTGTGGTGTGTGTGACTGTCTGTGTGTCTGTGTGTGTGTGTGTCTGTCTGTCTGTGTGTGTGTGTCTGTCTCTGTGTGTGTGTGTGTGTGTGTCTGTGTGTGTGTGTGTCTGTGTGTCTGTGTGTGTGTGTGTGTCTGTCTGTGTGTGTGTGTGTGTGTGTGTGTGTGTGTGTGTGTGTGTGTGTGTGTGTGTGGCTTATTGGACAATGCTTTCAGTAGCTCAGACTACATGGCATCGAATTATTCGACAGTTGTGAACAAAGACTAGGGCATAATAGGGAAGGACGCGACTAGGGCTTAATTTAAAATACCATACCAGCGTTGATCGTGAGGCACTGAGGAAACGCAGAAGAAACTCGGAGAGGCCGGTCGGCTAACCGGCCGATATTCAAAGCGAGGATTCCATATAAGTCAGAATCCTGACCATATGAGCAAGCTAACTCGGTGTTTGTGCGTCTGTATTGGTTAAATTAATATTTACACGGCCAACAAGAATTAATTTGTTATTGGTGCTTTCTTTTGCGCCACATGTTTCAGTGCCAGTGCACATTCTTCATGTTCCAAAATATAAACCGTCGTGCTAATGTACAGAGTGCTGCAAAATAATATCACCACATTTCTTGTTGCCTGATCTCTTATTTGGAGCTCACTAACAGCAAAGCGGCAGTGTAGAATTGTTAAAATATTCCTGAAAATGTTTAAAATATCCGCCAATTAGAACCCAAGACGATTTAAAAGTGCTGAACGACGGAGATGCAATATGGCAACATGACACGGTGATATTCTGTATTTTTCGGTAATAACTGTCTGGGAGAAAAGGAAGTGGCTTCAAGTTTTTTTTACCATTACGTAAGTCGAACCCAAAGTTCATTCATGAAGTATAATATTGGAGAAAGAATTAGGTTGTTTAATTTTGTAATTAATGTTTGTGTGATGCGAATGTGTTTATATACTGGTTCGTGAATCCCGGTAAGGGGCATTATTAACACTTTGTTGACAGTGTAAACGGAACAGTTTGGCTCGAGCTCTAATGACTCTGAATTTTGGTCGGCTGAGACAGCTGCTTAGACGTTTCGTCATCTGCCTCAATTATCCAGCCAAGTGCCTTATTCAGCCCAAAATTAGGCAGACCGCTTCTGTCCAAAATCCCTGTACTTTGTTTGCTGCCATCCAGTTGACACTGTATGGCCTCAGTTACTGACAGCTTTGTTTAAGAAGCTGTAAACAAATAAGACTATCTAAATACTAATTTAAACTACTGTAGAGCTCCGGCAAACAGATCTATTCTTTACAAATGTGCCTGCGAGTGTTGTTTTTATGCTTATTAACTTGTAGTAAAAACATCTGTTCTAAAATACACATTTGCGACACATTTGGCACGACCTAAAAGAATTCAAAATTGCCATAGCATATGCTAATTGAAATATTATTAGTCTGCGCGGAATAATTTCATAAGGAGAAAAAATTGTAGGATATTTCAGACAGACTCGTCTAAGCTTTTAACGTATTCGACTGGTTTATGATTAGACCAAATGTCGGAAGGCAAAGTAATGAGGTGAGTAATTTTCGGGTTTCATAACATGCGGGGAAATTCCTTTTTCTCTAGCAGATGAGCGTCTGTTAGATTTTCGAGGAAGATGCATTTCCATGTAGTTTGTTTATATGCGGAAGAGGGAGACGTGTTTAGAACTGGAATATCTTTGGCCCCTCTAGCTCGGTTTCGCCGACGCTACTGGAACAAGTATGTAACAACGGATTTTATATAAGTGTGGTTAATGGTATGGATTGCACGATAGGGTGCAGTGTGAACTCTTACGGACATGCTAATTGGTGGTAGAGAGCCTCAGATTCATTGACTTGGTTCAGCAGGTAAAAAAAGAAAAATTTTTCAAGGCACGCCCTGTACTGTGGAGCAAGTCCGTGTGGTGCCAGTACTCTAATGAGAAGTGTGTACCTGAAGGATATAAAACTGCATTTGTAGGTTACCTATCTACGAAGCTACACGGCATCACGTTCCAGGATAGCGTAATGCTTATCTCAACTCCGCCAGGATGTCAAGTCTCAAAAATCGGAAATCAAATTTCAGACGAGGAGGAAAAGGATATTTAAGCGGTTGAAAGCAAAGATGGAATCGGTGTTCATAACGGATAGATGAAAGTAACACCTGGGCTTCGATGATGATATTTCGGCTTCACGCCTCTGTTCATTGTAGCCCCCCCCCCCATCCCCCGGTGCCGATTCGGTAGCAGGGATGACGGGTTCGGAAGTTGAATTGGAGCTGTGAGAAAGAGCAAAATTTGTGTCTGTTCTTGGAATTGAATATCGGTTGTCCATCCCATACCCGAGCCCCCATATAGGGAAGTAAAACAGTAAAGCTTGATTTTCTATGAATTTTACACCCACAAGAACTTAACTCACAGTATCAGAACACAAGCAGGTTTCTTAATTATGGGGCTATTAATAGAATTATCATTGAAAATTCAAATGGAAAATTCGGCAGTTCACATCTGTAGTTACGGTTTCCCCTCATTACCTTCTCGTCACTCCACTGTTAGGCGTTTTGACCCTTGTGCGTGACTCTGAATTCGGAATATCTCTGTACACGCACGCTGTGAAATGCAGAGTTCAGGAAAGACGGCCTGACCGCATAATTAATCTTTTGATCTTGATAAGTTCCTCCACTTGTGTTCACACCGTTAGACTCCTTGCCTTTGACTGAAAATAATCTTCTAGAAGTATATTTTTTGGCTAAATTCTTTACTGTAATACCGACTTACACACCGTCGTTGTTCCTACCACATTTTGCCCCTATTTTTAACTAACTGCATTTAGGTTTGCCTTCATTTTTCATGGCTATGACAAACCTATGAACCCACAGATTTTTCTCTGGTTAGGCTAATTGGATGATAGTGTCACGTGCAATTATGTCATGGCCCACCATAATAAAATCGGCCTCTCCAATGACTAAAAACCGGACTGTCCAAATAGAACCGCGTGTGTTGAGAAATCGAATCTAGATGTTCTCCATTATTTTCTGACACGGACTTTACACATTACCATTCTAATGACATTTTGTCAGGGAGTATACGTACCGATTACCATACTAATACGAGCTGAACTTCGTAGTTTGCACACGGCTAATTTACAAATTCTGCTTACCTCGACGAAAATTTGAGTTCTGAGGTCAATTAACAGGCCCTCTGTAACAATGGCTGATCATTTTGGCTTCTCGCACCCAAACTCTCATTCACTTAAGCGGTTTATTGATTGTGTACACGTTCTGTGGCTGTAGAACTTAACTGACGGATTCTGAGTTGATATCTCACACTTTGAAGCTTGAAATTTATTCAAGTAAAATCTAAAGATGTATATTAAATGCACAGAGGCTCACCACATCTCTGTTAAAGAGACAAGTTAATTCTGTTCAGGGCAGTTCTCGTGCCCACATTTACTCTGAGAATGATAACGAACCTCGGAAACACAGAAGCGCTGTGAACAGAACTCAGTTCTTTCTTGCAAAAGCTGGCGGTATGCTTTAAATGGTTTCCTGTAGGTAGTCATGTTACGTTTCGTTGTCTTCGCAGTCTTTATTCTTTGTTTATTTGATGACGATTCCATTTCCTCAGACGCGTAACATCGGATGATAAGATGATTAGTGGATATTGAATTACTCGTACAAAGTGTGTGAAAGCAAACAGGGTTGACGTAATTTAAGACTTCGTCCACCGGAATTTACGTGGAGGTAGAGTTGAAAACTATAGAAGCATGTGAGAATAACGGATATTGGGAAGAAATTTGAACTTGTGACCTCTGGAAGGCCATGGAAGTGCGCTACATACTCGATCATGATGATTGGTCTGTTAAATGAGATAAGTATCAACAATGAAAGCAGAGTTGTAGATTTATTGTTTTGTACATATGAAAGTGGGTTATTTTTTTGGGCGTAATACTAGAAATTGAATTCACCTGAAAGTGAGGTGATTAGTGAAGTCTTTCAGCCTCAGTGAAATGCGAAATTAAGTACGTAATTATTTGTTCTAAAGTTACGTTGATTAAATCAGAGTCGTTGGTAGTTGTATGTATTCGTGGTTTATATAGTGACGCTATTAGCAGGCCTGCCTTAGAATAACAGGGTCCAGTGCTAGGAATATTAGTGAATATTTAATACGACAGCATGTAGAAGGAAACGCTATTGACCTACTGTAATGTAGTGTCCTGTTATTTTCTTGAAAAAAAAAAAACTGGGAAAAACATGAATCTTCCGAATACAAGGCAAAGCCAATTATGATTAGAGCCAAATCGCTCAATTGAAAGTGGATGAAATGAACTTCAACATGTAGCGCGTGGATACTTAAAAGGGAAAGAAGAAAAATTGATACAGATATATTTCCATAATCTCGAAGTGGAGGGCTAGTCTACATATATCTTTGAAATAATGGTGTCTCTCACACGGATATTTGACCTAAAAAATAAATCATCAGTGATTTGTGTCTCCTTTTTCTTTTTGCAGAGACCTTGTGATATATTTCTGTCACAGAACTAATTCGAATGATCGACATATGAGGGCGCACTGCAGCTTCCAGTAACTCGCCGCTGTCTTACTTCATTATTACGACGGCATATCTTTGTTTAACAACTTAAATCGCGTTACTAAAGTGATTTTATTGGTAATAAAATTTGACTTCGGTTGATATCAGTGCTTAACTTAACTTGCTTTGCTATAGAAACATAGTTTAGTTTAGTAAAGTTACTTAAGTTTCGTGAATACATTAACCTTTATTGTTAAAGTATTAACTAAATTCTTTCGGTGCAGAAAACTAACGAGCTAATACTGCAACTTAACCTTAGTAGGTCTACGAAGTTAAAATTTACTGGTAGTGTTACAGGAAGAAACCCTCGTGGTAACACATTAAGTTATGTGCATCACTTGCTTGTTCTATCTCCAACATTTTTCGGTTGCTACTTCTGCATTTTCTGCGTGATTGGTAAAATACATATAAAATACTCAAAGATATTCCATTTAATATGTATCCAGTGATTAAACCATATTCAGTACACCCGTTGCCAGTTACTTAGCTTCTGCTGGTGGAAAAACTTAAGTTCTTTGGTAAAGTAATTTATCCTGCTCTGTTACAGTAAGTTAAATGTTATTGGTACTATCATATCGAACAGCCGTCATGGTGCATAGCAAGTCATGTGCATCAGTTGCTTGTTTTTTCTCCGACATATTTTGGTCGCGACCAGCCATCTTCTGAGTGATCGTTAAGTTACACGTTCAAACATATGCAAAGATGAAACATTTAATACGTATCCAGTGACTAAACCATGTTCAATGCACCCGCTGGTAGTTACTGGACTTTGATGGGCGTAGTGACTTGATTTCCTTGGTACGTAGAACTTAACTTCCTTCTTAGACTACCGTTAGTGGCATACTTACAGAAAACTCACTGGCGCTGCTGCAGCAACTGAACTTTCGTTGGCACAGTAAAGTAAATTGGTTTAGTTCAGCAGACGCTCCCTCATTATCACTTTATTTTTGTTTACCTTATTGAGACTCATTTCATGGCACGGATCGATGCTTGGAACCTTTTAAATAAACATAAAACCTTCCTTTTATATCTGATAAGTTTTCATCTAAGTCATGCTGTTCTTGTGATAACGCAAAGAAGAGTAGGGAAGGCGCTGGAAATGTTACGCTCTGCTTGATACGCGTACTCATAACTTGTCAGTATATGCTCGTATTTCGGCAGTTAATACATTTGACTTCCGTCATCTGGATGTGCAAATAGATCGTATCAGAATTATATGAAGATTAAGTCTGTGATGCATACAGAATAACAGTCTCGTCTTATGGTGACATGCAGGCCATATTGGACCCATGTTGTACTGTAACTTATATTTTACATGTTTTTAAATTCGTTGCCCCGCTTTCAAAGCATGTTTGTTCAGCAGCAATGCAATATTTCGACGCTGAATCAGCTTTGTAACTACTATATTTTTTAAACATTATCAAGGATCGCGCATTGTCAGCTTTCTAAAGTAAACTTAGTTCCGACACAGTGCCACTGTAATTTACTGCATGCTTGTCAGGTTGACTAACTGAAAGACGTGCCGTCGGAGCCACGCTGGTCTCTTAGTGTAAATTACAGACCCGAGCAGTGTGACAAGACAAAGGAACACTGACTTTCTTTGGAGGCTGTCTCTGTTGGAAACTTCTGCAAAGCAGCAACTGCGCATGTCTCACTTTAGCGACGAATTGGTTTATTTAATGACGTTTTCAACATCTCAAATTATGTAACACTGAGGCAGGGCCACATCTCAGGATCTTTGCCTTCCCAAGTGACTTCGTACAAAATTTGTGGCGGGCGAATTGCAGAGATGCAAGTGTATCTCCGAGTTTCTTCTACTTCCTTGGTAATTAATATTTCACCGTTTCCCTGTATTCATCTTTGGCCGCCCGCTGACGTGTGCTATAGCGGGAGTAGCGTAGTCGGTATAGTGACTAGGCTGTGGGTTTGACTAAGGCGGGGTTAGAGTCCCGGTAGGGGCAGAGATTTTCCCCTTCTCCCAAACGTCCATCATTTATTTACTTGGGGTGAAGCGGCCGGGCTGTGAAGCCAACCCCTCACCTTCATCTGGTGCCGAGTTCGAGAATGAGGGAAGTGACACCCCTACTCCCCTTCTGTGCCTTCATGGCGTGGAAAGGGACAGCTTTTACCTTTACCTTTACCTTTACCTTTACCAGTCTTTATGTTGGAATCGTTACTTTCGACCCGACACTCCGCTGATGAAGAAGTGTTTTTGAAGTTTTCCTTATAACATGGAATTTTAGTGTGATCATTGAGGAATCAGTTTCCAATATGTGTAGTGAGATGGTCGTGATGTTATTTGAATTGCGACGCCGGCATTTGAGTGGACGGACTGGGGTGAATTGTGGAATTTTTCTATCAGGGTAGCAGTGTCCAGTCCGTGATATGAATGTTGGACTTCCAAATGCTGGAGCAGGAGTAGTTCTGTCATTTTGGCAGTAGTGTACGGCTATTTAACTGTGCTGTACAAACAAAACTGTAGACTTCCCCCAAAGCGTCAGGAACCCCGTCTCTCAAGGTTTTCACAAATATTTATTTAACCTTGTATCACTCGTGTCTTGAAACTGAGAAATGTAGTTTTAATCCCTGAAGCCCTTGTCCGTCATGGAATATTTTTATATCAGTAACGTGTACCAATACACACGTTTAGTGTAAAAACCCAATTAACTATTTGTTATCATACATGTTGGAAATTAGCGTAAAAATATATATAATAGTATATAAATATTCAAAGTAACTTCTGATAAGGGTTGCAGGCTTCCGTTTTGACGCTGCGTCTTCTTGCAGATATTTACAAACGTCGCCGAGGAAGCTGCCGCTTCCGTCTTCAGTGTAGAAGGCCGTTAGCGTTACGCGATCATTCAGAATTCGTCAGAGTACGGTTTAGTGTTCCTAACGTGTTTCTTACATGGACTAATGAATAAGTAATTTGTAAATAGAGTTCCAAGTTGCAAATCCGTTTGCTTCAGTTTCTGTTATTACAACAACCACACTTCTGTTCATTTTATTTTTCTGTGTCTGTCTGATACATTCCACATTATTTGACTGTTTCCTTTACCTTCTGTATACGAATTAAATTACGTTTTTTTTTGGATATTAAGTAGTTTGGTATGTAGGCGTGAATGTTGTGGAGGAACCTGCTGCCTTCGGTCGTCAGTATAGAAAGTGTATATTTACCGCTGCAAGAACCTAAAGTAATCCATGTGGAATTTTCCAAGGTGTTTTGGCTATTAAAGTCCGTAAGAATTCATAACAGCCGTAGGAGAATACATGATATCAATTTAATGGAATTTGTTTTGTTATGTTCTGTGGTACTTGAAAACGCAGGATCTTTGGCAAAGGGAAGTCTGCTTACGATACTTCGGTTACAAATATGTGTTCCTGAAAACGTCAAATCTTTGCTTTCTTAACAGTTTCTTACTCTTTGTCAGAAGGCTTAAAAATGTGAGTTTTCCGCACGTGTCTATATCCGGAAAACTTCAGCCACTATCTTAACGAATATACCTTGAAAACATAATTCCGGTCTGAGTTATACCTTTTTCCTTTACAGATTCTGACATCTCTCTCAGATTGCGCGTACAGGAACAACAGATGGAGGGAGTTTTCTATTTTTCCATACTAATATTTTTCTCGTACTTACCGTACAAATTTATAGCTAGAGGGAGTAAGGTTGGAAATAAAAATGGATGGGTAAGGGTTAAGAGAAAAAAAACAAGTATGCTGTAGACATATGAAATGAAACCACAAACAAACGAAGACCATTTGGCATTCAGAACACGAAAGTCCTTTGCTTGTGAGTATAGTTGTTCACTGCTAGATCCGACATAATCAACATGTTGCTAGGGTTACGTTTATTTCATAGGTTCCGCTTGAACAGCATTTTCTGAGATTGAACCAAGCGTGTGCCGTAGAGTTTTAATCTTTTAAGTGCTGTGTGTTATGAAATGGATCAAAAATCTGCTTGGGTTTTATTCCAAGCTACTAAACCATCACAGAGAATAAATGTGGGAATTAATCTTTCGTGAAAGTATATACGAATAATGCCTCGTATTCTTTCATGTTCGTGGTACTTGGACTGTTATTTTTGTAGGAAAGGGACTGAGACTACGTATGAATATTACGAACTACTTGGATGTGACGCCGTTTCGGTTGGTAGATCGGAATATTTCGGTGTGTATTGCTGTCTGCGTGTTGGAGTAGAAGGCAGCTGTTTCTCTCGAAACGTTGCTGTCTAACAATCTGCACGGCGTCACATCCGGAAGAACGTAATGGTGATATCACAGCGATAATCTCACATACGAATCTGTACCACGTCCTTGCGAACAGACGGACACCAAAATGAGAATAGGCCTAACAGGATTGATTGATTGATTGATTGATTGATTGATTGATTGATTGAGAGAACATGCAGATCCTGATGAATTTGTAAACAGCCAAACTTTTAGTTACGCATAATACATTATCTTTTTAATATTTAAATAAAAGGGGGTTACAATACTTCCATTACTAAATTGAATGCAAACCAATTAGCGATGGGTAATGCATTTTGTTAAGACCCATATAAATACATTTTGACATATACTATGTTAGTGAAGTAACATAATATTTAGCAGTGATGCTGCTCACTGGGAGGCCGTGTAATCACATGGCGATTGTCCTTCCTTTCCAGTTATCTTTCGGAAAACATTCCGCCGTTCTTCGCTGCTTAAACCTATATAATTGAAACATTCTCATTAAAATATGAACCAGCCATTGTACATGCCGTCGTGACAGGCAGCCTGTTTTGGAGAGCTAATCAAATTGGACTCACTCTGCCAGTCCGTGATATCGAAGGTTGCAGTTTTATCACTGGCACTCCTGATTTTTGTGTGGCGCGGAAACCGGCTGTTTCGGCTTAGGGCCTTCCTAATATCCTTAGTAATTCTAGAGGAATGCTAGAATAGTACACCAAATTCAAATAACGACTGCTTCCTTCTACACTATGACAAAATTTTTGTGTACTAATAGTAATTTTGTAACTCTGCACCAAGTGACTTTGACCTGTCCGTAACTTGGTTAAATAAACCATTATTTTGCAGAGAAACCCTTCCTTGGTAATGATGGGCCAGTCACCATAACCGCAAGGTCTAAGGCATTTTTGGCCTATGCAGGTTGGGCACTGGAATTATCGGTTCAAATTCCACACGGCGCGTGTTTCTTGTGTTTATGCCGTTCTGTGAAGGTACATGCCTTGCGACCGGTCGATACCCTGTCTAGTTGTGTACAAACAGTATTCAGAAGTCCAGAAGAATACCCTGGCTGCCCTGGTCTGTAAGCGCCAGGTAATGGAATGGCACATGATACCTGGCCGTGGAGTAATGGTAGAATACTGACTGGCAGAAGAAAACCTACGGACTGAGGTTTAAGCCTGTCCAGCTGCATCTTTGTTTGCCACCAGTCTCACAGGGACATCTGTAGTGTATATGCTGGGCTTTTGCGATGAGAATCTATCAAATTTATGCCTAACTAATGGCACGATATTCTTACATATAGGAAGCTGCTAGTCTGAGTGAAGAATTGTAAACAAGTTCGCTAAAATTGTGAAACTGAGAGAAGGCTTTCTGTCGGAGATCTGTGTGGAGCAGCATTTCAGTTGCTCAGAAGTACTTTGAAGTTAACAGACGACATCTGGTGAAGTTCCACTGCATCCAGAATGCATCATCCGAGGTTAACGGCGTACATTCAGCTTTAGAGGTCATTTTTTCCTACAAGAACGACATTTTGGAAGCCAGCTGGAGAAGCAAAACTCTGGCTTTGCCGTGGCACAACTGGCCGGTGCTGAGGGGTGCTGGACGGAAGCGAAGCATATATTCGCAAGCAGCACTTGGGTTATTGTCATTATACGAGCATTTAGGAAGGTTAAAATATGCGTAGCTGAGATTTCTACATTTATATTGAAACTCTATTAGAAAAACACTTCAACAAATAAACATGGAGTAATGAACTGTAAGTACTCCATGGAGCACGAGGGATCCATTTTATGCATTTGATATATAAGAATCTCTTGGCAGAGTCTGCACGGAGCACTGTCGCCTCAGATGCGACGCTGTGCAATCTGGTTGCAGTTTACCAAATTTTCCGCTCTTCAGATATCCACTCTTTTCTCTTCACTTTCACCTACTCCTATTGCTTCGCTAGTCATCTTGTCTTCCTTTCACTTCACCCCTCTCAAACGGTATTTCATATGACCAGCAACGTTTTTCTATTGCCCTTGCTGCCCCCGTATTTGTACTCGTTTTCTCGCAGCCCCGTCCCGGTCCCTCTTTTCCCTAAAGACGTTTAGTTTCTGCGGCCCAAAATTGAACTCTGAATATGGAAGGAGCATTTTCATCCTGACCTTAATATGTAAGAGCAGTTTGTGCTAGTTTATTAAGAGAAATTCGTGTGTACTGTAGTGTCGGTCTTTGAGGCCCCCCCCCCCCCCTTCATGATCGTGTCGATTTAACCAGCTTCAAAAATGTTTTGTTGGTAAATACCGTAGAAGAAAATATCGGAAGAAATAATGTTACGTTATAGCCACGGAAGTTTACGCTGATATAATGAAAGTGCGTGACAAGTGTCTTAAGGTTCGGTGTGAAGATTTCACTAAACTTACAAGCTGCACGCATGCGCAGTACGTAACGGGCACGGTGCTACTTTGATCTTTACAGCTATAGCAAGAATTTAATTAAAATGTTAATCCACAGTTTGTGTGTTTTGAATGTATTGCACATGCAGTGCATCACAGATGGAATTCTGCAGCAGTGTTCTCCTGTTTAATTTGGCAATGGAACACTTTCGAACTAGAAGAATTTTGTTGAACCGTGATAAAGTTCCTATGCACGAAGGTGAAGTCTATATAAAAAAAGGGTAAGAATAATGAAAGAAGAGTAAAAGTCACGTTGCCCCTGTGCACGCCATGAAGGCGGATAGAATAACGTCAGTAAGTCTTAGTCTGGCCGCTGGATGAAGGTGATAGGTCACCTTCACGCACTGGCCGCTGTCGCGTGCGGAAGGAGTCGCTGGTACCCATCGAGTAGTAGGTTGGCTGGGAGCGAGAGTCGTTCTGGAATGTTTTGAAGGGGAGAAATGTTTCTTGCCTCTGCCCGGAGTCGATCCCAGTATCGTCCAGTACGAAGCTCCCTACTATACGGACTAGGTTACCTCGGCTCCTAAGACAAAAAATAAATAATTGTTGAACAAATATGTGGGATGAGCATATTTTTTTGCCTAGATTTACAAAAATGTCATATTTCATGTAGGAATATACGAGAAATGAACCTTAAATGTCAATATCCAGTTTCATAAAAATAATTAATTAAAATATATGGTTATTAATATTCTAATATTGAACAAATTAGAAGCTTCTTAACCACTCAGTCAGTATCAAATGGAAATGGAAATTATGCAAGCGAAGTATAGAATGGTACTTAAATTAACATTAATTATACTGTAATGAGTTTTCTTAGAGAACCCTCGCATTTACACTGCGGGACATTTGGGTTACGCGGAGTACAATTGGAGAAACAATGTTGAGGGTAGACTGACTGGTCCAACATCCTAAACAAAAGGCGGCAATTATCAAGCACGTATAAAATTTCAGTAAAAAAAATTTGAGGATTTTCCGCCGTGGAGATTCATGTAATGGTTTGCTGGGGTTTGGCATATTCCTGTCTGGTAGGTTGGTACAAAACTTACCTGTCCGATGTCTGAGGTCCTCGTGGCAGTGAAACTTCGGCCCTGAAGATGGAGGCAGTGCTTTCTTGCTGAACGTTTGTACTTATCTGCACGGAGCCGTCACTCCCAGCAAAACCCAAGGCTTCATACTGCTTTATATTTACGGCTTCAGTTTTGAACCGTTTTCAAATGACTGAATTAGGCTGCTGTATTACCACCAAAACGAAGAAGATAAATATCATAGCCCCAGGAAGATTTCTTTCAAGACTTGTCGTTGATAGCAGTGCCCATTTTCCTATTCATGGAATCCGACACAAGAGAATCTAATTCATTAAGGAAATAAAACCTTGGATTGAAAGGAAAGGCTCATGTGGCTACCATCATTAGTGACTGGACGAATTTCATCGTCATCAACATTCCGGATTAAGACCTCGGCCTGTTGCAATCATTACTGCTCCGTAATTTCTTCTGATATCTTTGATGTCCTCTGTTCTCTGTTTATATTGTTAGACAATTAGATGCAAAGAACTTCGGCACTATAAGTAGGAGCTGGAATTGAGTAGTCCGTATAGTGGCTAGACTGTGGGCTGGATGATACGGGCTTCGAATTCCGACCGCTGTAAGGAATGTTCAGCTTTTCCAAAACGTCCGTACTGACTCTGGGGTCTGCCATTCCTCCTACGAAATGGGCAACGTGGGAACTTTCCCTGGGAGTAAAGCTGTCGGGGAGTGACGCTGCCCACTCTCTTCCATTTAGTGCCGAGGTTATGAATGTGTGGAACTATATCTCCACTCCCGCTGCATCGTTTCGTGGCCTGTGTAGGGACAAACTTACCCTTACTTTTAACATTAGCATCACGAAGTGTCAATAATTTCCATCTCATACTGATTTTTGTGTTTTCCGAGACGAAAATTCCAGCGTTCACAAAAGTTGCCATTTCAAACGACATGTCGTATCTGTTGACATTTTATTTGACATAAATAATCAAAAATATATGGAGGGAAATTCGCCCTTCATTTAAATTATGGCGAATCAGCAATATGTTATTTACAAATAATAAGCGACAAGGTTTAAGAGTGAAATTAATTTTAAAGCGTGTTTGTTGCAAAATATCTGCCTTTTTGCGTACAGTTATGCTTACGGTTCGTACTCATTTCCGTTTGACTGGAAGCACTGTGAACCAACTCGTGACCTGAACAGTACGGACTGAGTGCTTCATTTGTTTCTGCGTTTTGTTCTGTTGATGCTCAACTGTCCGTTATCATGCGGCAACACGCCGTGTTAGGTTATTTACCTAATTGCTCCTATCGTCTCCTGCAAGGGTTGTACAAATACCATCACTATCAGGATAAACACACGTAACAGTACGAGGCAATTTCACTTCAGTTGTTCCAGCTGAGGACGTGTGTTGTGTCAGTGTTTTCTGCATGGAAGGAATAAAATGATTAATGATCGTTGTTTTGCGGATATGACCGTTTGTACTCTTTTGTAGGCGACGTCAGGTTTGAATATATGCTGTGCTCGGCATGTTCTAACACAGGTGCGATTGTGGAAAGGTAAGGTTATAGTTGTCCCTGTGCACGCCATGATGGCACTCAGTTTCGCTAATTCTTATCCTCGACAATAGATAGCGGCGAGTGGGCAGATTCACGCCGCAGCCGTATTGCTGCCGGGGTGGAGTCGCCGTTACCCGTGGAATAGGAGGCTGGTTGAGTCCCGGAGGCGGCCTGCACGATTTGGAACATTTAGGAATATGGAAAAAAAAACCGCTTTTTCGCGAATTTTCTCCTAATATATAGGCTACTTTCAGTTACCTTTGCTTTATTTGGCGTAGGATTGCTCAGGTCACCGTAGTCATGCCCGTGATAATTTCAGATTTTACATGTTCAGTGTAAGTATAGGTAGGAGTTAGGTTTAATTAAATGGAGGTGGACTGTGTTATTTAGATTGTACGTTGTTTGTAAGTAGCATTTGTCAGGCGTGCTATTTAAGAGAAGTTATTAATTGGCATCAACACAACTGATGTTTATTATCTTACATAGATATGCATATGTATGTTTCAGCCAGCTACGTAGTCGTTCAGAGGCCGTCTAATATGTAGAACATAAAAACCAAAATTATACGAGTAATCTAAACATCTCCGTCTGACCCCATAACTGATGTTGCAGTTATAATTTTGGTTTTTATGTTTGGTATACCTAAACGTCCTGAGGATGCCCACGTAGGTGGTTGAAACGTATAACTGCGTATATATAATATACATACACACATATATAATAAACATTAGTTGTGTTGATAGTCATTAATAACTACTGATTTGCCTGTGATGGTCGAAATAGAGACCACACTGTTGCAAAGGAAGGCTTCCCCAGTCGTATGTCTCAGCTATTCGATTCTGAATACGTCTGTCAAGGGACGATTTCTTGAAAATCTTACTGCTGCGTTCCGTTTCCAAGGAAGAGAAACAAATTCGTTGTTCACACGTGACAGAACCTGAATGCAAGGGGACATCCTCTTTCATCTACGAACGTGGAACTGATACGAGTGATGCAAGGGTAACTTCACGGTGATTCCCGAATTTAATTTCTTCCTCCTGCTCTTGTAGCTTCCTCCACCCTTCAGTTCTTTGGCTACTTGTTTCCTTCTTTTTTCTTTCCTTCTTTCTCATTTTCTAAATATATATTTCTGAATTTATTTTCGAGTACTGCTCAGTCTTTCTTCCACTTACCCTTTTCTTGAGACTGCTGTCCATTCTAAAACGGGCAACAGGAGTCTTGTGCCGCCCTCATGTTATGTGCAACCCCCGCACTTGCAGCTTTGAATTAATTTATTAGTTTTTACGAAAGATAATATAAACATTTTTCCATATGTGGGAACCCCCAGAACAGCAATTTGTGTGTTGCTATAATCGGTAGCAACAAAATTTCACATGCTGGAAACTCTGAAGCATGAGTGACACCAGCGTTACATTCTGCAGGGGTTTGAAATGATGTACGGCAACAGAGGGTGGAAAAATGTGCAGCGTTTATTGAGGTAATATTTATGTAGAATATAACATGCCAATTCCAATGGCCGCGCGGTCTAAGGCGTGGGTCTGCTGCCGTTTGCTAGCTGGGATTGTGGGTTCGAATCCTGCCGGGGCATGGATGTTTGTGTCTTGTGAATGTTGTGTACTGTCAGGTAGATGTCTCTGCGTCGGGCTGATCACTCGTCCAGAGGAGTAATACCAAGTGGTGTGTCTGAGTGTGATTGTGAAGCCTCGATACCGAGGAGGCCCTGGCCCACTACGTGCTGTTGCGCCACTGGGGGGGATGGGGGGGGGGGTAAAAATGGCAACCGTGCAAAAATTGTCTTTATCTTCCTGTTTAATGGAGACAACCAATGAACTACTAGCGTTAGGCACGCTACAATTGATATTAATACAGGGCCTAAACTTACGTGTACATGTACACTACGTACGAAATATACGTAATTTATAAGAGAACTGTCTCAAATTTGAAGACGACTCGAAGCTTTGTGATCGTGTCCAAACCTGCATGGTATTTAAACTTGAGTAATGTTCTTCACGAAAGTAAAAATAAATAAATAAATAAATAAATAGAGAATAAAATAAATAAATAAATTAGCTACGGTAATAAATAAGAGTTATGTTAAACTATAAAGCCGTGTAACCAGAATTTATGTTTATACATTTTCCTGGGAAAGCTCGTTTAGTTTTCTTTCTTCCCCTCTTATCTTTATTTCTGTGTGTTTTCCTTTATAACTTCCTTTGTACCTTACTTTCTTGTTAAACTTTGACTTTCTAGTTGCCCACACAAGCTTTCCCTCTGATCTCATCAGTGTAATTAAATGTCTTTTAAGAGCCTTCTCTACCTGCAATATAAACACTTCTCCGCCTGCCTCTCTTTGATTCCGTTCGCTCTGGGCGAATCGGAATATCGACGTAGTTGAAGTGAATCCATTTAGAGCTTCTACAGTCATGGGAACACGACGACTGGAACGGTCTGATGTACAACAGGCAGCTTCAAAACATTCATTTATTGATAGTCTTATTCTGTAGACAGAGAACGTATTAAGACTGTACTGACAGTAGTTTAAGCTTCTTTAAATTACAACGGAAAAATTTTGGGCTCAGAATTCAAGTTTTGATAAAAACAATTCTCTCTGTGCGCAGCATCTTTGGCTATAGAACGAACTTCTTGCAAAACACGTAATTTTAATAAAGAAATCTGAGTTCCCGCTTGCCAACAAATACGCAAATTGTCCGATAACAGTAGTATTAACTTACTGACAAAACGGGATTTGACTCTCTCACGTTGGTATTATGAAGATTCAGATCTTCTGGGATGTTACATTGGCTTCGGCAGTAAATATTTGCCGACGTTTCCGATGAACATATTGCGTCCATTTTCAGGGTGTGGCAATCCATGAAGAAGAATGTACAGGTGGGGGCAGTCTGCTCCTCCAGAACGTCGAATCTGTTTACCAGTCCACGCAGCGAAACATGCCAGAAGACTTGGATCCTAACTGACGGCGAATTTAAATGAGTGAAAGAAAGAAAGAAAGAATGAATGAATGAATGAATGAATGAATGAATGAATATCTTTTATCATTATAACATATTGCGGAGTTTTAGGTGCACACGGCAGTGATGATGCAGTTTCAAGTATTCTTGAACATGGCGCCCTTTCTGTTGTTAACTATTTACCAGTCTAAGAAACGTCATACTCCAGGAGACTTGAATTTTCGGAACATAACTTAATAACAAAACTTTTACCCTTCCCAATATGTGAATTTATGTGTTATAACTACTCTGCTGGTGCCCAGCGACCCGGGAAGGTTAGGAGCACCCGTTTACGTATTTACTGAGGAAACCCCGCCACCCGTGGAGGCAAGGCACACTTCATGTACGCAGTTACTGTGGAAACCCCGCGACCCGAGCAAGGAAGGGGCACCTATTTACTTAGGTACCTTTGAAACTTTGCGACCCGTGGGGGCAAGGCACAGTTCATGTAGGCAGTTACTGTGGAAACCCCGCGATGAGGGGAGGCAGATCACACCCATTTACTTGGTTACATAGGAAAACTCGCGACACGTGGCGGCAAGGAACACTTCATGTATGCAGATACTGCGGAAACCCCGCGACCCGAGCAGGAAAGGCACATCCATTTACTTAGTTACACTTGAAAACTCGCGACCCGTTGGGGTAAGGTACACTTCATGTACGCAGTTACTGTGGAAACCCCGCGATCCGGACAGGCAATGCACACACATTTCCACAATTACCGCGGAAACCTCGAGATGCGGGCAGGCAATGCATACTCATTTACGTAGTTCCTGTGGAAACCTGAAGAATATATGTGTCTGTGTATCATAATTTCGAAGTGGTCAGCGCGAAAACCCGAATAATATGTCTGTAGGTATGTATAGTATTAGTGTCCGGCGACGCTTTACGTAGTTAACGTGGAAACCTCAATCGCGTTGGTTATATACCATCCACGCGTCCGTCAGCCTAAATTCTGCGTCTTTGTCTTTTACTGCCATCTGGTGGCGGTCCGTGAAAATCTAATGTGGGAGTGTGACAGACTGACATTGCTACAGTGTATATAAGATGGGCTTGGTGCTTGCAGAAGGCAAAAGTTTGAAGCGTTTGAAGGAAAAGCCACACCATAAAATCCCATACCATGATTTAAGTTTTTTGTTCAGAAGGGTCCCGTAGCGGAAGCAATGGACTCACCGCAACCTTGAGGCTTCTTGTGCAACCCTAAGATGAAGATGATGATGATTGTTTTTGTCCTTTTCCTAGTAATGGAGCACCGGTGGAATGAAACTGACAGGGGAAAACCGAAATACTCGGGGAAAAACCTGTCCCCGTCCTACTTTTTCCAACACAAAACCCACGTGGACTGACCCGGGATCGAACCCGGGCCTCCGCGGTGGGAGGCCGGCGGCTAACCGCCTGAGCCATGGCACGGCCTTAAATCGTAAGTTACACAAAAGAGAGCATTGTTTACGAACGTTTCTTTGCTATTTATGTCGCTGTGATTAACAATTTAAAGACTGAGATTACGCTGAATTATATATTACAGGATAAGTTCCTGTCGCGCAGTAAACACGCTCCGTCTAGGTTTTAAAAATTAATCAGTTAATGCTGCATAGGGAATTAATTGCTGTTTGTTCTGAGATCCGTATGAAACACGTAAATGAAGCTGAATTGTGTTACAGGCTCAGATCGTACCGCGCAGAAAACAGTTCTCTGTATTTATGTCTGCTGATATCTAGTGGCGGTCTGTGGAACTCCAGCGTTCTCATAGTTCTTCTGCCATCTGGCGGCGGTCCATTGAACTCCCAGCATTACATAGCTTGTTGGTGTTAGTGAATAATAATAATAATAATAATAATAATAATAATAATAAAGTTGTTCTTAGCTTCGACACGCAGAGATAGACTGACCCCAGCTGGACTGTCAGAGCTGATGCTGTCTTAATCTCCCTTCCAATAAATCCGGCAGAACAATCTTGCGAACGTAAAGAGGATTGGAACTTGAAATTCGTTTATACTTTGGATTTATGAAATCTTACCCAGGGCTTTAAGGTTATGCCTTCTTTCTTAAAGCTGCAACGCATTTTTTCTCATTTTCCAGCAGTAAATTCGCCGAAAATCGTGGCGTTGTTTTCGCGTTTCCAATTCTTTTTCACTGAGGTTAAGGAATCGAATATTTATCCTGAAAAACACTCACGTACTAACATTGTTAAGGGTAAGCGTTTCTCCCTTGATGGTACCTGTTTTGTGGGGGTAGGTAATTTGGCTTACAATGTTCAGATAAAATGTTTTTACCAAAGATTTGGAAAGTGATAGGAGGATAGAAAAAATATGACAAATTTAAATTTAGCACTTGACCAAGCGCTATTGCAGTTTGTATCAAGTAGAATTAGGTGGGCGTGAGAGGAAACAAGAATGGGAGAGGTAAAAAATACATAAAAAAATTTAGCTGGAAGTTCTTAAGGAAAGAGGTAAATTAGTAGACATATTGAAATGGATTCTAAGAAATATGGTATGCCTAGACTTGATTCATGTGGCTCAGGACAAGGTTCAGTGTAGGACTGTTGTGAACGGAGTGTTCGGACTTTCTGTTCCATAAAAGCGTAATATTTATTGAACATATTTGCCCCACATATCTAATTGCTTAAAATGTTCCAATATTTCAACCCTAGGCACAACGTCTCTGTTCATGCACGTGTTCTTATATAGCATATTCAGATCGTAATATTCTATGTGTTTTGAATTTGTTTCTTGAAAAGTGTGGATGAAAATAATTTCTGTAATATTTTCACCGATACATGCAGAAAGGCCTGAAGGGAAAGGCTATATAAAATATAGAAAGATGTGTTCTGAAAACCAGTTTATAGATTATTTACTAATTCTGGCAGCACGTTCCACCTCTTCGTCTGAAGGTGTTCGGCAACTTTTAAGGTCCGAAATTAATTAAATATCTCACTACTTAAATATTCACACCCTGACACACAGAAAATACACTGCATCTCCATTACCAAACAACTCATGGTTAGTGATATTTAGTTAAATAATCGCTGTTTATCTGAAGAATGTAAAACACCAATGAATACAGTGTGGGCAGAATTGCCCGGGTTTGATTTTAAAAGCAGACTGTGCCTGAGTAAGCATTGTGTTTGAAGGAATTAATAAGCCAGGGTTTTCCATGCAAATGGAGGTGAGTACTAAAATAACAAAGAGCATCTTACTTAGAACTGACAACTGTCCACTCCGCTGCATCCTCCACGACACTTCATTATATTTTGTTTGTAAATGACTGCTCTTTGGTGAACCAATTACAGTCTAGTGTGTGTCTTGAAATGTTGCCTTGACGCGCCTTTGTTTTCGCTTCCTATATCCCCTTATTATAATAACGTCATTAGTTTTCAGGAGGAATTTTACCAGAAATTGAATTGAAATAAATTCTAACTATTAATTCAGAGGGTTTTGATTATTGTCAGATCGAAGTAAAACTACAGCCTGTTAAGATACGTTGTATGTATCCTTGTGCTGCATCACTTCATGAACACGTATGGACTGTATTTCCGTTCATTCTTAATCACCGTATTAGATCGAGATAGTCACCAGTTTCATGCCCTAACCTCTTTGTCCCCGGCAGATATTTCCCCGTACCCACTGGGTAGATCTGGTTGGGCTGGGCAGCCGGTATGGGCACGATTTATCCTTTTTGGAAGCGCGATATTTGAGCCGTTAAAGTGACTAGCCTACTTGCTGAAACAAGCGAGGAAATATGTTTCGAGTCCTGGCAGAAACAAATTATTTGCACCTTCTCCAAAACCTTCAGACCGGGTCCGGGATCTTTTCAGCCTCCGGGACAAATGGTGGGGCGGTTGTTCCACCGGCGGCAAACTGGAGGCGGCGTGAAAATGACCACTAACTGCCATCCGCTGCTGTGCTTCATAAGCTTATCTGTACCCCACCCCCTACACATTGGCGTGTAAAGGCAACTGTTATTTTTTTACTAATGTGTTAATTCACCGAAAGCTGGATATTTTGCCGTGATCATTTATGCAGTAATTTAGGACCTTCGGGCAAGAGGGGGGGTTATGTCACATCCAAATCGAAAATTCCTGTACCCCCATGTAGTTTTTCTCGGGTGTAGGTAATTACAAATTATGAAGCGGCCTCGGAGATTAACCCTTTAAAGACGAAGCGTATCTGTTTCATATAAGGACTCAGTGCGTACCGCGCAGTAAACACTCTCCACTTCGGTTATAAAAACCAGTCTCTTAATGTTTTTATAAGGCAAAAGTTGCTGTTTGTTCTGAGATCCGTACAAAACACATAAACGCAATGTAGGCACCACGTAGAATTTTTTAATGTTAAACCTGGTCGTATGTAAAGTTACCGCTAGGCTTTAAAAGGTTAAAGTGGCGTAATTTTTACACCAAGTATTTAAAATGTGTTCAGCAGATTAAAACATTATAATTGGCGGACAGTCACACAGAAATATAACGTAATTTTTATAAGCCTCTGTCCTCGGCTTAGAAAGGTAAGTAGGTTCAAGCTGAAACTTAGAGACACAGTGCGTGAGGATGTGGGTGGGTACAACTGCTTCATGGCATTATCAGGGGGGGGGGGGCTCTTGTGCAAGCGGCAATGAACTTGGTCCATCGTATGATCCAGTAGGAGCCTGGTGTGAGCAAGGTAATGAAACTTGTACCTTTCTGGACCAGGCCGTGAAGAGATGGGGAGTGGAGGTTTAGCTCCACGCACCTGTGTATGTAGCTGAGTTGTCACTTCCAGGCCGCCTTGTCTCTTGACAGAAACTCCACACTACCAATTACATATAAAGTTGGGCGAGACCAATAGCCGCTCCGGAAGCTGTGGAGCGGAGAAAATGTGCTGCACCTCCCGTAAATCGAATTCCAATTCTCGGTTCTTTCATCTCGCAGACCAGTCTCTATAAGGACTGTGCTACGTCAGCTGCTTCTTATTCTTCTTCGTGGAATAATTAATTTATGTTACGTTGAATGTAACGGACGTTTTGAAATATAAAAGAACCCGCTGCCTCCTCGAGGCGGTATTTAAACTGTCACATTTGATCATCTTTGCGGAGTGCGCTGTACTTTACAATAACAGTTCCCCATTAGTCCAATGTTTATCCAACAGAAGTACCTGTACGCTAAGTTCTGGGTGTGGTCCATGAACTGAAACAGGATTAGGCTTTGTGCTTGCGGCGTTTGGTATTTCAACTTAAGCGTTAATAGCAGTCTTTTTTATCCTATTTTTCACTTCACTAAGTACTTTAATATCCTATTTTTCACTTCACTAAGTACACAACGTGAAAAGATAGTGTCCGGCATTCCGCGTGTTATCCATTTTCATGTTCCTAAAACTCAGTTACTTTCAATGAAATTCGGTAATTTGTCCCTGCTCAAAATGTTATCCCATGTAGTGCATTTCGTCTGTAGGCGCTGTAGAGCAGACACTAAATATGGTAATTTAATAAATGCATGGGAAAGGTTTTTATTAGAACCCTACAGCAGACAAGCTGTTTAGTGTATTTCCCACATTTGATGGGACGCGAAATTTCAGTACGATGCTCACAAGAGCTCACAACTAGATCCTTCCCTGAGACCAGTTTTAGTAAATGTCATTGTAATGTTACCCTTCTAGTTACACTTCTGATTCCAAGCAGTGTCTTCTCTTCAGGTTTCATCGTCAAACTGCACGCAGTTTGCAACTCTTCATGGGTGCTACGTGTCTTAGGCATCTGTAGAATCAATGTAATTATGTACAGTATTATTTACATAAGTTTAATTCCTTTTTCTGTTGCGATACCAGCATATTGCCATGTCATTTTATATTTTTCCCTTTGTGTAAGCGCTTCTTCTCTAAGCCACACTGTCAACGCATTCAATGCATAAAGTGATCTGTTTGGTAGTTAGAAGACTTACCGTCACACGGTGCCATGACGTCACATAGTATAACGTGTGATACCATACTTCCATTCTATAACACGAATTTGAAGGTAAGTAAGGACAAGGGTGCATTCATTTTCCAAAAATATAAGAGTCATCTAAAAATTCTAGGCACCAGTGTGTTGGCACTAAGTAAGTTCCATGCTGAAAATCCACGAATATTAGTCGCCACCCTGTAAAATATATGTGCTCCGGGAGACTGGCGCGTGGCAGTTTTGCGACCCTGGGCAAGAATAACTGTTTTTTTTGTCTCGTGCAGTGTTTTGGGTAACTGTAATTGTCTGCACAGAGTGCGAAATGCTTACATCTGTTACAGTGGTAAGTGTCGTCAGTGTGGCCTTCACAAATATGACATAACATGTCTGGGTAGAATTTTTAAAAATGTTTTATTGGAACGTGCTGCTTCTATCCTCGTCGTAGAGTAGCTCTACTTACCCCTGACATTTTGCTGCTTATGTATAAAAAGCATGGTTTCATGTCCCACAATACCGTAACATTTACGCTGTCCATCGAACATGGGTGTAGAAGATTTATCTGCCATACACGTGAGCGGAGTTCCACGTGGAAGCATCAACATAGAGTTTATAAAACTTCATGGTGCTTGCACTTTATTTAAGGCCGCTGTCATTAACGCACACCACCTTGCATCGGGTGATTGTGAATATGAACTGCACGGAATGTTAGAGGAAGTGGTCGTGGCCTAATTAATTAATTAGGAAAGTTTCCTGGAGGGACTGAGTGAAACCAGAAAATATTTCATTCATTATAACTCGTGTCCTCCCGAGACTCGAAAGTGGTACTCCCGAATACATTGCCGCAAGCAAACGCGTGTATAATGCAAGAAATAAGCAATTTCATTGTCGCTGCAGTTTATTTATGAAAGGCCCCAGTAAACGGCATCTTTATTAGTCCTCCTGTAAATTCCTATTTGCTTTCGTAAACGACTTTGAACAGAGATTCATACTGAAATTCTAAGAGCTAATGGAACTCTTTAACCCTCTCCGAGACATAAGAGGAAAGGAAACCTGTACTGTCCCGAGGGGATTTCAAAAGCGCAGAATTCTGTCTGTTCTCTGAAACATATGAACCTTGCCACTAATATGATAGAGAAACAGGCGAGCGGCTTTGACGTTGGAAGGGTGAGCCATGGTTACACACGAACCTGCATTCTATTAATCATGGTTTGAACATAAACGCTGCAAAACAAAATTTGCTGGCGATGTCTTGACGACAGTGACAGGCACTTTCTTGTAACATCTGGGAAAAAGTAACGCTGCACTCGTAGCGCTGTTGTACTGTTATAAATGATGCTTTAAAGTGGTTAATTTGGGTTAAATTCATTGGTTAGAAGAGGGAATGTGTAGCCTTTCCAGTCAGTGAAAACATCTTCTTTTCCAAATGATTAATCGAATTACATAGCCTGCAGAGAAGAAGTGTAACACAGACTGTTCACAGCCTAGAGGCCTAGCTGACGTGCGAGACCAGGACACCATGTCCAGTATAATCTGGGACCCATCCAGTGGGCACGAATGTTTGTGGCGTGGGCAGGGCCTGGAACTGTTTTATTTTCTTCTTCTAATTTGTACATTACGGATTTGAAATCTGAAAGCAAGTTTGCCAGTATGTGAATCAGCAGTGGTAGACGTCAGAACGTGCGGTTATCCAGCTGTTGTGGCCATTATGTCAACAAAATTGCGGGATTCATTAGTTGCCTTGAATAATTTCGTGGAATATTGCCTGGTTGGCTGATCCCGGTAGCCGTGCAGTGTAAGGCGTACATCTGCGGCCGCTGTATTGCTGGGATCGCGGCTTCGAATCCCGCTGAGGGCATGGTTATTCTTTTCTTGTATTTGTTTTGTGTTGTGTAGGTAGCGGCCTCTGCGATGGGCTAGTCCTTGGTTCAGAGGAGTCCTACCGTGTGTGCGTGCGTGCACGCGCGTGACCTAGAAACCTGAACAGTGGGATGGCCTAGGCTGCAATTGGGACTGTTGCTGCAAGATGAAAATAATATTGCTTGGTTCAACTGCTGTTTGGCTTCAGTGCATATGTTAGTTAATTATTGTGTTGATAAAAGCCGTTTGTTGAGCCTGTAACAAGGAAAAAATTGAAGCTTTGAAAGAGTTTCAAAATTAATAGTAATATCAAAGGCTGCTAATGAATATAACGTCACTGTTTCAGCTGGTTTATTTGCTATTAGTAAATCGTCCTTTGACAATGCAGCACTCTTCAAATTAACGTTACGTTAATAGCAGAATTATTGAAAGCGCGTGAGACCCGATAGCCTTGCTGCTCTGAATATGATACGTACTCACTGCTACCGGAGTATGAAGGCGTATGGTTTGACAGACAGGGACCAGGTATTCGGATGAACGTATTGCCTTATGGCCGAACTTCCCTTTCCAGGCCTCGTTCGAGTCCAGCCTGGGAACTCTAAGAATAACACCGTGTGTGGCGAAGGATTCGAGTCCCTCACCCCACTGCACAAACCGAAGGAAACACTGTGGTCGGGGAAACCAGTGGTCAGAACAGAGCTATTAGCAGGGAATATGGCCCAGCTGTTCACAAGTTCGAGACTTGTGGCTGTGATGCTGAAGACCAACATCTGGTTAGCTCAAGCCACTGTATTTATGTGGGTTGACACGCTGTAGTGCCATAAAATCATTACAAGACGGGTACGAAAGGGTCTCCCTCTTGACAACTACTTGGCCTTGCTAAGGAAACTAATCTTCCTAGCAAGCGAAGAACCACGAAGCCAGCGTTCAGGTTTCAAATAATAAGGGAAGACGACAAACCCCCCACACCATAAAATGGAAACTAAACATTTGAGACCAGATGTTCGACTGACCGCAGTACGGGTTAGTAGTGAGTTGGCCGTGGATGTGTGCACACTGTAGGCCACGAAGGGACAAGTACCAGTCAGTGTCGTCATATGTACAATCTGCAGATTTGATATAATGAACGTACATTTTAAGTTAACTATTAGACTTGATGAACACGCCCGTGTGTCATGCTGATATAGTCTCAGCCACTGAGCAAGTAAAAAGTCGGTCTCAGCCTCTGTGTTAGGGTTAGAAGATGGAGGCATCACGTTCATACGAAACGTTGGCATGCCTTTAGCAACACGAGTGCCATACTATCCGGAACGTCGTGATTTTCAAGCCATTTATCTGAGTGTTTCCAAAACCGACGGTATTTATGACTGTTAGGAGCAAAATATGTGCCGTAAATATATAAGGGGAGGAAAATATTCACACTTAAATGCATAGACGTTTGCTCAACACGCGACAAGAAGTACACTTTATTGAAAGTTATAACTTATAATTGGAACATCCCTTGTGCGTTTAATAATACGTACGCGAATATACAACAAAAGTGCCATTCGTAATTGGCTAATGTAACGCAAGTTCGTGTTTTGCTACCAACTTTTAATGATGGGTAATAAAATTCTGTAGAAATGTGACGGAAGTTTTCTTGCAAGATCTCGCATTGACAGAAGGTCCGTAATTTGACTCGTGTAAGAAATAATGACTAGGCTGTCTGACACCATGAAGGTGGGGGGAAGGGGCTGGAGGAATGTAGAGGGGCACGCATTCTTAGCTGCAGCACTACGTGGAGGTGAGCCAAACACACGGGTCTGTCCTCGTTACGTCCGGTGAAAGCGCCCCGGTCCCGTTTTGTAGGAGGCTGTGTGGATCCCAGGGCCGGTCTGAACGCTGTGTAGGAGAGGAATTTTCTAAACGTTCTGGGATCGAACAAAGCGCAACCGCTTGCTTCGCTAAAACGGACATCCCTCAATAATTACCTGAGGTGATTTAATACGTGTGACATTTCTTCAGATTACTGAAATACGGAATTCTAAAGATGAGTGAAAGTTTTCGGGTTTCTTTGAAATTGGTATGCAAGAATTTATTTTGTTAGAAAACATAAATATTTTTTACTCTAAAATTTTTGATGTGTCACTTTTAATCCTTCAGGCCAGAGTGTTTCCTATAAGTACTACCTGCTCTATAAAATATTTTAGAATTTTTGACACAAAGAGTACACGGTATATATTCCTAAAATATCCAGAGATAATCTCCCTAGTCATAAGTAACTTGTTGTTCTTCTTCTTAATGGTGTTGCAGTGTTTTTACTGCTAATAATAAACTGAATTTTTGTGTATTGTGTAGACGATCTTCGGGTTTCAGATTGTTCGTAAGATTTATAATTTTTCTTAAACAAGAAAAATTATTTTTTTTGTTTAATTAATCGCTGTATGAAGAAGTAGACCATAGGAAATATATAGCTCTAATTCTTCTTACTCCTGACATCAAATGAAAGTTACTGGACACTTTCAAATATCATCACTGTACTTGCGAGCAAATGCGCCAATACCGAATGGGTAGGGGACTGCACTGGCTGCACGATCCAACTGAAATCGACTGAGAGAACTTCTGGTTTCCGCCGGGAGTCAAAGCCCTCTCGTTTCATCTTTAGGTGTTTCACTGTGTTCACTGAGGTAACTCAGCGGTTCAAAATCTAGTTTCGGCTTTACTTCAATAGTGAGGATGTTAATTTGTATTGAAGCCTATGTTGTTATGAATCTTGCTTTATTGAACGAAGCTGCTTCAAGTACAGTAGTTGTACATATGGTGCAGAGTGAGATGGACGAGCAGGCAAGAAGAGATGGCTGTGTCAGTATATGTCAGTACAGCCGTGGGAATTGTTACGGCGTTTTGAGTAAACCAACGATAAGCTTCATGACAGAAGCTAACTTATGCGGGTTTCGAAACAGGCATGTCCCGAATAGGCGTTGCCGTTACAACAATGTGCTAACTGCAGAGGTGATGCTAATGGGACATGGTCTTCAACTGAATGTTTACGTGTGACGGATGGTGATTATTTTAATTCTTTGTACTACACCATAACACGATTTGTGACAAAGTTCAAGCACTAAGGTTTTCCCTGCAGTACTTCCACCCAAATTCTTCCCGTCATAATTTTATCGAATGAGCTTTCGGCTAAGAATGTGCTTGTTGGTCTTGTGGTGTAGTCTTACTTGTTCCATTGGGAATAGACGACAGGTAAGATGTGGAAACAGCAAGTGGAAAATGGGGCAGTGCATTTAACACGAAACGTGGACACATTTCCAAGTGTCTTGTTAATTTAAACGTTCTGTAAATAGCGTAAAAATATTAGGAAATTTCATGATCTGAAAAAGGAGAATAACGAATATTTTGTCCAGGAAGATGGCAGAATTATGCGAGGAAATTATCATCATTATCATTGTTTTCACCATATCCACCAGTATCACAATCATAAACATCAGCATTCGTCGTGGGTGTTTATCATCATCATCATCATCATCATCATCATCATCATGTGTTTTCACCTTTATACATGGTATTTTATGTACCTGAAATAAACCATATTGCTAGGGTATGTAAAGTTACAGTATTCTGTGGTCAGAGTATGTGGGATATGTACTATTATTTCCCTAGATAAGCATTATTATGATTATTATTGTTATTGTTAGTATTATTACATTCGATTTACAATAAGAATTTGCCATCCAAATTCCCAAAGCGATACCTACTCATACTTGTAGCGGACGTTGTGCACCACTTCTTGTGTGGGGTATCGAAATATTGGTTCTTGCTTTGAGGTGAACAAATGTGTGCGTTAATGTAACTTTATGGCGTGCTACATTAATGTAACTTTATGACGTGCTACATTAATGTAACCTTATGGCGTGCTACAGTAATAACCCAGTAAAATGAACCATTCTGTCCGTTCTTTCGGATTTAGCGACAGAGTAAACTTGCCTCCATTTCTTTATTGCTTCATAGAAGCTGGCGGCTCAGCGCATGAAGTTGTCGAAACTCGACTCGTTACTCCACCACTAATGTCCGTTCGGCGATGACTAGCATTTCTGCAGCCTATTGGGGATTTTCAGGAGTCAAACCTGGGACTGTAGGTTGACTGTCCTTTATGATATTATTCATGGGTTTTCTCAGTCCCGCGAAGTATATAGTTATCTTAAATCGCGCCACAAATTCTGCCTTTCGTATCCCTTCCTATTCATCATTTGCAAATGATACTGCCTAGCCTGAGATGCTGACAGCATTGTTAAATGAACTATAAATGCCTATGAAGTTGAAAAAAGCAACCAACAAATGCACTGTACTTACTTATTCAACTTTTTACTCTGCTTTTCCCCGACATGTTTCGGCGTAGCAAGACGCCATCCTCAGGGGGTCGTATATAATTAAGACATTCATCTGATATAAAATGCACGGTGAGTTAAAAGTGAAAAGTATAAATGCCTATATTAATTTAATCGACCTCTTGTCCTCTAGTGCCAGTGAATGTGTGAGGAAAGTCTCAGTCCCGCTTACGATCAGGCCTTATGCATTGTCGTCACTGCTTGTGGCACGTCCTGTAACAGCGTCTTGCTAATCCTCGGGGAACAGCGGGAGATAAACATAATGCTCGGATGGTTTTGAGATTAGTGAGGGCTGCAGGCGGTGTTCACTGTCGCGAAATGTACATTCATTGACTTGTGACAGTGGACTTAATAAAATATATGTTTACCTTTTACTATTGCAAAAGAATGTGTGTAGTTTCTAGTAAGGTTTGTTGAAATATTTAATTGCTCTGGACTGTATCTTTCGAGATGCCCGCTTCTTCAACACAAATTACTCTCTCTTTGTTCTGTGATCAAACAGTTAAATTGCAAAGTGAATGGATTTCAGGTTTGTAACCAATTGCTGTCATTAGTGAAGAGTCACTTAAAATTGTTTTTGTGCTTAGTGAAGCGCCAGACCACGACGTCTTATGGCTGATTAGAGCCACATTTCGAGTTATTTTTAACCTGTGCACTAGATGGACGAGAATGGTTAGCTTCAAGCTCCGGTCGCGTAACCACAGAGAAGGAACCTCCGGTTCCGTTCGAGTGGGAGGCTAGGTGTGCCTCAGAGGCGGTCTGAACGTGGTATCGCAGAGAAACGTCCCTCGCCTACCATGATCGAGCCCGGCAATCCTTACAGTCACCGAGCTGTCACCGTCTCCGCTAATATTAATCTGCAGGCAATTACAGATGATTGTTGGTGTGATGACAGCAGGAGTGCTAGTCCTGAAACATCATCCGCATACAGTATTATCAGCCTGATATGTTCAGTATTGGCCGGTTTCTTGGACTACTTTTCACCGTTCTCGAGTAAATGCAACCTCCTAGGTGTGAAGATAGGTCGGAAGTGTCAGTCGCAACCTGCAATGTGTTGCTCGGCGTTACATTGTCTTATGTTGAGTTCGTTTAGCCTATTATTATTATTATTATTATTATTATTATTATTTGTTATCGCATTTATACAGCGAATTTATAATTACATACCTGGAACAAACTATGGCTCTAGCTTATATAATGTTACAGCTACTATGTGGTTACATTTTATGGTACACGTAATGTTTTTTACCGTTACAAGTGTTTTGTACTTTTACATTAATACTTCTCGAAGTATGTGCGCAGTGCCTTCAATATGCTGTTTTATGTGATATCTTGATGTCGTTCTTTCCCGGTATGTTGCTGACGTAATTTCTGAAAGATTTTGAGATAAATCCAGTTGACCCTATTATTACTGGTATCACTTCTGTTTTCACATTCCACATACGCAGTATATCTAGTGTAAGGTGTTTGTATTTTTAAATCTTTTCGGTTACTTTCTTCATCACATTTCTGAGGCAGAGGAAGTCTCCGAGACTTCAGGCGTTAGTTCAACCAAATAACGAATGACCGCAACGCCAGAGAATTTTGCAGTGCCGCTTAACTGTCATAAAGCAGAAGTTCCGGTTATATCGGAGGTTACAAATCGGGAGTTTAATTAAGGTGCAAGGACAGAGCTGCGATCGCTTTCATGCCGCTTCCACTGACACCATATTAACGTGAAGTGATATACTGAAATAAGGTATTCGAAACGTTTATTGACAGAGGCAAATAATGGTGTAAAACAAAAATTCCTATTTCGCTACTGGATAACATGCTTTTTAGGTTACATTAACATATTTTTACATTCCTAGATATCTCCCTATCACAGTATCGTTCTGGGGTTTGCATACTATCAGACGCACTTGAGTAATGCCTACACTGGTCTGTGTTTACCGCCGTTGTCTCGCTTCTCACCAGTTTATAATCGACATGGTATTACTATTCATAGCCACGGCAGTAAATAGAAGATTCTTGGTGGCAAGAACTCACTAATAAATGAGAACAACTGTTTGTTTCACGTTAACAAGAATAAGGTATAGAGATGTACTACGGAATGTTGTGTAACTCGTACTTCTGTCTTCAACATCTTCTGTTTTGCCCCAAACGTAGATGTTTTAAACAACGTAAATTATTTCAGTGTCTTACCAACGAATGCCCTGCACTTCGTTACATGAACATAAGTACTGTGTGTATTCTTTCAGGACTTTACTTCTGTGAAAAGCAACAGTTCCAACATCTGAGCTTCAGTGGCGTTGAGGAACACTTCCTGTAAGACAAGCGGTAGTTAAATAATACCAGGAGGTACGTTTATATATGCTTTTGTTATTCCACAGGTTTCCTCGTAGTTGGAGCACTACCCTACAGTTGTCTGTGTATATTTTCACCTCTGAATTTCCTGAACTTCAGACCTAGCCCCTCTAGCGCAAACACCACTATGGATTTGTGTGTATGTAGTCCTGCGTAACCGTCCATGATCTTCTTAAAATGGGCCTGGGATGCAAGTATTGCTTGCGGAGTTGTGTATGTGTGTTTTCACTTGTGTGTCTCCTGACCCTCGGACAATAACCCTCTAGTGCAGATACCACTCTTACTTTGTGTGTGTAGTCCTGTTGTAACTATAACGATCATCTTTAAAAGATCCTGTGACGTAAGCATTGATTTGGACTTCTGTCTCTGTATTTTCACGTATACCCTTCCTGATATTCGGACTGTTACCTTGCTAATGCAAGTTTTACCCTGGATTTGTGTACGTAAATTTCTGAAGTAAAGCTCTATTGGCATCTTGTAAATGGTCTGCGATAAGAGTATAGATTTTGAGTTCTCTGTTTACTGGTATGTGTTTTCCCGTGTAGCTTCCTGACATTGAAGTCATTTCCGTCTAGTGCAAAGACAGGCCTGAATTCGCGTTTGTGCAGTTCTGCGTCGAATGCCAATAATTATTGTGCACAACATCTGTGGTGTCAGTTTCTGCCTTTTCAGGTATAGCGCGCGAGATCTTCCTACAAAGTTTTCTGCATTGCAACCTCTGCTCTGGCATTGTTCTTACATCTCTCACTTGCAGTCTTCACTGTCTTCTTGTAAACTCATCTAAAAATACACGCGTTACTTAAGGTTTCTTTACATACTTCGCCGTATTTTTGTCTACGAAATGACTTTATTGTCGATATGTCTTTTTCCATGTTACTTCAGCAAATATCGCTCAGTTCGCTGAGTGGAAGTGAGTTGATTTTGAATGCGTGTATTTATAATTGGTTTTAAAGAGTAAAACTTTAGGATATACGAAGAAAGCATTGTGTACGCATAAAGTACAGTACGTCTGCTTGTAGTTTCCACAGCCAAGTATCCTTCAAGATATTTCGACGAACCCCCTAGTGCGTGAGCAACGCACGGCATTCTTGCATCTTGCTTTGGTCTACGACGACTATACGAATCGCTTTTGTTTGGCTGATGTACAGACCTCGAAGAATTCGTTTATAAAATAATTGGAAAAGTTTCGAAGTAGAACAGCGTGAACGCATGAGCACCATTAACGTAACGACCTTATTTAACAGTAACGTGGAGATTCCTTGTACAGTTAACGTGAACTGTTCGACCTAAATGCCAAATAACGACATTCTCGATGCTTAAATTCATTATCCATTCATTTTGTAGTTTGTCTTATGACAGGTCCGTAGCCTCTTCCAAAGCGAGTTCTCCAGAGAGTGCGACCTGGAGCTTTCTCTTTGAGTTTCCAGTATCCTCTCCTTTCTTTAAGGTCATCCAGTAACTGCTTACATCTTCTTCCTCTTCTTCCCGTCACATCTGTCGTTTCTTTGTCTACGAGTAACGTGTTTTAGACGGTAGTTCCAACCCAAGATGTGATAAATCCAGTTAGATTGTTTTGTTTTTATTACCTTCATTATATTTGGCAGCAACAATTTTTTGGGCTATCGGTTCTTACAGAGTTTTAAATTGTTATAGACACTTACGAAAACTGAGAACTACGAAGGATAGTACAGAGGTCTATAGAAATATTGTCCTATATTTTTCTGTGGAGTTGTGTATATGTAATGCATTTAGGCTTATGTAAGGAAGTGATATTCCGTTAAACCAGATATTCGTGGAGTGTGACAAATCTGGTGTGGTCGCTGTGTTACTGTCCATAGGTTGTATGTTGCTGAATAATTTTAATAGGTACTGAAAATTCGAGTGTTTTAATGTATCTTCTTAAGTTTGACACAACACGCAGTATGCGATTCCTCCGTCTTTTACCAAAAAATATACAGTCGCTGACGGCTTTCTTTTTTTGCGCGTGGGAGATATTTGTTACGTGTCTTAACAACTGATTTACGGTCCACCGCGACTTTTTCTTGTTTTAGCAAGGTAGACACTTCCTTCTCATCTTAGTGATGGATTTATACTCGATCAGGAATTTCTTTCTTTTTAGCCGTACGTTGTTAGAAGATTTTGATGTCGTAAAAGGCGATACACTCGCAGTGTAATGAAGTGCACGCACGCATTTATGTAAAGTGTTATTTTTATCCAGTTTAACAGACAATGTATTGTATAGATGAATTTTAACAAAAATCATTAATGTAGAATTTCACTAAAATCCATCCGGTGGTTTTTGTGTCCTATGCAGTCACGTGGGTGGACGGATCCATTTGAAAAAAATATGTTGTTGCTTTTCGCAGCTGCTTTGCGAAGGAATCGAAAAACGCTGCTGTCTTCTGGGATATGACGCCGCATAGCCTGTGAGAACGGTACCGACGTTTCGAGACAGTTTTCTGCCACCATTTTTAGCCCCTAATGTGGTACATTCTGTAGAACGTATGGCATCACATCGCGTATGACCTTAGAAACTTTAAGTCTCACACGGACACAAGTTACGGGTATTTCTTCTCGTCAATCTACGCATGCTCTTCTCTTCAAACAGAGTTTGATGTTAAAAGTTTTTATGCGAGGAAAGTAATCACCAAGAACCCTAAGGATTCAGCTGTTGGTGTGTACCCGTAACAACAACAGTACGTTAGAATCTGTAGGAAAGGGCGTAAAAAATTTGAAACCTTGGCTCTGTTTTGTGTTTTAGATTTAAAATGCGTGATTAGTGACTTTGATGTCCTGTTGTACGCTTACAAAGCTTAAAACAGACGGAGAGTAACAGCGGTGCCACTATCAGTCCACTACGTCTCGATTTATTGTAAAATATGACACGAATTTCCTCCATTATAATTATTTATGAAACTGTAAATGTTACGAATGAAGTGGATTAATAATACAATGTGTAGTTTGTTTGTTTGTTTGTTTGTTTGTTTGTTTGTTTGTTTTTGTGCAACGTCTCTTTGAAACTGTATGTAGCAAGTTACGCTCCAATGTCGCGAACGAACCCACACGCGTAAGATATCTTATAAAACTGCCTTTATTTTTGTAGGATTTTAATAAAAGTTATGTTCTAACGAGTTCCATTGGAATTGAGTCAGCTGTTCTCGAGCTGTTACCTGGCATCAGAACATTCACGGAACTCAGAAGAATATGGCGAAGTTATTAGGCGCAATTTATAAAACTTTTCCTTGCGAATGTTTCTTTATAATTTCTGTAATTTTCCTAGCATATTATATACCTCCCGGCCTGTAGTGTAGGGTTGCTGTACAAATGCAACAGTTGTAGGAGCTAGGGTCGTGGAATTCTGTCTAGGCACTCCAGCCGCTTCATTACTTCGTAAAATAATTGATGTAATATACACCAATTGAGCCTGTTCACTTACTTGAAGTTTTCAGTAAATTACTGCTTGATTTTTGGTCGTTGTAATCAAATTGCACTTCTTGCTGGTGAGGACTGTGACAGTCGCGAGAGTGACAAGGTGTGGCCCGCAGGTCCACTGGTCTCCGTACATAAAATGGTAGTTTAGTAGCCCCCGAGCGTTACAGGGTTTGGGCCTTTTTTTGCTTAATACAGAAATTGAGGGAACATTTAGACAATTGTTTCCCATTTAGGGTTCCGTGAAGCATCGTTAAGGGTTCCGCGAGATTTGTGTAAAAATAAATACGAATCTTGAACTAGTGCCACAAATTCCAGACATCATTCTAAATATCGAGAAAATTTTTCTCCGGAAATTGACAGTATTGGATTAATTTCCTTGCTCTACCAAGTGGCATTCTGTTTTCGTTTTCATAGGTTGGGGTTCTTCGGGATGTGAAAAATGATCTTAGTATTTTATTTACGGAAAACACTTCGGGAAATACTGACGTAGATCACGTACTCTCGTACATCATAAATCCCTGGTCCATCTGCAGTGGTGGTTGAAGTGTCCTGTAACAGGAATTCAGTCACCTTTCTCAGCATAGCACCACTTGGCGCACGCTTTAGCAAGATTCTCCCTTTGAGAAACATCCGACAGAAAAGAGAATGTGGCACACTGTTTCAGCTGAGGTACACTTTATTCTTCGCATTCCGTGTGCTTGTGACATGGCAACTTGGGGAACAACTGTACTCACTTTGACATTTGTTAGTCAGACATACACGTTTCGACGCCTACACTTGTGTCATGATCAGTGCGCGTGTCTTCTGTCTTTGTTTATGTGTTTCGCATTGGTAGCAAATGCTGTCCATCATAACAGTGGTACCAACAGAGCCAAATACACGTGAACTAATGTAGCAGAATTAGGCACTGATAATGACGCAATTATAGACCCCGAAACTCTGACAAACATGACGTAAAACAAGTAAAGGTCATCGGACAAATCAACAGTACGACTCGGCTGAAATGGCTGAGATATTTTAGAGGAGAAGTCCCATGCTAGGCTTACTCTCTTTGTTGACAGCAGTTGGCTTTCATGTGCGTTTGTCTGAGGAGAATAGTTTTTGGGAGTCCTGTGCATTTTTGTTAAAACAAAATAAGTCATGCACTCCTGTATGGATACCGCACCAAAAATTGGTTCTTCTTCTGCGCCCTCTTCTCTTCTATGGGGCATCGTTTCGAAAACACACGTTGAAAAAGTTTTTTCATATACATTTTGCCTTATTTTCGAAATACAGAGGTTAATATTTTTCCTTGTGTTGTCTCTCTAATACGCTTATTTTTTTTTTTTGCATTTTCCTTTTTATGCTTCATCCTTTGTTGCATTTACCATTTGAAGCTGAATGGCGTCAAGTCTCATAGCATCAAAGCTGTGAATTTGGCTAAGAATGTATTTATGTGTTTCGTATGATCCTCAGAATACACATCCATTATTAACCTAACAGTATTCATTCCTTGATTCCTTTAATGTAGACGCTTTGTCTCTTCTCTGAAAGTAGGAACTGAATTTTTAGATCCTGAGATCAATTTCGTGCTTCAAATGGCATTTGCGGTCTCTCTCCCGGACATGCTTTAGGTCGTCAGAGAGATGTATAGATAAAATTAAGTAGACACTACTTATTAATAACAATAACTAAGTTCTGATAATATTAGAGAAGAGCCGGGAATGATGCACAGAAATGGAATAGAGAAAACTTTCATGCAAAAATGGCTGGACTCTTTTGGAACTAATGTTTGCTAATGGAGTTTTGAAGCTGCTATATCAATATAAAAGCTAAATGCAATGGAGGGTACGGCACTGTTTTAACAATTTTAGTCGCTACAGGTAACAAATTCAATCCACTGTGCTGATGATCTAATTTTTGAAAGAGTCATTTCGTCCACGCTCTACGCGCACAGAATGATTCAGCTCCAATTTGACTCGTGAGACCATAGCATTAGAAAATATTACAGCCGGTATTCCAATGTAGACCTTTTCATAGGCGTTTTATGCTTATAAAAAAGATTTCCTTGTCAGTAGTAAGAAGGATCAGAACAGCAAAATTAAATTACTCTATGCCGTTATTGATAGAATTTGGAATTTGTTTGGTGTGTCTAACGAACAACAGAAACTTTAATAGCTATTACCGCTGAAATGGGACTCTGAAACGTCAGTTTTATTAAAAAGAAGAAAATATATTTGCGTTATGATTTATGTAAAGTCACAAATTGCCTATTTGTTTGGAAAGTTAATTGTCAGAAAAAAGTTCTTTTGTTAGGAACTTTACTGCTCTGGAAGTTGAAAAGGCATGCAGTACGAAGTTCCTTTGTTGATCTGTCAGCAGCGCTACTCGTGGCCTCTAGCGAATTAAGCAGAATCGCCTGGACGCATTTCGCCAAACTTTACCACAGAAACTTTCTTTCTCACATCTTAAACACTGTTTAAGTGACTTTCATTTTTAACATCAGAAAGAAACTGCTTTAACAATTTATATTTTAGTATTCGTTTATTATTTTTAAGTTCTTTAGTTCCACCAGAAGTCCAAAAATTTATAATTAAAGGTGCAATGAATTTTATGTAATGTACTGTAACAGTCATAACAGATAAAGTAATAAGAAGGATAACGTCAGTATCGAAATTTCACATTTTCTCTAAATTTTAATTTGCAAGTTTCAACATGTCCTTAATTCAGCAGCACTCCATGTAGACTTGGGGAACTGGATATACCAATATTCGCATGCTTAATCTCGGTGCTAAGTGTGAATGGTCACATTCGCGTTCTCGCGCTTTTACCCTACGTGAAATGGTCGTTAGACCCCATCGGATGGTAGCTTATCTGAGAACTGTGTAGAACAGAAACACTTCTATCCCTTCAGTAAATAAAACCACGACTTCTTGATTTTCCAGCCAGTAGCATGATTCCTGCACTGACCGAGCCATCCCGGCTCTTGTGTTGAGTTACTGAGGCGCGCAACGTCTCATGTGGAATAAAGAGAACAAAAATTAAAGTGTATTTTGTAACCTGCTATTATGGAAATGCCAGTCTGCATCATAAGAAACGGCGACGTGAAAGTAAAGACTTTCATATGGTCGAATTCATGCTTTTTTCACCCTTTCATTTCAAATGTCAAATTGGCCATAACTCAGACGACGGGCCCAACAACTCACATTTATGTAGACTCTTCGTCGCATTCCCACATAGGACACGCCCCTAGAGGGTGGCATGGATATTGGAGATATTCTGTGTACACAATATACCCGTGAATCCCATCGCTTTTAAATTTAAGCCTATATTTATTTGTTTACTTATTTATCTATATTCTGTGCCTTGCTGATATATATTTCGACTCCATTTTAATTGAATAATACACTAAAAGACTAAAACAAGGCCCATTCTTAAGTAGCATAAAGGCAAATAAGACGTTCTTCTGTTTCTTGAATTGGAGTACATGTAAACAGACGCTTGAAAAAATTTTGAATTTTTCCAAGTGGAATGTGGAATTGTACGGAGAGGAACACATTCCTTATTTATCTCTAAAACCGTAAGAAGGACATATTTTGGATACTAGGTGATTGCTTCGTCTTCTGTACAACTTTGCTGGAAACTTCCAACCTGGCAATAAAAATCCCGGAGAAACATACATGTACTGGTATGGATTCATATAAACTGGCCGCTATTTTTATCCGGTCGTAGAAAAATGAAATAGGCTGGAAGCGTGAAACCTGAAATATTGAATTCAATGAAAATTGTTTATGCTTCGTTTGTTAAATGAGTAAAGACATACGGATGGGCACAGTCATATACTAGGTTTCACGAAGAGATGCCAGTATATCTAGTAAGTGGGTACAAACCTACATCATATTCGTAAGGTTTCTTCGAATTTGGGCTATCCTGTCATTTCTTAGGTGGACACGATTTCATGACAGTAGTATTGCTAAGACATTTATTAACAGAGACACGAACGTGTGCAATTTAAACTTTCTAAACGCTGTGCATCTCTGCAGAATTTGTGTTACATTCGCGCTTCTGCCCGTCTATTTTTTTGCATGGTTCCAGGTCCGTTGATAGAATTTTCAGGATGTTTTGTGCTCGAAATCTTACCAAATTTTGTTGACTCATTCAGTTTGTGGCCGATATCGGACAGCAGTATTGGATACTTGACCTGAGGATCTCCATGCCTTCCTGCGGACGTAAGTGGACGTGACCTGCTGACTGTTTGTGGGAGTGACAGTGACAAATGTTTCAGACATGTCTCCGGAGAAAGAAAGTGGTCACCTGAGGCTTCGGCCGCTTTACTACCAGGGAAATAAGCCCTCAGCACAAATTGAATGCCAGGTAAAGTGGAGTCTGGATCTGGTCTGAACGCTTTGCAGGGGAGGCCTTTCTTGCCCTGCCTGGATTAGAACCACGGTTCCTAGGTGTCCAGTTCCGTAGCTTAGTCCCTGTACTAGTACACTAGCCCTCCTTCCTCGCCCTTGAATTTGTGTGTGCGTGTATAGTGCACATTTAATTAAAATATTAAATGATTTCGCTGAACGTGCTACTGCGACGATTGCTTATTTAAAAATTTATACTTTTTTTGACAAATAAATCTAACTTGAGCGCACAAGGTTTGTCACCTCATGTGCGTGCCTTCTAACGTGTTCAAAATGTGTCCTTACTAATGGCTTTCGATTTTAAACATGTGGTCATTCCATCCAGTTTGCGGACATTATCCTAGTTCTGAATCATTGACTGTTACTATGGAAACCATCTGACGGTTGCAGGAAAGTTCCCGTGTAGTTTCCAATTAGATGATCAAACAGGAACACACCGTGTCAGAATCTGGCGCGTTTAAACTTCATACTGCGTCCATCTACCCATGAAAAACGGCCTACTGAACAAATAGAAGGGAAAGTTTGTACAATACGGTTTTATGTTTGGTCTTGTATTTATACATCTGCATTATGAAATTAATTAAATAGTTTGCAGATTTTGTTTCTGTTTACTTTCAGTGAGCAGTTCGCTAATTATCCCAGCAAATATTTTAAATGTATACAGTTATCCCATTTTATTGGTTGCTGAATAACGTTGCACCAGAAAGGACAACGAAATTTTCCCACCGGTTAACAGACGAAGTTAACGATATGTATTGTTCAGCATAAATGTCCAGTCAACGTGTATTATAAAAAAAACATAATGTTCCAACTCTCGTTTCATTGAGTCTATTTGGTGGTCACTTTAACTGCACTGCTGTGAGTCAGTTGTAATATCGCCCAGTTAAATTCCCTATTACTGTTCTAGCTGATTCTATGCTCTGTAGTGTTTTAGATATGTACCAATGTGTTGGAGGAACATTGTCACTTATCTGTCGCAAAGAATTTTAAAGTTGTTCATTCCGTGAATTTTCTAAAAATTTTTCTTCATTATACAAAGAAATGCACTACACAAAATATATGGATATATATATATAAATAGTCAAGACATTACCCCAACATGTTTCGGTAAAAAATACTAGTATCATCGTCAGGGCGCACTGTTTAATTTGCAGCTGGTTTCAACACTGGCACACTGTACTCCCTGATGATGGCATATTTTTATATTATTTTTTTTATTTTAATGTCTTGACTACTTATAGATATTTTATGTGCTGCATTTGTTGGTATAAAAAATAAAAAATTACATCCAGAGGACCGTAATGTTAATACTCGCCGCTGTTTGAAACTCAGATCCCGTTGAGAAAAATTTTTTATGCTCCACTAAATATGGCTTCCTTTGATCATATTTAATAGAGTAGCATAATCGTCTCTCGCTGAACAAGGGTGAGTGGCTCACATCCATGCTTCTTATTCTGCAGGTTATCAGGTCTGGTTCCGTCCCGGAGCGGACTTTCCTTAATGAGGTTTTCCGTATTTTCTCTCAGTACCTGAAGGAAAATTCTTGTGCGGTACCTTATAATAGACCACGACTATTATTTTTGTGCTCGCCCCGTTTGCCGTTAATTATTATCACCAAATTACATACTGTATGCAATATCTGTGTTGAAATTTCCATTAAATTTGGACACAAAATAACATAACTCTATTCTCGTCATTTGTGTCAGGTCGTTATTCATCGCTGTTTTGGAGAAGCCCAGTGACGCAATGTATCAGAATGCACACAGATGAATTTAAGAATAAAGTAAGGGTTGTGGGAAGTCAGAATTTCCTGAATTTTGTTTTGTCTCTGCAGTATTTAAGGCCGCATTTAATACTTCAGAACATTTAATGTCAAAAAATTTTACACTGTTCATAAATGATGATTGTAAAGTACCTGAAGGAAATCTGTCAATGCTTAGTTTGAGGTAGTGTATTATTCAGATAAATTTTTTGAATGGGTTGAGCAATTCTACCAAAATACTATTCAGGGTAGGCGATCTCTTGATCAAGATAGACCTTTCGAATACGAAATAGGATTGCAAAACATTGCATCGCGAAATTTGGCGTTAGTACTCCACTAAAACCATTCTTCATTCTGAAGTCTCAAGCGACCTTCCTAAAGGACCAAGGGTCTGTGGGGCGGTTTTCTCTGAGCATGTCGATTTTCTTAGTCATTCCTCAATCTACGCATTTTCCTTACTCATCCATCACTGCTAAAGGTTCCCTAGGCAGCCAGCGTGATGTCACTCAATAGGTCTTCACTTTGTGCTGCAGCTTTGAGTGGCCTCTTCGCCTTTGTGATACTTCAACGTCGGTCTTGGGAGAGGCTTAAGACTTTATAAATTATTTAAAATTTTAATATGTTGTTACATGCAGGTCGTCTGTGTGAGGTTACAGTGTTCCAGGGCACCTGGTCTCAAGCCGGGTCTACGTCTGTTTACTTAAAACTTGCGTGATTTGAAGTTCCGCCGTGGTGCAAATGATTTCTTCGCTCTTCTGGAATGTTATGCAGAGTTGATTCGTAGTTAGTTACCAAAGTTTCGGGACAGCCTATCGGTCCCATTTCAAGTGTTAAGCAGTTCTCCTTGGACTGCTTGACGCTTGAAGATGTGACAGAGAGGCTGTCCCGAAATGTCGGTATCTAACTACCACACAGTCTTGCTTAATATCACAGAAGGGCGAACACCTAACTTAAAAACTAACCGTTTTGATGTAAAAAACAAACCTTGTAAAGATGCCTTTAATTAAGAGTTGTAAGCAAAGCGTGGGGAAAGTAAAAATATTTCTTACATGCAAACACTCATTATAAACTGAAACGTCGCACCCACACAACACGAGCCCACAACAGCCGCTTAAATTAGCCAGTGACTTTGCAGTTAGTACAAAGAAAATTCTTGTCATCAAGGATCGGGGTGCCTTCATTTTCAGAACCAAGCTTTTCCCTGAATGTGAAAGGCCTAGAGTTCTCCGAAACGTTGAAAGCTACACAGCCAGGGACACGGCGTCACATCCCAGAAGACATGAGGCTTTAGATGATACTTCTCGCGATCTAAGCAGTAACATTGCAGGGCCTTATAGTCACGGAATTGTACGCAGTATAACGTACTCTTGTTTTCTGACCGTCAGTGTAGGCGTTAATTACTTTGTTAGCCAGTTCATTAAAAACTGCGTTTGGTATATCAAATATTTCATACCCGTTCTCTGTCCAATAAAATTACGCATTAATTTCGATGCCAACTCCATGTCCTTGTAATTTTATACTTAGCCCAGCGTTTATCACTTTTCGCGATGGCACTGTGGCACAAACCGAGCCTTAGCCTTGCTTTAGCTTAGTGGTATCGTAATCACATGAAGCGTTTTGTTATTAACGATGCTGTTCCAGCTGAGTAGGTTATAGAGTATGAAACAAGACTTCAAGAGAGTCGTGAATTCAGAGTTAGTACGGGAGGGGGGGGGGGGGGCGGACAAAACCGGGAAGCTAAAGAAAAGTCCGCATTGCTGTCACGTGTCCTGTTGTGTTTACTTCAAATCACGTTACAGTAATTCAGGGGGTATTATAAACACATCTGTAGGTTACAACTGACAGCCCGGGTAAACACTGACATTATATAATAGGAACTCTAGAAGGGTGTCAAATACACTTTTTCCCCAGGAGTAGGGGCAAAGCTGGGTTCATGAGAGGGTACAATCGGGTACGCACATTTGCCTTTAAAAATCAGTTTTTTGAAACTCTGAACAAGCTCCACACACAAAATAGTCCGAAACCTTCTCAGGCAGCCAGTACAGTTTGTCGTGGGCCCATTTCTCACAACTCCTGCATCTGATCCAGCCATCCTTTGGCTTTGTCTCAGAATATTTTTCTTTGCATTAAATACAGCGGCTGTCACTTCCGCCATCTTCATATTCATCTGAGGTGTTTCCAGTGACAGTCTTCTTTCCAGACCATTTTTCCTTAATATTTGGTAAACTCCCAAGTCTCTTCTTTGTGGTTGTCCCAGAAGGACAGCTTCGGTCAAATTTGCGCTTGATAGCTGATGTGTTTTCCAAATGTCTTTTGTATGGTGAATCAGTAACAGCTACAGATGTCTGGCCACGACGTCTTGGTGGTAGGCGTCGTGTGTCGTGTAGAATCGGCAATATTTCTTTGGGGGATACCTCAAAAACATATTTTCGAGATATTTAAAAAATATCTTTGTCTTTATCTTGATGGCGGACTGATTTGGGTGTTGATTCTTCCAACGAAATGGGCCTGCCATCCAAACCGGAAGTGGTTAGTGGCTGCACTTCTAACGGATACTCCTTACGTTTGTTGAGTCCGGTCTTAGTCAAACCATCTGCAACTGAAAAGCCTCAGAGTGAGCCGGCAGGTTCCGCAGTTCGTTGACGCTCAAGTGAAGTGCAGTAAAATCTGCTTCCCCAAAAGCGCTGGGGTTTGTGGTATAAATCCCTGTCTTATTAAGTGCAGAAGCTGCTGTTGTCAAGGTGGCTGCCTGAGCATGTACTGGGCCGACTTTCTTGCCCTTCTGCAACTATGTGAAGCATTAACTGTAGACATCCCTTGATTTGCTTTTTTAGCTCTGTCTTCCAAACTTGACTGCAGCACATGGAAGGATCGTGCTACTTTCTTGTAGTCCATTCTCTTGCTAATTATATCTTCTAAGGCCCTCTTCATATTCTCTTCTGTCTATGTTTGAAGATTCGTTTTCTTTTTGTATGTCCGCGCCGTTTCTATAATATAAAACTTTTCATAAAACAAAAGCAAAATCATTAAATAGTCAAGCCTATAGAGTGGGGCATTACCGGGTAATTACCGGGTATTACCCGGTAATGCCCAGAACCGTTGTGCCCCAGACACGCCATTATGGTGTACTCCCCGATTATGACGGTTGCTTTGTCTGCAATCCGTCACACTGGCACACTGAACTGACGCTAAAGTAATGCACGTTGTAACTATTAACATAACTGTTTCACATGTGCAACTTATATTACCTGTTTAGACAATAAAATATAGCGCAAATTGTATCAGAGCACTGTAAAAGCACACTTCGATTATCTCCGACGGAAAAAATGTCACCACACACAAGCGAAACCTTCCTTGTTTTGTTTTCGTCAGTCTGATGTACTTCTAGCATCTTATACGTGATTTCGACACCACACACGGGCTGTAGAGGGGGTATCCGGTTTTGCCTCCCCCCCCCCTTCCCCTGCAGCTCAGGCCACAAGCTTCAGAAGGACAGAGTTTAACTGATCGGTACGGGACGTGGGAATCACGGACGCAATTATCGACTGTAAATATGTTCTCCACACCAGCTGTCGATAAGAACGTTACTGTCATTGCAAGCTACACAGGCTCTGTGTGTGTGTGTGTGTGTGTGTGTGTGTGTGTGTGTGTGTGTGTGTGTGTGTGNTGTGTGTGTGTGTGTGTGTGTGTGTGTGTGTGTGTGTGTGTGTGTGTGTGTGTGTGTGTGTGTGTGTGTGTTTCTGTCTCTAGTATTCGTTCTATTAAGATAATTTAAAATTATTATGTACGTTATACGACGTACTATGAGTTTGTCTGTAATTGGCAGCTGTTCACTGTCGGCAATGAATGGCGCTGTTATTGATGTATAACAGTGCTGACACATCCACATGACTTATGGAAAATGACTTTCTAGGCATCAGCACTGATATTTAATGTTACGAGCAGACTACATGGCAAATATGACGATGGAAGAGAGAGTCAGCTGAAGGAATGGCGAATTAGTTGTTCTTATTTTCAGTCACGATAGATTTATTGAGTCTAAGACGAGGAATTTCAGTTCTTCAGGAGAGTGAAATTTTATATTGTAATATCCTGAATTATGATGTAGTCACTCTGCAGAAGGGGGCATTATTTTCCACCGACACATGCGTGTTCAGGTGTCACAGTACACGCTAACACAACCCAGCAAGTACAAAATTTAGTTTGTCCGGTTTTGGAAGGTCTGTTTTTAAGGTATTCCCTTCCATACTTCTCTTCGTACCACGGGAATAACTTTAAAAGTCAAGTCTATACACCTCTGTTCCTACCATTACGTTTCGCTTGTAAAAATGAAACTGTTAAAGCAGCCTACGTCTTACGTTTTCTTCAGACAAGAAAGTAAATTCCTGTATCCACACTCATATCTTCACGTAAAGAATCGGTGCATTTGAAAGTCTCCTACACGATAAGAGAAACGGGGCGAATGGCCCTGAGCTGAGAGCTGGCATTTAGACTTTTGAAACGTAAAATTCGTATATCGTTATTCAGGAATGCAGTACTTGCCTCCAGTAAACGTAACACATTTCCAGCGCAAAGACGAAAAGGTTAATGCAGATCAGAGAAGTGGTCGTTGTTTTTGTGACAGACATTAAACACACAAGAATGTGTTGCTAGAATGCAGGGCTTCTTAGTGTAAAAGTACGCTGTACGCATACTTAACACTGTGCTTCAAAGGGTTATGGAAATTAATTAAGAAAGGTTCCTGTTATAGCAAGCCGAGTTGCAACATGACACGTTTAATTAAATCACGGTACACACAACACGTGTTAAGTTAGCTGATTAGCATTTTATCGCTAAACTAACGTCATTTACTGTCGTCACCTTTCGGATGATTGATGCGTTGAGGTTTATTACAGTTTTAATTATTAACTTAACCTGCTACACCAGTCGCAAAAGTAAAAGATGATACGCCGCGAAGTTTTTCGGACTTTGAACTCGCTGATCGGACTCCTGTGTTTGCTTTGATTTTCTTATCTTTTATTTTCTCTTCTATATTTTTTTTTCTGAAATGTACTTCAGTGCCATTTCTTTACTTTCTTGTGTTTAAATTAGTACACAATTATTATTTTTATTACTTTTTATAAAGTATATTATTTTGTTTTCTTTATTTTACGTCTCTTTTTCCTTGCTCGTCACCAGTTTACTGTATTTTTACTTACTTACTTATTTTTACTTACTTAGTTACTTTATTTTATGGACTATTGTGCCCATGTTTATGTACAATGACTGCTAATGAGGAGCCACATTACACACAAAAATTGGGAAATAATTGTTCTGGGAGAACGTCAGTTTTATCAGACCGACAGTAAAATGAGAGGGACACGTAACAACTATTCGTAGGGACCTGTGTAAGGCCTAGCTGTTTGTTGTTAGAAAACTGATGGGATTGACAGGATCATGTCCAGTGGCCGACTTGTGTATACGCAATAAGCAGTGCTGAAATTTCGGTTTACGTAGTAAGTAGATGTTAACCGAATTGAAGATTTAAGTGCCTCCTGTGAATTATTATTTACTCATGTTTATTTTGATAATTTAGTAATTTAATGTGCTGTGCTCATATTTCAAGTATCATTGTTACAAAATAAAGATTCCAATACGTGGCGTATACCACGAACTACAGATAACGCCTGCGGCACATTGTTTAGACTACCTCCCAATCAGCTGTGCAGGAGAAGTTGCCGCATAGCAACGGCGCTCGGTGTTCTGAGAATCTACAAGTGTGGAGCCTGAAATTAAAGTAAAGAACGTATAAAACTGAGATTTCAACCGCTTAACGAACACAGTGCATCTTCATTACAAATACCAACCAGATTATGCTGTTTAGAGAGTTAAACGTTATGTATTGTAAGAATCACAATATTGAAATAACAAATATGACGGCTGGGTAAATTTCCGTTAGTAATGTGTACAGTTACTTGTTATCGTAGGGTTTTAAAGAGTTACTAAGAAAATATAAGAAATTTGCTGAACACATTAGTTAAGCAACAGCTCGATTTCGGGAGATTATAACATTTTGTGATTAAAGTCAGTTGTCAGGGACATTTTCTGTCACAGTGTTAGAATTTTTTGTGTCACGTTATACGATCAGAGCGGTACTTATTTTCAACGACTCCGTTATATTGCCTGTGACTCAATCACTACAACAGCTGCAAAGTTTGAAGTTCTCAAGTCGGTGAGTGTCAAAATTATGGTCTCCTCTTATGTGAGGATGCGTAGTTTGATAGATAGCACTAAAGTTTCGGAGCTTCATCTGCCTCCGTCATCAGGGCAGAACTAGTAAAATGCGTGGAAATATTGTATACAAAACCACACGTCATCATATCTCAGACGTCTGTAACCCTGTTACGTTTTATGCACTAATTCATGTTGTGGACACACACGTAATGAGAGGAATTTTTATGCCAGTGATGGAAATTGTGTATCGTTAATAACAGTACCATTCTGATAACTGTATAGGCCTGTGAAAAGTTAACCATATGTATAACATTAAATATCTAATTAAATGGGTAAGTATGCAACCAGGAGTCCCTTGTGCACGCAGTCACGCACTTTCGTGAGGGAGAAACCACTGAATAACTCACCTACACCCAGGTTTTCAAGTAAACCTTTCCTTACTGGAATTGTTTGGTTAGTTCATTATATCTTGAGTAATTAGAGTTAGCTGATTACTTAACATAAGTACCGAATTGTCTTGCCGTAATCTGTCGATTATAGGCAGCTTCTGTACGGAACCTTCATATCAAATTCCGAGATAATGCGTGCAGGATTTGTGGCGGGGAAAATGTCACGCGGACAGGTTTCTCTCCCGAAGCTTCAGTCATGCCCTGCCCGTGATCATCACACTAATGCACCATAACCGTCAGTCATCGGGAGGTCGTAGGGTATGTCCAGAGTAGCCCGTAATGCCGGTATCAGATTTAGCCCAATGATTAAATAAATAAGTAGACATCCAGCTAAATAAATCAACTTTCCTTGAGCGACTGATTGTTAGTACTTTGTCGGCAAGTTACCTGTGTCTAAAAATCATTACAAGATCCCAGTGCTGCATCTTATTTTAGGTCAGTTTAGTCTAAATTTCACAGTCACATCCCGTTGTTTGCAGTGTAGTTCTCTTTTTCGATCTAAGTCAGTGGCTGACAGCTATTTTCTCTCGATGAAATATTGTAAACCAAACGACGTAATTCGCACAAAAATACTGTGTGTTAGGCATTAATCCACCCTCTGATAACGGAAGCCGGATATTTGACACCATTAATATCGGTTTGGAAAAGTGAAGTTGAACAGTTTCAAAGGCCTTTCATCTATAGTATCCCTCCCTCAGTTCTTCCAAGTGAATTTTTACAGTACAATTCTACAATTCGCTATAAAATTCTATATAGTCAATTGTTTCCACCATTGTAATCACACGTTCAGCCCATCTTCATCTTCTGACGCACGTACTGGTGTTTTTATAGTAACAATGAGAAGAACTGAGTACAAATTTTGAAACTCGTCGTCGTCGTCGTCATCATCATCATCATCATCATCCTGCAGTTGTTGCCATTGCGTTACTACTGCGTCTGTTTTAACTAGCGCCTTGGAATATTTCTTGAGAAGCTAACAAGAAATTATTTCACCTTGGATGGAACATCTTAAGCTTCTTTACCTGTACAGAAGGGCGTATCGCTGTTCGAGCTTTTGTAACTTGCGTAAAAAATGGTGTGTACTGTGAAGAGTTGTGAGTCACCCGCTCAACCGATAAAGTTGAGAATCACTCCTTATCGGTTCTCCAACTACATATTCAGTACATTCATATCGACGCTGTGTGGGCTTTCTACAAGTAGTATCCTCTTCCCGCAAACTGAAGACACACGATGCGGTTGTGACGTTGGCATGACTGTCTGACATTCTGTATCCGAAGGTATGTAATGCGAGAAACGTAACAGGATCCATAGGTAATAATTTAAAGTCAGGACTCAGTGATACATAGCAGGGACTCGGAAACAGATGTAAGTAATATACCCCATAGTACCTCCAAAATAGTCATTGCGTCTTGTTGATTGTAAACCCTTGTTACACATGGACAAAAATAATAACTAATTAACACATGCAAATAAATTAGCAGAATTTCGTCGTGACGTGTTCCAAACGTTACGCTGGAGACGAAGAAGGACCACTGAGATCTTCGTCGTAATATTGCGTTTTCAGACCTTGGAAACGGTTTTCATCTTTGTGTCAGACTGCGCACAATTTACAGACAAGTTTGATGGCACAAAGCTACTTTTATTGCGTTTCTAATGGAGGGTTTCTCTCGGGCGCGTCGTGAATTCTACAGCTTCCGTCTGAAGCGCAGCGCATTCCTTCGTTTGTCATCTGCGAGTGATCGCAGCCCGGAACAGCACTCGGTTTGCTGTGAGACGAATGACGTCACCGGCGAGAAATTTTGTTACAATTAATGAAATGGTAACGCAGCAGTAAACCTTATTAAAGGTTAACTTAAGCGTGGCGTGTTCTACAAAATGGTTTTATACCAACGTCAGACATAAATGATTGACATTACGGCCGGCGATGGGCCTTTAACTTTTTCTTGAGTTGGAGCAGCAGCATTGTGATAATTTCCTTCATATATTTTTAAATTTTCCTTTCGATGATTTATATTTTAAGCTGAAACGTGTAGCTGTGTTAAACTTCATATTACATCAGGAAAAGGATTTGTGTTAGACGCATATGCGTTTTTCTCCCATGGGACATTCAAAACGTGATGTTTCCAACCGAGGTAATTACGTATAGAACTAACGTATGGGTTTCTCGGTAATTGCGTTATTTGGTATAGACACTTTACTGTAAACTGGACCTCGATTTAAACGTAGTAACACCAGACCGGCAGCTAGAAATGTGACGCTCTGTAATGGTGTGTTGGGAGGGACTTACGAAATATGAATGCTTGGAATCAAAATCATGCAATTCGCGAATATAATTAGTTTTCTTCGCTCTGAAAAAAAGTTGCTTATTATGTAAGAGAGCCACGTAGAATTTTGAATTTTTCCTTGTGATCAATTCAGCAGCACATCATTTAGATGTACGAGGAATGGAGGGGTAGCTCCAGCTATATTTAACTGTATCACTATACTGAAATGGCTGTTAAACCTCATCCCCTGGCGGCTCTATCGCCGGAGGAAGAGTTCCCATTACCGAATAGATAAGCGGCTGTGTGGGCCGTCTAGCCGATTTGGGCAATGTGAAGAACAGAAAATCCTTTACTCTTGCTAGAAGTCTAACCCAGTTCCTCCGATGGTGATGATTGTAGCCTAATCACTGTTCTGACTGAGCTACCTCACTCGCAATTTGTACGCGATATGGTCTCAGTTTACGGCACACTGCCGGTACATAGACGGATTAGTAAACAAGTCACATATCGTAACATATTTGGTACGTGTGGGACACAAAGGAAGTGAATGTGAGATGCGAAGTAATTTCATCAGAGACACCTACAACACAGCCCAGGAGTATGTTGCAGCCATGTAATCAAAGCAGAAACCGTCTCAACGATATAGCCTGGTTTTGTCTTAAGGACCCTTCAAAGTGCGTTTGTATTGTACGGCAGTTAATCTAGCAGGCCTGGCACTGTGGGAAATGCGTTACGCTGTCCATTATTCTATTACTAGTCTTTTCCATGTATGCCATCTTATTGTATATTGCCAGTCCCAAAATCCAGTTTTATAAGTGAAGATTGGTGTATGATATTATGGTGTGTCTGCCACCTATAATTGCACAATTTTTAATAATGAACTCAGCGTACAAGTAGGCAGTGCTCATGTTTTGAACTCGTGGCAATCCGAGTTTAAATCTTGGCTGCTCGCAGACCGGCTGTCCTGTCTACTTGTTTCTCTTTTCATTCTCCGATGATGTTCTGGTGTAGTACCCAGGTGGTGGTTTTTCGGCCTTCAGTAGGGAGAGGTAGGGGTAATGTATTGATCTGGGAAGTAAACATGTTACGGCAACAGGAAGGGAGCACTGTTGGGCACGCAACAGAGGAAAGAATAAAATACATCTAAATTATGCGTAAAGCTCAGAGAAAGAACTTCGTCTGCACTTCAAAGGGAAGTCAGATGATGCCCTTCAGGGAAATAATTAGTGCACACAGAGAGAATCTTAGCAAACAAGTGAATACAGTAGGTGACCAAACCGCGTAGTTTTTAATGTTGTAGCATGTGTCGCGTATAATTACCACTGGGCCTTAAATGGCTACTTAACATATACTGTCTGTTTGTGGTTTATACTACATTTTCTCATTTTTATTAGAATTTTATACTAATACAGTTATAGTGATAAACGTGATATTGTATAGGATGTTATACTTTACAGAAACGATTTCCGTGATATCGATGTTTTCGCGCGCGTAGCTCTCGTCTTTCATGTGCTGTAGGTGGGCTTTATTAGACAGATCTGTCAGGATCCGTTGGCGTTCAGTGTGGTTCTTCTAGTCTTGATGACAAGCTGCACACTCCATACGCATTGCGTTGTCCCCTCATGGCTACTTACTGTATACTTCATTCTATCTATTATTTTTTTTAGAAACTAAATCTGCTGCAGTGCTGTGAGGTGCATCGTGTAAACCTAAATGTGAGGCCACTCCGAATGTAAGAAGGTCGCCTCTTTCTGTTGGGGGTATTTACAGAAAAAACTCAGAAAATTCAGAAAATATAATAAAACATTCATAGAGGCATAGGCATACAGTACACTGCAACCAATAATAAAGCGTTCATAGGAATACTAAGTAAGAAAGAACAGCGCTTTATCGTGCCTTGATTAGTCACTCTCTACTAGGAAGTGACGTGTTCCTGGCATACGTCATAACGCTTCGCTTACTCGAGGACCGCGATTTTTCTCTGCGAATGTTTACGAAAAACACACACGCCTTATATTGGGGCAGTTACGATAAACACTCTCACGTGAACTCAGATCACTGCAGATAATGAAGAGTTGTGTATATTAGCAAAAGGATCACAGATCTTCAAGTTAGCTAAGATTCAGGAATGGCAGTGTTTTCTTCAAGCAGTTTCTCTAGAGTTTCCAGGTCTTCTCAAGTTACAGATGCCGTGAAATATGTTTCTTCCGTTTCCTGTCATAATCGTTTCTCGATCTTGCTTCTCGGTGTCTTTTTTGATTGACATTTATATTTGGCTCTGCATGCTTCACATCCACGGGGAGCTGAAGTTCGTAAACGTGTCGTCCTCCTTTGAACGAAATGATGTAGAGACAAGCATTAGCTTCCCGCCATGTACTCGTTTCATTCTGTTTCCTAATTTCATGTAAATGAAACTATAAAATCTAAACTTTGTTACATACTTCATTCTTCGTTTTAAACCCGTTAAGTTTATAACTTTTTTAATATATGCGAATTTTAACAAAACTGCTGTGCGTACTATACGTACTAGTTAAAGAAATTAAATCCTTGTAACAGTTAAATCAGGCGGCATGCGGTGGCGCAGTTGGTTGAGGCACTACACTACAAACCGGAAAGTCGCGGGTTCGATTCCCAATGGTGTAACTGGAATTTTTCGTTGACATAATCCTTTCTGTCGCACTATGGCCGTGGGGTCGACGCAGCCTCTAACAGAAATGAGTACCAGGAATATTTCTTTGGAATAAAGGCGGCCGGTGCGTAGGGCTGACAACCTTACCACCTTCATGTGCCGATTGTCTAGAAATCTGGGAGCCTCAATCTCCTGGAACCCTAAGGGCCTGTCCAGGTCTGTAATGGGACTGCTTTAACAGTTAAATCAGATTATTAGCTTTGGCTTTCAGGTTGCCACATAATGAGTGATCAAATTTCAGAAACCTGTGGCTGCAACAACAACACTTAGCAGCGTTGTTGCTTGTCTCGGTGACATATCAAATGCAGTGTTATCAACTGCTTTCCTGTACCAGCCAACTCCTGTTCCAAGCTCCTTCTATACCTCTCATATTATTTTGCTTTTTCTCTGTGACAAGGATCTGCTGGTTCATTGTTAGGAGTTTCTACGAGGTTCTGACATGGTAATGCGTTTCTCCTTCAGAGAATAGTGTAAGACGATCCGCTGAAACGTAGTAAGGATTTGGATCCTCGCAGAGCTGGAAATTAAAGATTACGGGCCGGTGGGAAGTGACGCCGTGTGGTTTAGTACGTAGGTATCAGCATTTACAAGAAGAATTTTATACGAATCGAAACATGTAGGAGCCGTAAATATTTAATATAACTGTGTAAATACAAAGATTGTTTATTTGTTGGTCAGTTATTATAGATCAAACAATTTTATACGTCAAATGATTTTGTATAAATCATTTTATACAAGACCCGTTGATGTACATATTCCCTGATGATGATACCGGAAGGATCGAAACATGTAGGGGTCGTCAGTGTTTTAATGTAACATGACTGTGTAAATACAAAATTTGCACTTGTTGGTTACTTATTATATATTGAACAAATCACTAGTCACTCTAACACGGAAGACTTTCCGACCTGATGGTTCTGCATATGTGGGTTTTCAGGGTTCTTGGACGGACCGAAATATTATAGTTTTCTAAAATAAGACTTAACGTGTCCACAGATTGTTTATTGTCTACAGTCATCCTAAACCTCTGTTCTGTCGTAACAGTATCAGAATCATTACTGTTGATCTTCACTGAATCTCTATACGAGTTACCGCATGTGCCTGTATTCCTTGCTCTTGCACAAGTTATGTGTAGTTATGCAGAGATATAAAGTGTGATTAACAATCTAACTAACTGACTGACTGACTGATTGACTGACTGACTAACTAACTAACTAACTAACTAACTAACTAACTAACTAACTAACTAACTAACTAACTTCATGGAGCAGAGTTTTTCCTGAGAAGGTAGTCGTTTCTCGGCTGGTAAATCAACTCCTCACATTTAATGGAACTCGAATTTCTCTCAAGCAATTTGAAGTTTCTGGTGTGTATGTTAAATGAATTTATCATCTCACAGCATCCCTGAAGGGCTAAAATGTACAGTTGTGAATTAATTAAATGTTTATTTGTGGAAACCGTAGCCATAAATATGGAACTTACCCGTTGAAATTTCTATAGCTTAACACTATTAATTCTTCGAAAACGCGTCTCTATCCCACTCTTACACAAAGCTTCCCCAACTATTTGCAATGAGTTCGTAGTGTGCTTGCAAAGTTACGTTCCTAAAGTGCCATTGTCACCATGGTAACAGATACTTATCAGTTTTCTCTTTGATAACGGATTATTGTAATTCTTTCGCTCAGAATTTTAAGACGGCTAGTACTATATCTAGCCACGCAAACCTTCCCTAAGGTTTAAACTTTAATTTTAAGGGATAAAACTAGCAAGAAACACTCGTGCCAAGTCAGTTTCTGTACTTTGCATGTCAAAGGTATGGAAATTTTGCGTGTCTGAAGAACACTTTTCTTAGAAGTGGCACATGTCGTTATATCTTCCCATAGTATTACATTGAATAGAGTATTCTTGGAAATTACGCTAGAGGCATGTTTTATTAAAACTGAAGTAGGCCCACGTTCTTTGTAAGAAGTGCGTAAAACGAAATCATAATGGTGTGCGCTCTTAGGGAAATGGTAAGGAAGATTTTTTCCGTAAAAGACGAGTAACATTTCGAGAAACCGATTGTCTGTAATGTGTTCAAGATGGGCTCTGATGCACTTATTGATAGTGGGGAGACCGTGTCTGTACACACGTATCTTCGTCTGATAGTAGAGTGGGGGATTATATTAAAATAAATCTTAAATAGGCGCTGAGGGTTACAATTCAGGGTGATTCTAACTAACTGAATGCTCTGTGCTCCCCGGACTCTCCTATCACTGCCTTCCATGGCGTTACTTATACCGTGAAAATAAATTCTGTAGTATTGTATGAATGCTGTACTCTTGTGGTGGAAATAAGACTGTTAGTTTTTCTTTCATATATTGAATATCTGTATTCAGACTTTCTATTGTTGCACGGATAAGGTCTGAATAATTTTCTCCGACAAACAGCGAGACCAAAATCTATACCTATGATGCCCAAAGTATTCATCCTTTTACATTTCAGCGGTAATAAATGAGTTCTTATATCTTCGTGTGTAAGAGACAGTGTTTTACGAAATGCTACACAGGGCCTCGGATTTGGACAGATTTTGGAACGACCTTCGCAAGGAAGAATGAGCGTGACATTTGTAACTTCGATTGTGCGGAGTTTCTGTGGGTCGGGTTTCTTCAAAACATTTGGAAAAGAATCAGTAAAATTATAGGCTATAGGCACCCGGGCTATAGGATGCCAAATGGAGCAAGGTTGGCACCGAATCAGCAAAGAATCAAACTATTTTTTTCTGTGAAACGAAAATGAAAATCCTTAATTACGGGCAGGGTGTTTTGCACATAAGGATATGTCAGCAGTTAGGAGAGTGCAGTTTCTCACCAACAGGATATCGTGTATAGCACAGTATTTAAAATTCCTTGGGGTGATATTCTTTGAACGTGCCTGTTTCAGCTTAGACTGAAAGTGTAGGTAAAATAAGAGTTCCGGTGAGGAATTAGGGCAGGATGTTCGTCTCAATTCCTTAAGTGGGTTACGTCATATGAAAAGTTTTTTACGAGATTTGAATGCAAAATTAAGGAGAAAAAGTATTTTGAAGCAGAAAATTAGGGAAGAGAGTTAACATGATTGTTAGTGTTATGATGTTAAGAGTAGTACATTTTCAACGGTCAAAAATCAAGTTGTAAAAGCGAACTGCTCCCACGTGTGAGCCTCCATAAACACACGTGGAGTTCACTCGATGGGACCACTCACATTCAGATTGTTCACGTATGAGATTTAAGCCTCTTACAGCGGTAATGCTGAAGATTCGACTTTTCTGGGTCATACTATCTTCGCAAAGTCTTTAAATATGTACCACGCGACGGGGCGTAACAATTCCAGAACACGTTAGTTTTCAGCTTGTTCGCATCTTGAAAAACGCGAGAGTTCATTTAAGTATATTTGTTGCCTGAAAATTCGTAGAAATTGACTGTAATACTGATCACTGTCTGGGGGCTTAAAAGTTAGGGAAAGACTGTCAACAAGTAAAGCAGCAGCTTGGGTGTGGAGATATCAAATCTCAAGAAATGAAAGAATATCGAAGTTAAATAACGGTGTTAGGTCAAAATCTCAAGAAGTTTGCAACTTTGGAGAACTTAGATAATGGCGCGGGCATCAGTAGGGCATTGAAGTATACTACTGTCGGCATAAAAATTTCAGCTAAAGAGAGTCCAGGTTGTTGCGGACGGAAGCAATATAAATGTTAATTTGTTTGTAAGATATTAGAAATATCCAAGTAAACTAGCGGGGAATGAGACTGAATGGCACTTATTAACTGTTACTCCAAAATGATGATATTAATATCCTGAGGAAAGTACAAATACAAAAAAAATCTTATTAGCCGTTAGTAAGGCATTTTGTCTAGAAATAAATGCTAAGCAGGCGAAGGAAGTTCTCACGTCACGTCAGTATTAACACAATTTCAAAACAAATTTTTGGGTTGACGCTGGTAGGTTAGTTTTACATTTGCGAGGAGATTAAGAACAGATTAAAGGCGGGAGGTTGCTGCTCTCATTACATTTTGGATCCCTCATCTGCCCATACGCTGTCTAATCAAAAATTAAAGTACACATAACTTTAGTATTGTTTGTTTTGTATGGAAATGAATTAAGTGCATCTCATTGAGGGAAGAATATAGACTGAGGGTCTTCGGGATTAGGCTGCTGAGGAATATGTTTAGATCTGTGACGCAAGAGGGAACAGGAGGCTGGACAAACCTTTATTGTTACGTAATTCATGGTTTGGCAGTGGAAAACTAAGAGGGTGATAATTAATGCAAAATGAGATATGCAGGGTATGTTTCACGTGTTGGAAAGGAGAAAAATGCGTACAAGGTTGTGGTGGAAGAACGGAAGAAAGGGGTCTTTTGGAAGATGTAGGCGTACAAGGGTCGATAATATTAAACTAGGCATTAAGGACGAATGATCGGGTGATGCAGATTGGTTTCATCTGGCGTAGGATAGGGATGAGTACCGGGTTGTTCTGACCCTATAATGAGTGTTAGAATTGTATAAAAGGCGGAGAATTTCGTGACTAGCTGAGAAACTGTTAGCTTCTCAAAAATAGCTGTGCCCGATATACTCGTAGTTATTTATTTTGTTAGTGAATAAATGAACTTCAAATATCGTAATCATTTCAATCAGTTTTTTTAATTATTAAAACCAAAAATTTTTTATTATATCTGATCCAAAAAATGCAGTATACATTCTGTTTCACATTTAAAGTACTGCCAAGATCCTTAACGTACTGTGTTTCGCGGTTCATTGTTAGAACTAGGCTTCATAACACCTACCTGATGTCGCAGCGAATTTGGATGTTGCATGTTTAAATGTACGACGTGGCAAAATTGGATAGGTTTATTCTGTATAACATCCCCTTGAAGTGTCTCTTGTACTTACTGGTTCAAAACCATACAAAAGTGTCCAATTTGCCCGTCCAAAATTGGCCGTGCACTTCAAACTTCGGTCTCCCTCAATTCATATCCTCTTACTAATGTGCACAATTCAGTGCGGAGCCCTTGAGCTTTGCGGATTTCATTACCCTGTGCAACGCCGCAATCGATAACTCATTATATCATTACTGTACGCAGTGCCATCAGTTTTGCGGGAGTCCTGGGTTCTTGTCCATTAAGACACTAATATTGCAACTTCATGGGAGGAAAAGTGGCATATGATTAATTTCCAATCCTGTTTACTCATGCTGGGATGTTCATTATTCGATACTTTCAAACTAAATTTAAGTATTTTGTTTACATGGTTAAAAGGAGCATTATGGATCTATAAAGAATAATGTGTTTTTGGGATGTGACGCCGCGAAATCTGCTAAAAATATAAAATGTTTTGACGGACAGCGCTCCTCCATCTTTAGGGTAGAAGAGTTGGCATCGCACCCCAAAAGATTCGTTACGGTAACAGATGTTGGAGCCTGGATTATCGCATTGTAGATCTCTTTGTCAGAAATATCTGGGAATATACTGAATATACAAGTAACTGGCAAGGCATGTAGCACAAAAAATCTATGGCAACTGCATACTTCACTTCAGTCGAAAAATCTCAAGGGGCGACGATCACTTATATAGGTTGATATGATGAGATCATATTAAATTTTTTTTTAAAAAAACTCCGGCTGTTGCTAGACGCCGCGATCGGCTTTGTTTGCCTCTTGTTTCGTGTTAAGGAAGTTGAATTCATAACCTATCATGGAACCCAGCTATTCTGACTGAGATTTTCATGGATTTCCTCAGTCCCTCTATGCAGATCTCTACATATTGGCCGTAGCTCCACTTAGATCATTACCGCTTCCTACCGCATAACGCCTCAGTTCACTAATCTCTTGCAGTTATCTATTCCTTTGCTGTTTAACTTGAGCGGTAGACAGTGTCGTTAAATAAGCCATGAAGTACAAGAGAATATTAGTTTTGAGTGCACTAAATGGATTTGACCGCCTGTGGAGAGGGTCCATTGGCGATTTATTCCGAACACGATAAGCAATCAGGAAAATGAACTAACAGGGTTCGCTATATTCCATTTATTTATATTGGTCAAAAATATTTCGGCCCAAATATTGGGTCTATATTAAATAAACGGAATTCGGTGTACCCTGTAGTTTTATTTTCCTAATATACTGAAGTACACGGTAATAACGTGTTAGAAGAATGTGAGGAATGTTTGGGTACCATAAAAGGCGGGTAATTTCTTTACTAAATGTGTTACTGCTAGCTTACGAAGGCCTGTATTAAGTATATAATTAAATTGTTGTAAATTTACAAATTTAAGATTTTGAAGGCAATCACTCCTCAGCTTATAATATTTATTTATTTATTTATTTATTTACGGCGATTTTGAGCAACGTATGTATGCAGCTCATAATGTATAATGTCGAAATGTAGGATGATTTGTGAATAATAAATTAGTGAGCTTTTAGAAGGAAGAATGTGTAGCCTATTTGAGGTAGACTCACTGTCGCATTATTTCTGTGGAGGCCTGAGGAAAACCACAAATTACAACTATCAGAACACACGGAATCCTGGCCAATATTCGAACCGGGCACCCTCCGAATGTAAGTCAGTAGATGTGCCACTTAAAGGTTGCGTGTTAGGCCACTCTGTATGCCGTCCTGTTCCCTACATTCAGCCTTACTGAAGCAGTTACATAGATGCACATAGGTATGAGAACGGCGAAGCACATAAAAGCGATGCCGTTATTATGAAACGTGCCTGAACACCCCGCATCTCTGAATAGCCCTTCCTTTCACTACGTACATTGTACTATTCTGTGTTGCTTACCGCAGTGACCAGTGACCAGTGACCAGATACAGACACGATTGTGGAGACGCAGCTCGGAATCGGAGCCAACTCAGATGTGGCTTTCCTATGCTGTCCCTGCTGTGTAGTCAGACAACACTGCAGGTGGTAGGGGGCCTGGGTATCTCGGCCAGTGTAGTGACTAGCTTGCAGGTGGCGTACGCAGAGAGGAGTTTACACTTCAGGCAAGGATAGAGACTGTTTACAGCATAGGATCCAGACCGGTTTTGAGTTTCAAAACGTCTGTTATCCAGCAGATGCCACGAGCAGCTTCCCCGGGCATAAAGCGGCACAGGAGTCACGCTGACAGCGCCCTTTGTCTAACATCCAGGTTAAGAAGAGGCAAGTCTGCGGTGGTAGAGTTGAGGGCACAAAGCAGCTTAATTTCAGAATCACTAGTAACGACTTTTGTGTCGTTATAAACGAGTGTTTTTATAGCCGAGCAGTATAATGTTCTGGTTAATAGTGAGGAATTAATTGGTACCACAAACTATCTGACGCTATAGACGAGGTGTCGCATAAACCGATGTCGTTATAACCGGGTTCAGCTGTACATTATCTTCCATCTGTTATTTGGACACACAAAACTGAAATACAGACTACAATTGTGCTTGTATGAGGTTTGAGGTTTTCGTGGCTGCTGATAACCACACTGAGGTATGTAGGCAGTGCCGCCGTGCACCTCCTGCTTATATGGTACAGTCATACTGCAGACAAATATTGCCATCATGTTTGGGATCGGGTGGATTCATCTCGCTCGAATTACGATCCGTTGAAGGTTTGTTTTGACTATGGCACAGAAATTAACATCCGAAATTACTGCAAGCCCACTGATTAGCTGAGTGTCTGTCACTTTCTCGAAAGACTGCTTCTTCAGGAGACAGTTCTTGGCCTCACGTCTTATCTGTACTCTAAAACAGGCTGAAATAGGGAAAGATGACAGGTACGTAGAAGTGATTGGATGTGTTTTACAAGGGGCCTGTATAAAATTGCATCCCGTTTCATAATCTGATATGTAATTAGTACCGTAAACGTGTCTGTTGTTGAACCGATAAATTTCTTCCAGTCTTCTCGTCCTGACTCGTACATAAGAGGGTATTCTGTTGAGGACTTCTTAGTCCATTTCGGCCGTTTGAGCAGTTCAATCGCTTAAAACCTTGGAATACGATCTCAATAATCAAGATTAAAGCAACGTGCCAATGAAAAATTGCCCTTATTGAAATAAACACCCGCAGTTTATTCTAATGAGGACGATTGTTATAAGGTGTTGTTTAAAATAAAGAAGAGGGTTCTTACTTGCTGTACCTCAGGCCACATGTCGCTAAATATCAACGGTGCTGCCAACTGCTAAGTTATATAGCGTCGGTAATAGGTGAAGGATTTCGTATAAAGCATGGGAAGAATACCTCTACCAGGGTAAAACCGAAGAACTCAGATAAAAACCTGTCCGATTGTCACCGTGCGCACCAGAAATCCCGCATGGATTGGCCTGGTACGTAACTCAAGTTTCCGCGGTGACAGGCGGCGCGACTAATGGCCTGAGCTATGGAACGGCCTGGAATTCCTCTTATTTTTACACGTTATGATAAATTAATTAAATTAGGTACTAAACACAAGCGCTCCGTTGTGCAGTCCTTCTTGCATCTGGATGTCACTCGTTTCACCAACGTCTCTGGAAGTTTTTGGATGTATTAATAATGCGCCTGTCGTTGTTTTGCTTCATAAACTCGCCGCTAAAGGCAGCACTTTCCCGGCGTCTACCGTCTGTTGCCAGTACCACAGACGACCGTCAGAGGATGGAATAAATCAATGCTGTGGTGTTTGGAACAAGAAGAGTATATGTGGGTCGAAGTAATTAAATTTGAACGTGTAGTATAGTAATTGTACAATAAATTCAGTTATAAAATCTATGCTAATTTTCATACTTAGCTCGTATTTCGCCTTTGTGCTTCACAGTATTCTAAGCCGTATATATAAGTTGAATTAATAAATTCCGACAAAATATAACAAAGACTAAAATGTAATTTGGCGATATATGTAACCAAATTATCTCATGTGAAAGTCTGTGAACGTTCGTGGAAATATTTCTGCTTAAGCAGTCGTATTTATACGAACATTTAGTTAAACACATACGGTTGTCCTTATGAGGGTTGTGGTTTGTTGAACTACTCTGTGAATACTGAAGGGTACAGAGTATCATGCTGTAGGATAATAACGAATAATATTGTGTAAGGCATGTGGGAGCAAGAGGGCAAGGCCTAGTTTTTCGTATTACACTTGTACGTTTTGAGAGTCTGAGGACGACCACGAAAAACTTTTCAGAATAATTTGTATCCGTACCTGGAACCTCCCATACACGAGGCTTCTGTGCTGTGAACCTGATTAATATCCTTTCAGTATTGATCAAATATGAGTGCTTCCATCTACGCACAAAGGTAGCACTTCTGAATGTAACATACGCAAAAAGCATCTTCGTGGATAATTTTGCTAATTCTGTAACAGAAAGCTAGCGACGTTGCGTACCAAGAAGATAAACTTCCAAGAGAATGAAGGCGAGGCTTCTGAGTTACTGAGAATTCTCTTCTGAATACGTAATAATGAATTAAGTCGGCATTTATTATTGAAGCTACTCAACAATTCATGTGTACATACGTTTTAATTTCACATGCCTTTGCGTTGTGCTTAATGACACTGTCAGTACCTGCGTAGCTCAGACTGCAACTTTCAGACTCGAATGCTAGGATAATTCGTGAATAATTAATTTTAAATCATGTGAAAAAAAACATATACTGCCTAATTTGCATGAGGTTTGCTAGAACTATTGAGCATAGCTAAGAAAATCCGCAGATTTCTGGGCCGAGATATGACATTGAAGTCCCTTGAAGTAGGAACGCTGCCCATTCAAGTGCTGTTTATGGTGTGTCATGGATTTATAAGTGCTAATGTTGGTCATGATATTAAGCGTAATTCGAACGTGTGGGTAGGTATCGTCTGTGTGCTATGAACTTTCGGAAATTATGCAAAAGTGTGTCAAGACCATACAAGTGAACCTAGATATGGATACCCATAAATCTGTTACAGTCGGTACATTGGATGTATTCAAATTTAACGTAAGAAATTACTCAAAAACAACTAATCCTATAAAGGTTAGTAAGCGACATGAGAGTTACCAATTTATCTCAAAGAATACTTCACTCTTTATTAGGCAATAAAAGGGAGAAAATATTTTAACAATGTCATGTGATTAGTTTTGGAGCAATGCCAGTGTCTCTGCGACGTGTATCTGTGTGCCAGGATACCACAAACAAGTACACGCCAGTTCTAAATTGTGGTCTTGACGTTACATGTGAATGAAAAAAGTCTGTGTTATGGTATGGCCCAGTGATAACGCAAGAAAGAATTTTTGTCGCTTTTGAACACGATTTACGTCCTGGATTTTCTTGTTTGTAGTTTGAGCTCCCTTACGCTCAAGTTGGTGCAAGAACTGAACTTTGTTGACAGTCTCTGCTGTGTTACAAGATTACTTGCAGAAGGCGAATTCTCCTTTGCACTGACTGCTTATAGACCGGAGAACCAAAGGGCTGAGTGATGACGAAGACGAAGAAATCGACGTCCCTTTCTCATTTAAAACTTTCCTGCTTACGGAGTGCATACCTGATTTATGAAAACTGCCTGGTGCTTTTTAACTGGGGGTGTGCTTAAGCTAACAGGTTAAGCTTATTGGCCGAAGACCTTGACTCGCTGCTGGCGGGAAAAGTTCTCAACAGGCAAAAGGGAGGAGAGCTGTGTTTGCTGAATGTCTGGGAACAGATCGTAGAGAACTTGCGGTCGTATTGGCTCATTGCCAATGCGATTGTCGGGGGGGGGGGGGGGGGGGGGGGGGGGGGAGCGCGCGAGCGAGAGGGAATTTTCACTGAAGACCTCTGTGACGGGAGAAACGGGTCTTGTTTCATCTTTAACTATAAGCAGGTGTTTACACCTGCTAAATCGTTGAAACACTCAGGATCCTTCTCACAAGACTGCCGATTGTATCCGGGTCTCCCGCGTCCCGAACCGGTGAGTACAGCCAAAGGCCCAAGAATGCGTAAGAAGGTGATGCTTTCGAGCAACTGTTACTTTCCTTAAGAATGACGTCCCGTTGTGACATGTGTGAAAATTTGTAGTTACTTAATTTAATTCACAGCAGTTTAAAATATTCAGTATTTGTCTCTGAATTACTGTGTACCATGTCCACGTATTGGATTAACATATTCAGTGCAATGTAAGTCACGTGGTTGCTGTAAGCACACAGTGCAACTCTGAGCACAGACTATTCGTCAAAACATTATGGCAGTGTCTGAAATGTATGCCTGATTAATGTTTCCTAGACAGTGCCAGCCAGTGTTGCAGTTTGGACATGCCACTGAGTCCTTAAGCGTCTTTATGACATCGATTTCTGCTTTGCGCTGGCTTTAAAGAAGACGCATTATTCTTTGTGGTCTTTCTGCTGTGTTGCAGGCGTCGAGTCATAAGTGTATGTGCGAATGATTAGGTAGATGAATGCAAGCGTGGTCGTGTACAGTACATTATAGGCTGGGGATTTTATAATTTTCATTAGCCATTAAATGTTATTATGATCTTCAAATCAAGGAGGTTGTGATGGGCGACGCACCGATCACGCTTGGTAGAGAAGACAGATACAAAAAAGCATGTTGATACTTAAGTTTCTGCTGGCTGCGTAAAACGGGACTCTTGTTTTCTGGGGATTATGCCTAGATCCTTATATTTTGCTAGATAGGTACAAAAATTTCGGAGGAAATTGCTGCGTCCATCTTCAGTGTATGAAAATGAACCGTCCATTTACCAAAGTGCACAGAGGTACATTGCATAATAAAATAAATAATAATGCGTAAATATAGAAGACCATTGGGCAGATTTGGGCGTAAATGGAATAATAATAATACCAAAACATCTATACAAGATGTGAGATTGTGGACTGGATTCATGCGGCTAAAGGCACAGCGCCTTAGCTGGCTGTCGTGGACACAGTAACAAATTTTCGGCTGTTGTGAAAAATGAAGAATTTCTTGACTGTACTAAGAGTGACTCTCAGTTTCTGAGAGAAATATTCCTTCACAAAATTAATTGATCGACAGTTAATTATTTTTCTAGTTGTGGTTACATGTGTTAATAAGTAGATATAACGACAAATAAATAGTTAATAAATAACTAAATAAATAAATAAATATAGGAATTTTATGCAAGCTATATTCTTTGAAGCGGGCGAGAAAAGTAATATAACGAAGCACCTTGAACGTAGAGGAAAATGAAAATGCTAATACAAGGCCAATGCTAAAGGTTTACAACTGTGGCATTTGGCGCAAGCATTGGACTGAAGGCCAAAATTTGGGAAGTGAAGTGAGCTATTTGATGTACACTCTACATTCGTCGGGCCTGAATCTCTGCCGCTGTTGCTGTGCTTCGTACAGTGTGTAACCTAGGGTTAAGTGCACTTCGTTTTCATAATTGAGTGATCACTCTGTTCTCGATTTATTTATCAAAGCTCTCAACTGGTAACATTATGTAACAGGAAACAATAGGACGATTAGTGAATAATAGACACAAGTGCAGAGTGTTACTGGTGTGCTGCTGTAAACATGGAAATCAGGTAGTAGATTTAGGATACCATTTTGAAGTTAAATAAGGGTCTTAAAGTGCTGTAAAATAATTATTTTTAAGAATTAAATAAAATCGATTTCCAAAACGTGTGAACTAAGTGTCCATTATCAATAAAGAGCTGAAGCGCCTTGCTTCGGGGGGGGGGGGGGGGGGGGGGGGGGGGGGGGGGGGGGGGGGGGGGGGNCCCCCCCCCCCCCCCCCCCCCCCCCCCCCGTCCCCCCCCCCCCCCCCCCCCCCCCGCAAATAAGTGACAAATGAACTTGCTTGAGTGACACTCCTTTATGTTGTAATAAGACTGCAATAAGTTGCCGATTATGTAAGGTGTGTTTGATACACACGACGTTGCGGTATTTGTCTCTACACCCGACTTTAACTAATTGGTTGTCATTATGCTAGCAACTCGCTAGTATTGTTTTTATTTCGATGTTAATGGCGCCAGCTGGAACTGAATTCGGGACTACCGGATGCCAGTCTGCTAGCCCTACGCTACCAAAAATATGTGAAATGGATACTAAAAGCATTCCTCACACGAAAACACACACACACGGACGCACGCACGCACCACGTGAGTAAGATTTATGTTATTCGGCGTCTAGAAGTCAACAAAAATTGACTCATTTCACATGCCAGAACAAATTCTACTCGCTGCAGACTTCAGCACTACAGAGACCGCGCCTGCCTACACACTTATTATTGCTCCGAACCACCGTACTTACCGTCACGCAACATACAAAATATACGAAGCACTTCCTACCATGTTGAATAATATGTACCCATAGTGTCATTTTCTCTTCATATACAGTTCATCGTCCGTGGAGAAATAGGCAATGAGAAAGGGTAATGATACTAACAAATAGATTCAAACACTTTACCAGTCGTCGGCTTTCATTTTTCACTCAAAATGGAAAAGTAGGCGAATGATTTTGCTGAGACTTGGATATTGCATTTCGTCTCCTGCAAGACAGTGTATTGTTTTAATTTCATGAACCTCTGTGTGTCCATAGAGGACTACATGTTCCAGTAGAATACAGTGGCCTACAGGGAACGTCGTTTTAATGTAACCAGTGTTTAGTGACGTCATAAACTCGTACACTGTCTGTGGAGTGGAAACTTAGCCATGAAAATGAACATAAAGCCAGAAGTACCTTTACCCAAAGTTTTCAGTTTATTCCTTTGTATTGCAGGAGACTCTTACACTCCTGTATTTTTAAAATACGGAGTTGACATGTTGGATGGGAGTGCTTTAATTTATGTCACACTCTAGAATGTTTTATTATGTGACGTCGCCGTTAGTTGGCATTTATTTCATGTTTATCAGTCAGCAACCATAAAAACCTTCGCGTATTGAATCTTTATATTTCCATAACTGCATGAATAGGAGTTTTATGAAGCATCAGATTTCAGTGCAGACGGCAACAAGGTTTGATTGTATTTCATGTTGTCCGCGGTTCCAAGCGCTTTCTATTCATACCATGATGTTATGTTCCAGCCTTCGATCCGCTCTTCTATCTCCAGGCGCATCTGACATCTAGCGGAGAAATTGAGAATGAGAAATGGCGCTACAGTCTCCCCGTCTGCGACATTACAGGTTTCCAAAACAAAGGACAATCAAAACAAATTCTTTGAATATGCATCACTATTGTTTATTTAAGCCTAAACCACACAATGGGACGTGATTTTTTTCCGAAAATCAAACTGACATTCTGAAAGTCGTCATTTGATTTTCATTCAAATGTCTTGACACTCAATTGTCAATTTGAACGTTGCATGACGGAATTTTAGAAAGCACATTATTTTGTCTCAAATATGTAGGTTTCTCTTTTATAGTAGCCTGACAATGAATGGTTATTTATAAATAGAGTAGATTCGGATAATTTGCATTTTGCTTATGAAATATCGTACAAGTGTGCATTCATATGTCCAGCATATTAATATAGATATTTCCATTAAGTTATTTAATTTTAAAGTTCAAAAATTTGTCCGAGATATTATAGATCCAGTAAGAAGTTACTTAGCTGTCTTAATTTTTAATTTATATATTTTGTAATTCTTTCGGCCTTCTTGAATAAAAACTGCGTTTCAGCAGTACTTCACAGATCGATATTTTCACAGTTGTAGATAAAATCCATATCTTTTTTCTGTATATATAAGTTTTGCTGTTCTAAATCCAATGTCAGAATGTCTGATATTTATATGACAGAGTCTGTGCAATAACACTGAATGCGCTCGCTGCACGACAACTGGTCACTGCACATCACTCATCTGAGAATGCAATGTTTCCTTACGAGTTCGCTGACAGGGGTCTTGGTGCATGAATTAATTTTTTTCACTGGTGACTTCACGTCAGGCTGTTTTTGATGCACTAACAGTTAACTGCCTGGTGTATGCCGCATGGAATTAGCTACGTAGATAATAGAATCAAATTGTCTCCGAATCTGGTACAAGTCTTTGCAGCTATTCTTTTCTGAGAAACAATAGTACTAATTTAGAAGATCAACTGCTAAATATATCTTCTAAATCACGCACAATTTTGAGAATACTGCTTCATTTGCTAATAAGTAAAGGTAAAGCTGTCCCTGTAGAGGCCTGGAGAGGCTCTGAGAGTTCTAGGAGTTTCAGGCCTCCAGATTTTAAGACAGTCGGCACATGAAGGTGGTAAGGTTGTCAGCCTTACGCACCGGCCGCCTTTACCCCCCCAGGAAATATTCCTGTTACTCATTTCTGTTAGAGGCTGAGTCGACCCCAGGGCCACAGTGCGGCCGGATGGATTATGTCAATGAAAAATTCCAATGACACCATCGGGAATCGAACCCACGAACTTCCCTATTAATAAATATTTAAATTAAGTTAAAATACATATAGATTTGGCAATGATTTTTAATTGTTCTAAAATTAGTTAACGTTAACAAAGCCGTACTAGACTGAAAGATTATCTTTATTTAATCTGATGCAGTACTTCTACTTCGAAGCCGTTTAACCGGAATGTTGTGCATTAGAAGTTGGTTTTAACGAATAATAAAGATTTGCTTTTATTGTAACATTATTGTAAAGGTGGTCCTTAATAACAGAAAAGGATAACTGTACACACCAAACAAAATTAAGTTCATGCAGCGAATCCACTCATTGAATTGTGCCATTACCACGGTATGAAAATGAAACCTAAAAGAATTATTTTTTTGCGCACGTGTCCCAATATAATAGGCTTCATTTGCCTGTATTCGATTTTATTAACTAACATGTTTCATTAATTTTTTGAAATAATTTTTACTCTTGCAATACGTTTGTGTTGCCGTTTCTGATTGAACTATTTACACTTATCTTGTGAATACCAACAAATAAGTTTACCAAATATTATTCTTAATATACTTCTCTAAAAGCTTTATTTGGGAAAATAACTTATTTTTAAAACAAGTTTCTTACATTTAAACACTTTTTCGTACGGTTATTGATATTTCTAAACTTCAGTATCACCAAATACATACTTGTATATTATAATACACTTGCAATGATTAATCTCACATCAATAAGTACGTAACATTTATTTTTCTCTATCGGCAAAAGTATATACAAATAATAAAAAATTCTCGTACTTGTAGAGATTAATAATAAAAATTTAAATATGTTTCATTCCTACATTGTTTCTGTTGAAAAAGAATGGCTGCATGCTCACGTAGAACAGATGTTTTGAATTTCCTTCACTGCAAAACTTTCCTGGACTTCAGCAGATATAGCAGTGCATGTTGCTGTGGAATGCTCTGATTGCTGCAGGAAGCTACTCAAACGGTCTCTGCTGGCGTGACAGTGACGTTGAAAGATACGCGATAACTTCATTGTCACGCTTCGCTCTGCATTTCTGTATCGCGCGAGCTCTACGTCTACAATTCGCAGCAACATTATTTTATTTTATGTACAGTCATGTACAATACGAAAGGAGCTTAATGCTGGAAATACTTCGATAGCTGTTCTTAGTATTTTGAATACTAAAGTGAGAGTAAAAGTTCTGTAAAATGTTCCCCGATTTCCGAAAAAGTTTCACCCGTTTGTCACTCTGAAAATTTAGCATGTAGGTGAAGATGACTATGGCGTGTTGATTCTACCAGGCAAAACCAAAAGTCCTCATATAAAAGCCTGTCCCAGGGCTGTTTCGTCCAACACATATCACACATGGGTTGGCCCGGGATACAACCCGGACTTCGGCGGTAAAAGACTGGCGACTAACCTCTTAAGCTGTGGCACAGCTATTTAAAGACTAAAAGTCGTCTGAATTTTGTTTAAAGTTTCGGTTTTTACCGGAGAGTTAGCACACTCCACCGTAACAAAGAAGAGTCGGTTAATTCCGTGTAGGGATATTATCGCTGTTTTCTAGTGTGAATAACATGAAAAGTAAACACTACTTGTGCGGGGAATGTAACGCTTTATAGTGCTACATCTAGCGGCACGCATAGTGACCAGTACCATTAAAAGTGGGGTTAGTCAGCATGGTCGAAATAAATATGACATGCAACAAAGAAAGAAATTTCTGAACTTCAAAGTTTCGACCAAAGGCGCAGTTCGAACTGCTGCGTTGATTTACTCGACACAATGCTTTTGGAAAGTCCGAGATTTGATCACGCATCATGTGTGATGAATCAAAATAAAGAAGTACATGTGTGGCGTCGAGTTAAGTAATTCAGATAATTTTGGACACAGAAGTATGGTGGATGGGAGACGTTAATTTTTCCCCCAGAAGACCTTCCCCTCACACAGACTTTCTGCATCTATTGCACAGAAGGGCGCCTGGATAGCTTTAGACCACGGGCTTGACAATCGGGGAATCATGCTTCGATTACCGACAGAAGTAGAAATAATTTTCTTAATCACAACGTCCTTATGGACTCTAGGGCCCTCCCAGCTTTCTATTCGGTGAGTGCCTGGGACTCTTGTCTCGAGGAAAAGGTGACTGGGGCTTAAATCTGAACAATGATTGCAACGCAGTGAAAACGTCAAAATATTCCCGGTAGCTATTCATGGCATGGCGCTCAATTAAGCTCAACTTTGCCACTTTTGCTGGAAGGCCAGAAAAGTTAGGCAAGGGTCACAGACGTTGTGGCGTTGGGGAGAAATAAGAACTTCTGCTTAGACAGCACAAAAATGTGCATGCACTTGCTGATATGTACTCGTGTTTGTGTCCCTGACTACGCTGTAGGAGTGCACTACTAAACATGATTCGTCTTAATGAACAGTGTCTTCGTTCCTTTTTGTTACAATTTACAATAGTAGGCTTACCGTGAACTCACTGATTTCAGTGAAAGTGTTGCAGAAAGCAAATCTGACGTTTGCTTTATATCTGTGGTCATAAAAGTTACGAGAACTTAATAAATTATACAGTCTTTTTCAGTGATGTTTCTTCTGCTAGGTTAAAAAATTTAGACATGCAGCTTGATAAGCATAATCCTGTAATACAGACATGTCGAGGACGGTCTGTCCCAAATACGATTATACGGAAGTAAAGCAAAGTACGTAATTTTAGTCTCATAATACAGCTCCTATAGTGCAGGCGTTAGACGACGTAAGAGTCAAAGGCGAAAAAACTGTTCTCACAGAGTTCTTCAACGTTTTGTAGCAGAAACTGTTTATTAAAATGTTAGACTTCAGTTAAATCAGAATGTGTATTGCATGTCTTTGGGTAGGTGTTGCCCTAGAGGTAAAAGTTCGTTTTAATCTTTCATACACCTAGTTCTCTTTTAGTTTCTTTAGTACTATTTAAGACAGTTTGAAGTATATGAAAGAATTAGATGAAAGGGAAAAATAATAATCTTTCGTACACATGCGTAATTCCTATCGTCTTAGTTAGATGACGTCAGAAGAACTATGGTCTTCTGTATGCAACCAGTCAAAAAGACACTAAAATCATTTCAATTGAACGGCCACATGAAAGATGCGTCATCATGTAAGCGGCTGTTATTAGTAGACGGTGTTAGGGAATTTATTCGCCTTAAAATCTGCAGATCTGAACTGATAAATCAATGACGACAAAGTCCACTCTGATGGTGCGTTTTGTCCCATTCACCCCGGACGTGTGTTATGTTTGTTGCAGGACCATGACAGCAATTTGTTTCGTTTGCAACTTGCCCATCATGAGCCACCAAGTGGGTCTGGTATGGCAAGGTGGCAACGGATGGGATGACCTCGTCCGAGAGCAGGTGGAGGAATCCACCTTGCGACAGCGTCTGGGGGCAGGACGCCGCGACTCTGCCGCCCAAATCACCAGCATCAGCCCTCCCACAGAGACACAGGAGACTTCACCTCCTAACTCAGGTATAGATCAGAAAGGAGCCGTTAGCTACAGTTCTTTATAACAGCCGTATTATTTCTGATATTCTATCAGTGTTGGAGTGGAATAATACGCCCTTCTGAGACGTGACGCCCGGAGTTTGGTAGGTGGTACAAAGGTGTCATAGAAATTTGTTGTGTGTGTCGTTAAGGTCTAAGACGAAGGAAAAAAAACAGAAGGTTTCTCTGAAACGTTTACACCCGTTTAGCTTACTACACCGCGACACGCACCAGAAGACCTAATCTTCATATAAAATACCTCTGTCTCCCACGACCATTCCTTCTCTATGTCTGTGGTTGCTGGTAATTATTTGTACTGCATAATGCCTAAAATAATGTGTTCATGTCCATTTCGTCACCAACTGTCAAACTAATGGTATAACAATCTCCATGTGCTGGGCTCGTAGCAGGTTTATTGAGACGCTAATACTAGTTCATCCAATCAAAAAATAATTGCGCCGGTTTCCAACTTGAAAGTTCATTACCGCATTCACAGCAGTTCATGTCTGGCCCCAGTAGCGTAGATAACCGGTCGTGGGTCCCCCTTTAAGTACGAGCGAAATTACTGCCAGCTTCCCAGAATACTGACTTGTGTCAGAAGGGCGAAATTGAGTCCGAAAGAACCTGCAAGAGATTTTAGCATTCTGTACGTCTGGGCGGGCCGCCGCGCCGCTTTGTTTGCTGGAACTTTTTCTTCGCCACGGACTCTTCGCTCCTCTGCGCCAGAAGAATCCAGTCCCTACCCTCGCACCCTATTGTTAAGGTCCATTTAGTATTATGCTCCCGTTTAAGACTGGGCTTCTAAAGTTGTGTCTTTCCTTCAGGATTTTCAACCAATGCTCTGCAAAAACTTTTCGTATTTCTGCTGCGTCCTACATGTTTCGTTTATCTTTTCCCGATTAACGCAACACTATTTTCTTTAATTGTAAACCAAGAATCTTGTCGTTACTCAGACATTCCAGTCGCGTTGCAAAGTAACAGTAAGTTACGTTATGCATTACCTGTTCCTTATTTTACATATTATGTTGCCCTGTGCCACCGCTGAGGCAAACAACAAAAGTGCATGTTTTACCAGCATTTATTTATCGGCTCCAAGGGCTTGTTATTTTTACNTTACATCCACTCCCCCCCCCCTCCAGACACTTTGTTGGTTTTGTGCTTAGATTATTTAACCGCAGAGATATTTTTACAATTACATTGTAGTATTCTTAACTGAAGGTCATACATATCACTTTGTAAAGTAATATAGAGTCGATTAGTATTTAATACGTTAGATTTCTAGTTTATTACATTCCTTGTCTTACGGTGTTGCGTCATTAATTTGTCAGTGACGAATTAGTCTAGGTAACAAAAGAATTTTCAGTTCCATAATGCGATACGTATAATAAGGTACGCTTTGTAATTCAAAGCCGCAATCCCAGCAAGTGAGCTGCCGCAGACCCACGCCTTAGTCCGCGCGGCCATCGGGAGTGGCATTTATCTTAGCTTTGGTATAGAAATGTGAAATATTATTAACGGTTTAATGTGTTCGATGTCTGTGCACTATACTGTACAAAAAACATTAATCACCAACAAATGCACAAAGAGTTTTTGTCTTCAATTGTAACACACTCCTACATGTTTCGACCCTGCTGGGTCATCTTCAGGGACAGCTTTCTGTTGTCGTTACACTAAGGTTGCACTTTTCAGTTGAGCGAGAATGTGCTGTTGACTGTGTACTGTGTTGTTTTTGGAGGAGTTCACGCTTGCAAGCCGGGACCACAGAGAGTTCACGCCTCCAAAAACAACACAGTACACAGTCAACAGCACATTCTCGCTCAACTGAAAAGTGCAACCTTAGTGTAACGACAACAGAAAGCTGTCCCTGAAGATGACGCAGCAGGGTCGAAACATGGAGTGTGTTACAATTGAAGAAAAAACTCCTTGTGCATTTGTTGGTGATTAATGTTTTTTGTATTATTAATGGTTGTTTAATCGCAAAGAAGATACTTATTCTATGTGCCATCTCAATTTTGAAAATTGTCGGTTCGGTCCATATACGATATGTGCTAGTGGCCGTTGCTGTAGACGACTTCAGTTGGTGAGAGTGGGAAAAGACACGCCTATGGGAGGCACTCCTAAGCAGACAGGTGGGGACAATAAGTGTTCCTTCTTTAACTCCGAGTATATTCACCGTGCATCAACAAGACGTTGAAAGGTCGATTCACATTATACGGCACGGCACGACACGACACGGCAAAAGCCAGCGTGCCTTCACATCTACCGGCAGAGAAAGACAGAATATTTTCTTCCAATGCAAACTACGATCTCGGTCTGTCTTTGTCGTTACTTGTCGGTGACCGGCTTCTGTGAACTCGAACATGTCGAAACCATATAAAAATATTTCGTCATGTCGTGTCGTACGGCATAATGTGAATCGGCCTTCAGGCTTGCCGTTGTATTATTTCGTCCTTCCAGTGAAATTCCAGGGTAGGTCCTCATATTAAGCAAGGACAGCTTCCTTCAGCATTCTATCTAATCAATTATCATTTAGTAATTCGACACTATAAAATCTGAGTTACCTACATCGTTTTTACATAAACTACAACTACAACATAGTCGACTCTACACAGCTTTTGAAGCTGGCACTATGTTCTGCAGCAACATGAGTTAACTTTTGTCCGTGTGGGTAATGAAGTAATCGTCATGTTACGTACTGAGTGAGAGACGTTGCTATGTTTAGATACCTGTCGTCTGGGATTCTGCTCTGAGTATTTTTTCCTACTGGAGCACAGAATGCAGTTGAGTCTCTTTTACAGTTACGATTCGTTGTGTCCTCTAAGCCCAGCCAATCACATTGCCGGTCTGAGTCTTAACGATCACGGACAGAAATGAGTCAGGAGACAAAGAGGGACTGCCTCATTTACCGCATTGAATGGTTCTGTAATGTGGATTAATTATAGTTTGGAACTGGCACCGTTGGGAAGCATATACCTCCCCTTGTTTACTCCTTCTATTCGATTATTTTGTTCTCCAGATTAAGTTCCCCGTTCCTCCAGTCCAGATTCTGAAGAATGTTACATTGCTGAGGAACACCCTCTACTGTCTAATCGAACCGATCGGTTGATTTGATTAGCATCCCATTGCTTCCGGGAGCTTTCTAGGACTTCTTTCTCCTTCGGCTGTGCACAACTTTCTTGTGAAAACATTTCCTGCCCATCCATTTGCGGACAGAAGGGGAATTCTTCAAAGACCCTACAGAATTCGCCATTTAAATTGAATTGTTTTTTATCTATCACTGCTCAAGGTGATGTCCGTACAAATTTCCCATTTGAATTGACACCTCTGGGGATAGTTGTCTGGTTAGCCATTTCTAAAGCTTTGAAACAAGAGTGGGGTGGTATATTCTTATGATTTTACAACGATAATTGGATTTGATTGTGATGTATTACAGAAACTAATTCATTCTTACAAGGCTAATTAAATTACGGTTAAAACTCAGATGAGGCGTTTTCTCCTGAAGTTTTGTTAATATAGCATTTTAAATTAACCGAGTAGTGCAGTAACTACATTACGAAAAGGACGAGAAAGAAACCGCGTTTCGATTCCCGACATGGACAAAACAGCACTTTTCACAGCATCCAAACCAGCTTCCTGCCCAACAGGTGCTATGGCCCCTTTCCCGGGACTGCAGCGGCCGGGGCGTCAAACTGATAACTCACCGTCTTCTAGTGTCGAATTTATTAACACGTGGAGCTCTGCCTCCACCCATCGTCCACGTGTCTTCATGTCCTGATGTTTAATTGGGTGCAGGAGTACTTTACGTTTACTTGAATAATTCCATGCAGCTGAGTCACTTTTGAGAAGCAAATATTCGCACGTCAAGTAAACAATTCCTCACCTCTTTTAGACCTGAAGGAAAATTACTGCGTACGGAAGAGCTTCTTCTGGACCCTATCCTGAGCGAAATGAGTCGCTTTCACTAAACAAAACGTACTTATTTAAAATTTGCTTCAGTGTTATTCTCATCCATGCCATTTCTCACACTTATTTTTGTCATGTTTTCTAATTATAATTTTATATGCACTTCTCTTGGTCTATCTCTTGCAGCTAAAAATGCCACCCACTGCATCGTCCTTCGGTTGGTGCGCCAAATAGGATGTGGTGAAGAATACATATTTCACGGTCAACTTTACTGAATTTTCTGCATCTTGTTTCTTCCTTCATACTTAGGAACAAATATTGTCTTCACCATTTTATTCGCTGGCACACTTAACGTGTGTTCTTCTCTTAGGAAGGGCGATACTACGTTCCACAGCCACAGAAAAGAAAACGTAAAAGTAGAGAATGTCTACAACTCATTTTAATCTGTACTGTGACAGACAGCGTAAAGGACGACAGCGTCGAAGAGAATGGCGATAAGCACTCCCCGAACTTATCTGTTCTTACGTGCTTCATGAATTTAATTTTGATTTAATAATATCTTCCCCAAACTCTTGATCCTCTCCACCATTTGAACATATTGCCAGTAGCTGTCATTATGGTATTATTTTGGACTGTGTTGTGCCTTTTTAGGTACTCCATCTGTTCCGTTATTGATAAAGCTTTTCATATGTTAGAAGCTTTTTCCGCGCATTTAAAAATTTCGCTGTGCTTACAAAAAATATTATCTTTTCTTCAACCCAGTGAGTTCCTGAAGTCTTTCAGTGAGAGAGATCATTCATACACTTGACATGTGCTACAGTACTGATGGAGCTTTTACTTCATAGAGGAGTAGAGGAACTTTACTGACGTTGCCGTGACTGCTAAGTGTGTTCTAATTCTGCGTGTTTGCTAACACCGGACACAGACTTATTGTGTGTATACGGAAAAAAGAATGTAGCTGCGTGTTATTTTCAGAGACTTGGTGTATCCACGAAAGAGCTCTGAATTTCCTCAAGTAAGAAAAAACATTTATACACAGATATGTAATTGTCAGGAAATAGGGAAGTTCTTATATGCATATTTCCAAATTGTGGTCTTATTGACTAAGTACGAATGTTCAGATGCTGCCGCCATTTTCAGCGATAAAATAGATAGTTTCGTACTGACGATGGAGGCAATATATTCCTCCGAAATCTTTTTTGCCACATACCAAATTAGGCCGTGTCATTACACGCCCACAACAGACTTTTAACAAATGTTTTCAGATGATCCTAATTTTCTTATAAGTTCTGTTTATATCGCCAGTACACCTAAATAACAAAAACAGAAACGAAAAGGGAATATGCACGCGGACGCTTGGTCGGAGGTCACGAAGATAATAAACTACATTGGAAAACCTAAGCATAGATGGTATGTTACTGACATTGATCTTAATGAAGTAGGGTATGAAGTTGCGGACTGAATGTGTTGTGATGCAGGGCTGTGACCAGTGGCGGACTGTTGCTAGCACGGCAATAAACCTTCGGGTTCCATGTCATAAAGGCAAGGAAAATTTGACCAGTTGAGCGACGTTTAGATTCTCAAGGACTGTGCTCCATAGAGGTATAAGATTAACTGTTTCTAACTTTTGCTTATGTATTTGTAATGATAGGTCTTTTTAGAAATAACAGTACTGTCTAGAGTTCAGAAGAACTTCGAAGGTATTCAACGAGCAGCTTCCCTTACCCTCTGTCAAACCGTACTCGTTAGCGACCCGATTCTAATGGAATCGGAAGCAGTCGTTCAAAAAATGGGTAATTTTCTAAAGCAGCATGTAAAATAAAGAGGTGGAGGAAACTGCAACAAATCTTCGTTTGAGTGGAATGTTCCCAGCATGCGTCGCTTCCATTAAGCGAGCTTGTTACCATGGAAATGAATATAGACTCGCCTTATAACTTTTCATATTACTTTTTATCGCACTTTAGCAATGGGCTGTGAAGTATGATCGCATCGGGAAGGCGGTAACTCAAAGGCTAGCTTCGTGTAGAGATGAAAACGGAAGCACCTGTATTTGTACTGTGCATCTATTAGTACTTGACGATGTTTGTTTGGACTCTTTTAACGGTGCTTCTGTGGATGTTACCGAGGTCTGGGATTACGCGTCTCTTTATGTACGTATTCAAACTGAAGTTGAATTTCTTGAAACAAGCCTATGTCGCGTGTTTTCTTTCACACGCTGCAGTTAATAGGCCCATAGAGATAGATAATAAATCCTTTGAAAGAGTGGAAGAGTTCAAATTTTTGGGAACAACCCTAACGGATTGAAATTCCATTCATGAAAAAACTGAGAGCAGATTGAAGTCGGGGAATGCTTGCTATCATTCGGTGCAGAATCTTTTGTCTTCCAGGTTGCTGTCCAAAAATACAAACACAGGGTATGCAGAACTATAATTTTAGCTGTTGTTTTGTATGAGTGTGAAACTTGGTCTCTGACACTGAGGGAGGAACAAAGGCTGAGGGTGTTCGAGAATAGGGTGCTCAGGAGGGTATTTGGGCCTAAGACAGACAAGGTGACAGGGGAGTGGAGAGGACTACATAACGAAGAACTTAACGATCTGTACTCCTCACCAAATACAGTCCGGGTAATCAAATCGAGAAGACTGAGATGGGCGGGGCGTGTGGCACGTATGGGAGGAAAGGAGAGGTGCCTACAGGATTTTGGTGGGGAGACCTGAGGGAAGGAGACCACTTGGGAGACCCAGGCGTAGATGGGAAGATATTATTAAAATTGATCTTGAAGTGGGACTAAGGCATGAAGTGGATTGAGCTGGCTGAGGATAGGGACAGGTGGCGAGCTCTCGTAAATGCGGTTATGAACCTTCGGATTCCATAAAATGCGGGAAAATTTCTTGACTAGCTGAGGACGTTTAGCCTCTCAAGTAGGACTCTGCTCCATGGAGTTAGTTACATGCCTTGGATTACTGGTACCATACAAAATGTATTCGGCCTCGCCTCAATAATTTTGTCACTGCTAGAATAAGGATTTTTGTGGACTGGCCGGTTGTTCATTCATTTTACTGTGACACTCGTACGTATTAGTACACGACGTTTGTACTTCTTTTTATTTCGTGCGTATGCGATCTTTCATTACCACATTCAACTCGAAAACTGAGCAAGTAATCGCAGAGCGTTAAGAATTGTGATTTGTAATCGGAAGTTACTGGGTTTGAACCTCTCCTTCGGCTCCCAGTGTTCTACAGTAGGCTTTACGTGGTTCTTCTCATTCCGTCAAGACAAATTCCAGGATAGTGTCTTAAGGGAAGTCACCATCGCCTCATTCAACATGATTTTCCGACTCCTTATTCACAAGTCAGCAAACATTCGAATCATATTCTGAGCTACTGGTGGCATCATTAAACAGACCAGAGATATGTTGCCATAATCGTCTGTATAAACTGTCCAGCTATATTCCGGTTCTAATACACACGTTGCAAGCCCCGGAACTTCTTGTAGCTGTTTGAACAAGGGATCCGAGTAACCACAATCCAAGCTGGAGCATCGCCGCCATGGTAATCGAAATTCCCTTCTGTGCCATAAACAACTATTTTCTGGCCCAGACTTTCTCTCTGCAGGTATACGTTATAATTGAGTTAATTCCATTTGTTGAGAGAAGTGCGTATACACATTCATGTCGACGTGTTCGCTTGGGTGTATGTAGCGACGTAACACCAGGCCGTGCAGCAACCCCACGCACGTGTGAACTTCTCACTGTGCTCTTTGTGCTGATATCAACGACCTACGAGACAAAGAAAGACTGCAAATGGTGCTCCGTAATGCAGAACACGAAATTTTTGCAACTTACTTGAGAAAGGTTGTTGTGAGGTGTAAGTTATTGAGTCTCTCGCGCCGAACTTCCACAAAACTGTAAAAGGCTTTATGGAGTAGACATGAAAGGGTGTTTATAATCTGACGTTTAGAAGAAATCGTATTGAATATTATGAAGAACATCTGTGCAAGGATTTAGGCCGTAAAATTAGATCACAAATAGCTGACACACATGAGCTCTTTTGTAAGGCGTTGGTTTTTTTCGCCCCCTAAAGAAGGCGCAAACAGACCTGAGACCTAGACACACACACACACACACACACACACACACACACACACACACACATGTTGATAATCTGATGACACAAGAATTACTGTCAAGGACACAAAGTTTTCATGTTTGCTTTCGCATAGAGGTGGTTTTTTGAAGAGCGCGGGCGTACCAAATAAGATGGTTCGGGCTATAATGCTCCTGGCTTGTATTCGGGAACCTTCTAGTTCGGGTATTAAGCAGGACACCGATTATCCTGACAGAGGTTTTTCTGTGTTTACCTGAGCCACCCCCAAGAAGGTAGTCTTAGTCCATAAGTTCGTCCTTCAACGTGCTTTGCAAGTTACCACATTTTAATCATCGCAAAATTCGACGCTACATAAAATAATTTACTGACAGCAATGACAAACAGTAAGTTTATTGGTCCCTATTTTTGGCTCCTTCACCATCAGCTTTTATTTACCTTTCTTCGTTTCTTTCGTCCTAGAGTTTTCCTGTTTATTCTCAGTTTCATTCTTTTTTACGTCCCATCCTTCCCTTTCTTCCGTGTATCGTTTTCCTCAGCTCCATTCTCTTCCACATACTTCGTCTCTCTTTTGTACCCTTTTCGATACACTCTTCTCCTTCCTCCCACATGTCAGTGCGCTTGCGGTGTAAAACAAGTATATCAATAAACTGAAACAATTTTAGCTAAAGGAAATAAGGAATGAATAAGTGACACAAACTATAAATTTTTTCTTCGAATTGTCCACGGTTTTCTGCCACAAATCCTTCTTGATATACCATTCTTAATCGTTTTTAACATTTCTGAAAATGTTTGTAGATATAAATTAAGGGTTTTGGGTAAAGATACCTACTTCATAAGTTAATTTAATAAAATAGTTTGTAAAGCTAATAAAATCTTCGTTGCTGTAGTGGAAAGCAGCATTGAATCCATAGAAAAGTTACACATACTTTCATGAAACCAACGTGCCTTGGTTTCGTAAGGTTAATATGTATTCAGGGTTGAAGCCCCCGTCACTGTAGCGTAACGACAGCTATGTAGGCTGGGAATGCACTGACAAGTCTGATCACGTTATTGAAGGCAATATCCTGTGCACTGCAGAGCAGTCCACAAAACATACGGCTCAAAAGTTTCTACAGTATTAACGTGAGAGGGTCTAATCGCGTGTGCGTCTGTGTTAACTTGGAAGGTAGTCCAGAAGTTGGCAGTGCTGTGTAAAAGCAATATAGACACAGCACAGCCAGGCAGAATGTATTTTGATCTTTTGAAAGATGTGCAGGGTCAATAAAGTAAAGAAGAGTATTATGTGAGATCTGAAGTTTTTGTGATTGTCAGTAGGAAGTTTACAGTCTTCTGGGATGGGATGCCTCTAGTTAGGTAGACGAGGCCAGTGTCTCTTTCCCGCCCTTATGATGAGGACGGAAGTTGCTTCCGAAGTGTTGCTTCCCATCTACCAGTCTACTCGATTTAACATCTAAGAAGATCATATACTTAACGTGGAGTAAATATGAAATTGCTCTAGCAGGTTTATTGGAGGTGTTAAAAAGTAAGTCGATTGTGCATTGAAGTTCTGGAAAGACAGGCTCGCGAATTGCGGGACACCAGTTATTTAAAAGTTAGTCATAAGCAGATGTTGGTCGCCGGGAATTGCGCTGTTAGGTAAAGAACCTCTGATTTATCTGATTAGTTTTTCATATTCAGTGGCACTGTCAGTGGATCAGAATATGAGTAATGTTGAATGGTAAGCTGAATAGTGAACAGGGAAATGAGTACGTGGAAGGCAGCACTCTCAGCCTTATATAAAATACTATCAACATTTTCCGTCAAAGAACAGTTTTGTATATGTTTACATTACATACTATTGATAATATAGTTTGGCGGTATTAGGCCACTATCATCAGGTCATCATGGCAATACACAAATAAAGACAGGGAGCTCGTCTATGTAAGTACCACAGCATATATGGATACTTCATTAATGCCAGCAACAGACTGTAAAAAGAAATAAGTAAACCGTTATTCCGTACACGTGTATAATGTAACTACAAATAAAGTTAATGATTGACGTTTATTCTGTGTCATTTTTGTTCTTGGTAACTGTTTATGTACACAGATATGACTGTTTTCGTTTTGGTCACTATTAATAGTTAGTACTATAAAAGCTCCTTCCTTGTACTTAAAATAAGAGCTTTGGTGTGTTTATAAAGAACGTAGTATTGAACGCTTTTATGCGGCTTTCTGTATTTCACGTCATTCGGTTTTTTGTATACACTGAGTGGTTTGCAGACCTGTAGAAGATTCGTTATGTATTATTTATTTATTTGTTCGCACTTGGCCACGAAGTACTGGAGTAATAAGTTAATTGTCGATTAATTAACTTTGTTTCCATCTATTCACCTAGGAAATACACATGAATGCCATATTTATGGAGACTATGTGCAGAGAGATTAAATATTCCTTTTATGGTTCTGAGATTATATTTTGTGGCCCTAAACGAATAAAAAATAGCGAATACGCTTTTGTTTAGAAAAGTCTCGGTTTTGAGATACATACATTTTAAGAAGTCTGTATGTGGCATGTACTGAGAGATTGCCTGTTGCAAACATCTTAGTGAGAATAATATTTGCCATGTGTAGGTAGGTAGCATTGTGACCACTGTGGTGTGTTGTTTTATAAGAGTAATTACACTTTGCAGTTTTGGGAGGGTTCTTAACTGCAAGAAAAGAAGGGACTGGGATAACACGTTATTTTACCTTAATTTAGACGTGGAAGTGAAGGATTGTGAAGTTCCATGAACAGGCAAAACTGTCCCTTGGTAGACCGTGAAGGCATACGGGGGGAGTGGGGGTATGTATACTTGTATCTCGACTAATTACTAACCTTAGGCACTGTATGGGGGTAAGTGGTTAGCTTCACGCCTCTTCCTATTCGACCCGGGACGTGAGCGCCCGACACCCACTGAATAGGAGGTTGGGTGCGTCTCAGAGCCGGTAAGGATCTCTTTGAGGAGGATTGAGTGCCCCTGCCGGGAATCAAACCAGGATTCCTCGAACATGTGGTCTAGTCGCGATACCGACTGTGCTTTCCCGGCTCTTTGATGCATGTAATAGCCTGCAAAATGAACTACACAAACAGGGCATACGTACATGTACACGTGCCTTGTTCTTGAGTGATACATACGTTCTGAAAATTTGAAGGGCCTTCGCTACAGAACGGCGAAGTTATAATGGAACACAAGTCAAGAGTGGTGGTGGTGGTGGTGGTGGTGGTGGCGGTGGTGGCGGCGGCGGTGGTGGCGGTGGTGGCGGCGGTGGTGGCGGCGGCGGTGGTGGTGGTGGTGGTAGTAATTAACAGTACTTCGCTTTCGAGGGTTATATTGGAATAAGTTTTTCTGTGTAGCTGAGTAAACCCTAGCCGTCGCTGCGAGAAGATAGCTACCCTTGAATCTATATGTATAGACGACAGATCAGTGGTCCAGATAAGCGCTTGCTGTAGGGAACCAGAAATTTTCGTCCACATATCAATTGCAGAGGGCTGTGGGTGCCAATAAAGACGTTGCTGGACAAATATGTATTTGCATATTTCACTCGATTATGGGCAAACAGCATACGCCGAAATTCGTGAAAGGCAGTATTGAATCACCAGGTATGGAGAGCAACTGCTTACAGAGAAGTATGTAGTAAGCTGATCTGTGTGCTGTTTCGGAGTAAATTGTCTTCATTTTCATTGGTTAAGTATTACATAAAGAGGATAGGCTATACTCTTGTGACGTAACATTGGGGCACTTCCGCGTAACCATTGTTGCAGTGAAAACCCAACAGTGCATTCTGTATTATTCTGGGCTACATGTCGGTGAACTGTACAAAAATTATGAGTGATACACAGCAGTGCTTTTATGGCAATTTTATATCGCTGGCAACAATAAAACCTACGTAAGTTTTCGTGTAAATTGTCCGATGCTGCATTGAAACAAAATAATAAGTAGAGAGCGGTCTGCTGTACCGATAACACCAACACACCCTCGCTTGGATGGTGATTTACTGTATACATACTATCCGTTATACAATACAATCACTCACAAATACCTTTATTTTTATTCTAACCTTAATATGTATTTTAAACCATGTATTACTTTTAAAATTTAATATCTTTTATCTGTGCATTGGTTCGAAAACTGCTGTAGTATTTCGATGTATCTGTCCTTTGTAATGCATTTCTCTGAGGATGGCCATGTGAGTGGCCGAATCATGTAGGAGGTGTACAGTGTGTAATATACTTTCATACGCTTGTGTGCATTTGTTGGTTTTGATGTCGTGTCTAAAAGAATGTCCGTTTGCTCATGGCCTTCCTGAAACCTACAGTCTGGTTAAACAGATTGTAATGACAGATAATTCGTTGCACTGTTTCTCTGTGTTTGTGTTCCCGTGCGAAACAATTTACGAGACCGGACGGACTAAATAAATGTTTAAGTATGATTTGTTAAACATTAAGAGTGTGTGTCTGTATTCTTGCCTTAGTTTATCCGGCGTGGAAATCGCATCTTTCTGCCTCATATTTTATTGTCACATGTGCTCTGTCTGCCTGTACCATATTTTTGCAGATTATCTCATAAAAGGCACGATTTTCGGAAGTAAGTTTTTGAACATTAAATGAATGTTTTTAGTTTCTCTACAAATTTTGTTGGAAAGATTTCTTATTCTGAGAAGACTTCAGCGAGATGTTATCATAAATGTGCATAGATCTCCATGTTAAGTACCTGCTATTCTTATCATATTGTAATGAAATTTTTTAAAGATCCTGAAGTATCAAATTTTATGAAAATCCGTCCAGTGGGTGCCGAGCTCTTCCATGCGAACATACGGGTAGATTCGACGAACCCAGTATCCGCTTTTTGCAAATTATTGAGCGCGCCTAAAATTGGATTATAGATATCTAGGTGGTTATTTCGTTTGTACTTTTGTGTTTCATTTTGAATTTCGTCATCATCATCATCATCATCATCATCATCATCATCCGTCACGATTTACGCCTTAATAGACCTTTTTCGTCCTCGCCTAATGGTCTCTTCAGAGATCTTCCAAGTCGTTTTCGTCCATTTGGTCTATAATTCAGTTTTATTTTTGGCATCCCCTTGTTGTTCATTCTTGTTGCATGTTGTAGCCAATTTGATTTTTATCTCCTTAATTTTTCGTCAGCTGGTTCTACTTTCAACTCATCTAAATTTCTTCATGCCTTTTGTGGTCAGAAAGTGTGAATCCCACTGTTGTGAGGAATTTAATCTCGATTGATGTCAGTCGTTTTTATCCTGTTGTCTGAGGGTCCAAATTTCGCTTCTATACAGAAGAATAGAAAGAGCTTTTGTATGATATCGTTCTGTTCTTCAAGATTTCTGGGCCACAGTATGTTTAAAGTGCTATTTGAAATTCCGAGTATTTGAGCAAATTTTGCTAGTTTTTGTTGACTGTCTTTACTGTTTTCATAGAAAATTTCACAATCAAGATATTTAAAATTCTTTACTTGTAAACAGTTGTTACCCAGAATGATTTTACATGTTACTCTGTCCTGTCCTAAAAATGCCATCGTCTCAGGTTTTTCTGGTGATATTTCCATTCCATAATCTTTCGCTGCGTTTTGTAGTGTAAATACTCCTGTCTGCAAATTACATTCTAGATTCGCTATTATGAATTGATCGCCTGCAAAAGTACGTATCTTTATTTTTGTAGCGATTAATAAATTAGTATCTTTGTGTAAATCTGGTTCCCTTTTACTATCAGTTCTACATTTTAAGACATTAAATCTTCATTCTGTATTCAGAAATCAACCATTTTTATGCACGCACAAAACAACATTCATGGTGTGTAAGTGTGGCCTGTATGTTATATGTGTTGTGTAGTCCATGATTTTGCATGAGTATGTTCTCTGTCTCTTGTCTTAAAGTTAAGCCTCTTTCGATCCACGTGTCTGCTTTGCAGTCTCAAAAATTAAGTTTGTATACTTCATGTTGTAGAAGTATCTGTGTCTTGAATTTAATGTCTCTCTTTCTTCTCAGTTGTATTTTTGTTTTAAAGGCCACTCTCTAAGTTCTAATTGCCAAAGCGCCTCGTGATTGTCCTAGTTTCATTATCAGTGTGTGTCAGAATAGTCAATTTTGATTTTCTTCTTTTTAACAATTGTGTGCGTCCTTTGTTTTATATTATTTGAGTTAATTTCAGTTGACATAATCCGGTGTTGTTCCTTGTTTCAGAGTAGCAGTTTATTGTTTTTCTTGTTCTTTTACTCCTTTGTCTGACGTAGGTAATTACGCATTCTGCCTAATAGAAGTTTTATTGCGTCAATTTTCTGATCTCAAGTGTGACATGAATTATAGGTAATCATGATGTCGGTTGCTAATGGTTCTCTAACCATACTGCACTGAAAGGCAGTTCACTACTTTTCTTACTAGCTGCTCACTTCACAAAACTTATGGTATCATTACTTCCCAGCTGCCGAGTGGTTCTTAATAAATAACTGTGTAGTTAAACGTGTTCAGAACGTTGTCCCCGTTAGGGATCTGTGAAGGACGTGTAATTGCTATATCACCACTGTATCTACAGCAGCTGATCACATGTTGCTTATTAACCTTTTAAAGCCTAGCGGTAAATTTACGTACCACCAGGTTTAACATTAAAAAATTGTACGTGGTGCCCACATTGCGTTTACGTGTTTTGTACGGATCTCAGAACAAACAGCAACTTTTGCCTTATAAAACATTAAGAGATTGTTTTTTATAACCGAAGTAGAGAGTGTTTACAGCGCGGTACGCACCGAGTCCTTATATAAAACAGATACGCTTCGTCTTTAAAGGGTTAATTATTAATGAGATACGAGTATATTTATACTTTACATTTTACAAGCATGCATCTTTTAGTAATACTGAAGCGGAAGTGTACCTACCTAATTCCGTTGTTTTGTTGGAAACAATGTGTTTTCACGATGTAAGTAATTTTGATTCAGTATTAACTTTTTATGTAAGTATTACTACTTTCCATTTTTCTCGTGGGTATTTTGTTTATTTTGAATTTTAAGTTGCCAATTCTTTTTAGTACTTCACATTTTAGGATATTATTGTACGTTTTAATGACATAGAAGGAGAAACGTTTTGCTTATTCATTTGTAACTGTAGACCTACTGTGTAATTCTTTTGCGATAGTTGTTGAATTTTTGATATTGGAATTATGCTGCAGTTATAAAACTGACTTAACCTTTTAAAGCCTAGCGGTAACTTCACATACCACCAGGTTCAACATTAAAAAATTGTACGTGGTGCCCACATTGCGTTTATGTGTTCTCAGAACAAACAGCAACTTTTGCCTTATAAAACATTAAGAGACTGGTTTTTATAACCGAAGTGGAGCGTGTGTACAGCGCGGTACGCACTGAGTCCTTACATAAAGCAGATACGCTTCGTCTTTAAGGGGTTAAGCTATTTATTGAATACTTATATACATACATATTGTAACTTACAGTTGGTCTAATTGGATTACCATTTTTATGAATTTTAATTATTTCTTTTCATAGGGGTTTTTTATTGGTTTTTGTAGGTTTTCAAGTTTCTGATTTTTGTGGCTGTATAATGTTTATTAGTGTTTTGTTTTAAGGCATGATGCTAGCTTTTTCTTGGAAAGAATATGCGCAGCCACTGAAAGGCTTACAATAATCGGTACCCAAACCTAGATTTTAACACGGTAAATTCCGAACGGGAAACAACAGTGCCACCCTCTTGGCACGACGTTCGTTGAGATAACGAGGAAGGAAAAGTACAAACTGCACGTGGAAAGGCAACATATAGATAAATACAGGAAGGATGACAGGACAAACGGGAAGGGTGGGGCGGACGTAGAGAGAAAATAAATAAGTGTGGTTGGTGCTTAGGGGTTTTCATGCGTCAGAGGAAAGAATTCCATTGGAGGGGAGATGTGGGAGTGTTAAGTTACTGAAGAAGCATCGGAAAATCACGTTCCAGTTCTCTGTTTTGAACCTCAAATTGAATGTAATCTTGTGTTATGACGCACGCAAGAATAAAATGCCACTCAAAATACTAATGTTCAGTAGCCCTGAATTTCAAAAGGTTTATTTATGGTTTTCATTTATTCTCCTTGTCTTTAATTCAAACATCACCATTAACCTACTGATCTTTGCAAGGCGTTGCAATATTTTCCTCTGAGGTGGGCATTTAAATATTGATAACATAGCAGTATACAAGCTTACAGCTTCAAATTTATCCCTCTTAGACAAAATTATATGTGAACTAAGGTGAAGTTGTGTATATGTGCGCACTGTAGACATATAGCGGAAAGGCTGTACAGCCCCAGTCATTCTCATCTCCCAAACAGCATAGAGTTGAGTGGTTAGATCCATGCCTCGGCCGCTTAACCCCAGGGAAAAACTTCCATTACCTATTGAATAGCAGGCTGTGTGGTCTGCAGGGCCGGTCTGGACATTTACAGCAGAGAAAAATCTATGGCGTCTGCCGTGAATGGGACCGTGATTTCTCGGTCGTCCAGGCATAACGTGGGAATACTGACTCTTTGTGTGGATTCCACAAGAATATGTACCTCATGTTTTAGAAGAAGAGAAACTATCTACCCTGTTTATCCCAAACTGTGTATTGGTTCGTTTCGTGTGATTTTCGGAACAAACAGCGGATATTTCCATCTACAGTACTAAGAATTTGGTCTTTTCTATGATGAAGCAATTGAATTTTTAAATAGTTTTTGTATTTAGTTCGTGCTTCAAAGGGTTAGTGTTTGAAAGTGGAGCCTCATGATCGCTGGTCTTGTAAGAAGTACGTTGTGCTGTAAAATAACAGGGTGGGAGGTGTTGATGGAAGTGGGTAGTCAACGTTATTTGCCACAGGAAAATTTCGGAAGTGACGTAAAATGAGAGCAGAGTGATGAAGGTAACTGTTACCGCCGTAAACTAATGTCGTGTGGTCTGTGAGCTCTGAAAGCAGCCACATGGACTTCCCTTTCACAAGCCCGCAGAGTGTTACGTCTGTCAGTTTCAGTTATTGTGCTGTGAACTAAGGCTGTAAACATCCCTTAATAGATTTTTATTCTAAACTTGGCGCAGTTTGGGAGAGTAATAAGCCTACGTAGAAAAAATTGAGAAGGTGTTTACTTCGCAGAACTGTGATAGGCAGAAATCAGCGGTTGACATGTACTGAAAGTGAAAGGCTATTTTCCAGATGCTGAAATTTGCCGGAAGCAGAAGTTTCTCAACCTCAAGTGTCTGTTAATATCTATCGGTAACTTGACTATAAAATATGTACACTAAAAACCCAAATATAAGACGAGTGTTATACGGATTGGCCACAGAGGAAAGTGCGGGTCGTCTTACACGCGAGGTCTTACAGCGCGTCAGTGACGCTTTAGTTCCTAGTGAATAGTGATTAATAAGGTATGCTATACGGTTGTTATTTCTCATTCATTATTCCAGTGAAAGCTTTATTATTACTTGCAGTGTAAACTTCATTAAAGTTGTATGACATTTTCCAAGCGCTGAGTTATGCCACCAAGTACTCCAATGGGAAGACGGAGTCGCCTTATATTCCGAGCCGCTTTATATTCGAACCAGTACGGTATGTGTTTGTCCCGACACTTTTAAACCTTAACCCTTTGAAGACGAGACGTGTCTGTTTTATATGAGGACTCAGTGCGTACCGCGCTGTAGACACTCTCCACTTCGGTTATAAAAACCGGTCTCTTAATGTTTTATAAGGCAAAAGTTGCTGTTTGTTCTGAGATCCGTACAGAACACATAAACGCAATGTGGGCACCACGTAGAATTTTTAATGTTAAACCTGGTGGTATGTAAAATAACCACTAGGCTTTAAAGGGTTAAGTTACTCCATGGAACAGAAAAGATGTTTGAAGAGTTGATAGTAACTTAGCTGGTAGAAATTAAGGCGCAATCCTAAATTTTACTGCTGTGTTCACAAGAACGCGTGACTGAACCGTAAGGCAGATCAGTCCAGTCCTCATTATATCATGTGAGCGATGCAGCCAGCCTGCGAATTCACACTGAAGTCTTGTCGGTGCCGACCAGCTGTGGGATGTAGTTTTGTCAGACGGCCTGTTGTCGGTCATGATGCCACATGCGTTTCACACGGAGCAGTGTCCAAGCAGATGTATTGTTTCCATCACATATCGAAATGCAGATTGTGGCGTTATTTGTACGCGTTGTCCCATAATGTCAGTTGGTATCCCAGCATTGGACACGAATAATATTGTCTGGGATGTGACACCTTGCCTTCTGGCAACGTTTCGAGGTGGTCTACCGCCACTGTGTCCCACTATTTTTATTTCGTAAAGATGACTCAGCACGATTCTCCAAAACGCTGATGCCTCTCTATGACACAAACAGCTGACATACCCAAGAGACTGCCATTTTTCAGTGTTGGCTGCTAATTTGTTTGTCAGTACGCTATTCTCAAACACGGAAAGTATTGTGAGGTTTGATTTTCTGTCAGTGGTGACTGTGAAGATTGGTGTCTTGTGGAATAGGATGCCGGGTAGCGACGTTTTGTAGGACCCTGCTGCGTACATCATCATCATGCTAGGTGAATGGTTTGATGGTAATGGTGGCAGCAGGGTCCTTGTTGTGTAGGTACGCATACCGTACTACACGGCCTCACCTACACTGTGACAGCAGTCTACAAAGAAAATGTGTGGTGATGTATTTGGCCTCCAAGCACGCAGACATGCATTGCACTGAGTCACCTATCACTTGGGGTCCGTTCCTCACATAATTCTGTAGTCTGCTGACGGAAGCAATCGCGCACAACCAGCTGTACGTCGGCTTCCCTGCAGAGGCCCACTGGCACGAATGTCGCACCAGTACTGGTCCCTGGTGGCGGGAGAATGTGGTGACTACCACCACACCGCTAGCTTTTTCGCACTTGAAGTTTTGCTCATGGGAGGGATTTTGGATACTTTTGCTGCATGTTAGAACCCTTCGACTTTGTTCCATAGCAGCAACACTGAAGGTTCGTTAAGGAGCCTTAGCGGGAGGGTTTCTATTGAAGCTCCGCCTCCGTTAATCCCACACTAATGAACCTCCCGTGTAATTAGGTATCTGTCTTTGCTTAACTACTCACTGTGTCTTGTAATATACATCCCTGACTGCTGTTGTCTTTCCTTTTCTTCCGATTTCATGTCGATAAAACTGGTGTCTCCATTTCCTTTTATGCATTAGTTGGAACTCCCCTGAATGCGTGTATTAACATAATATCGTGAAATGTATTTAGTTTGATTTACTTAGTTAATTGCCTTAGTTAATTCGGTTATTTGCCTAATTACTTTATTTTATGTTAATTAACTCGTAGTTAATTACATTTTCTGTAGTTTTCTAGTCTTCCCTGTTAAAATCTAAAAACTAAAATATACAGTCTGTAAATTTGTCCTTGTCTTGTATGTGTATGTAACTTGGAGCATAGAATAAAGGGGCTTCAGGATGGTGCGCTGACAAAAGTATTCAGACCTAAGAAGCCCGATGCAATGAAAAATGGCAGAAAATTACATAATGAGGCACTTCGTGACTTTTACTCTCTAACAGACCATATTAGTCTGCTGAAATCGAGAAGGATGAAATTGGCATATTGGACTAAAGCACAGAGTGTTTTTGTTGAGAAAGGAAAATTCCACTCGTGAGTGGGAGGAGGAAGATGAAATTGTCCTTATGCCTAGAAAATACGCCAAAATAATGTACAGGAAATAGGAGGTAAATGTTCATATAATATGAGAATTAGATAATTGGCCTCTTATTCCCAGGGTGAAGCCCCGCCAGTGAATCATTCTGAAAATTAAGAGCATGTTTCATTTCTATCAAAATCACAATTTGAAAACTCGAAATCCCTCAACGCTCATCAGGATACTATCATTGACCAAATGCTGGGCAGCCCCCATGGTCGATCTGAACGTAGTGACCCCTAATGTTGCACTTGATCTGCTTGCAAACGCCGCAGCATAAATACTGATGATGTGACATAAATTTAGCAGACTAAGGATATGATCCAAGAGGCGTGTTTTTCTATACTCGGCGTTGAAAATTTAAGTACTAAGAAAGAACCGAATCGTGGTCGGAAAATACCGTTTCACGCATGTATCTGTGGTAATTCATCTTCGTTTATTTATTTATATATATATTTATTTATTTACTGCATCTAGGCCTCCCAGTAGGTCTCTTTCTCGTAAAGGGTGTCAGTTAAAAGTTTGTAAACGTTTGACAGGGTCAAGACGGGAGTGCAATATTATTAGGCTGTTTCGTAGAAAAATATTGTGTATTGCATATTGATTTCAGTGTCAAATAAAAAGTTTTTAAACCTGGTAATGGAGTATAGGGTTTCACAGAACAGAGAACTTTTTACAGCTACCAATATTCAGCAAAAAAGATGCCATATATAGGCGCTATATTTCGTCTCCTTTTTTTCTTCCGTAACCAGCGTCGCACAGACAGACGTTGTCCCTGGCGTCTTAAATTTTTCCTTCCATCATTTCCTTGGGCAGCCCATGTCTCGCCTTTCTGTGCCGTTACGACTGCGTAACTCCAACGTCGTTTGTTCCACGTGTTCATACCATTTCTTTTGATTTTTTTGGTCTTCTGACTTATTTTCATTTATCGGTCTGTTTCGAATTTCGTTCTCATTTCATCTGTCACAGTGACTGCTCAGATACTTGTGTTTCAGGAACTTTATCTTAGTTATTTATTGTTTTTGTCTTGAGATGAAATGAATAAAGCATGACGACGGATATGAAGTCGAGGTTTAAAGTTGTGCATTCCGTGTATTTCGGATCAATGTATTCGTTTATTGAACTAACCAAACGCACAATATCAGATACATATATATAGTAGAGACACTACGCTGACAAGTTGCGCTAAAAGTATACCATCTGCAGGGAGTACTATGTTTCAATTATAAAATTTTAAACCGCACATATATATTCTCCATACACAATTGATATCAACTGCAGATCATATTACAGGTTACAAAACTTTGTAAATATTATTTCACCATTTGTAGCTGTTTTTAACCTGGAACACTGTACTCCCTGAAGATGATATATCTTTACCGAAGCATGTCTGGGTAGTGTTGTGCATTTGCTTGGTTTAATGAATGAATACATGAAGTCGGGCTAATTGCATTAGGTAATTGCAGTACAAGTAAAGTTAAATAGTTAGGCCTGTTGATGTTAGTTAAATTGTATAGGAGCTGTAGTCCGTTATCTATTAAGGTATTGTAGTGACACTTCTGCAACTGTTTTACGAAATCAAAAAAATTTATTGAACTTTTTAAGATAAGTTTGGACAAGGAGTCCTAGCAAAGCTTACAAAACCTAATTTCAAGTTGCATAGGTTTCTAGTGCTAGTTATTTATTTATTTATTTATTTATTTTGGTAGAGTACATTTTACTCTATTTAAGTACACACTCTGTCTAGTATAACTTTTTTGAGTACCACGTCCGGCTTCATATTGTAGCAATGTTGTCTGATTGCTGACCTCAAACACCGTTCCATTAACTGTGTGTATTTATGTTTATCATCTGTGACCGTACGAAGTTTTACTCTCTGTTTCCAGTGGTTCATTAGCTATTGCCGTGAAGGCCAGAGTTAAAATATTCTAGCAATAGTTTATTTTTCATTTTACAAAACCATTAAATTAACACAATCGCCATCTTTTTCTAGCTGTGATCATACACATCTTTATTCCAGAGTAAGTACCGCTCCAGCTTCCAAATTTCGCCCTTTTGCCACACTCTTCGAAATTAACAATTGCAAAGGCTTTGTGTGGCGTCTAATGGCATGGCATTCATACCTAGTTTCGTGAAAATCGGTCAGTCGATGTAAAATTAAACACACACACACAAACACACACACACACACACACACACACACAAGGACAGCGTAATGGCCTCGTACATTTATTTTTAATTTTACGAATGAAATTATGATAAAATTGAAGAGAAGAACGGGAGACACAGATGCCGACTCATGTAGAATTATCCGCGTACAGATCCTGTTTGCGTCTGTGAACCCTTTCAAGACGAAGCGTGTCTGTTTTATATAAGGACTCAGTGCGTACCGCGCTGTAAACACTCTCCACTTCGGTTTTAAAAACCAGTCTCTTAATGTTTTATAAGGCAAAAGTTGCTGTTTGTTCTGAGATCCGTACAAAACACATAAACGCAATGTTGGCACCATGTAGAATTTTTTAATGTTAAACCTGGTGGTACGTAAAGTTACCGCTAGGCTTTAAAAGGTTAAGGTAACGTGTATGTTGAATCATCGCTGAAGAATACGTAAGGGTTATTACTGTCTTATTTTGTCCTTAAAATATTAACGCCAAATCTGTACATCCTTGATACAGTAGTAAAATACTGTAGTTCTTTTAATATTCCCTATGGGCCTACTCATAACATGTGTGCGTGTGTGCGTGTGTGCGTGCGTGCGTGTTATCCGTTCCCCTCATCCAAAGATGAATCTCTTGGGAAATAACACCAGCAAGATTTATATGGACCTATAAAGCTCTTCTTTGCACAGGACATTATAAATGAAATTTTCTTCCTATTCTGTGCGTTGCGTTCCAAACAAACTCATCAATCCTGTTCTACACAGGAAATTTCCAACAAATAACTTCGCACTTTTGTGCTACTGTTACTAAACCCCTTGAAGTAACCATACTGGCTCATTGTATTAAGAATTCAAAACATCTTGGTTATTCCATCATATCTAACGTTAGTAATCAGAAGCATCGGGTTTGAGGTTTCCATGGTCTTGAAGATTAATGCTGTGCTCTTCTGTATTGTGATTTACTGCTGATTATCTACGTTTCAGAACCACCTGCTCTTTTCTTCCCGCAGGACAAATTGTCACCACTAAATACGAGACACGAGACCTAAAGATGAGTTAAAATCGTGATTCTATTTACCTCTTCTGCAACACGAAATATATCTTGCCAGGCAGTTTGTATACCCACTGCTGTTTCGTCGCTAGGCCAACATATGTACTTCCAATGCATAAATCGATCTATTTCGGCATTTACAAATACAGTACAGTCTCGATTTTCCGAGTCTCGATTTTTTGACGCGCCGTTTCGTCCGAGACGACACCTTGAAACTTTTATGAGTCTTAAATGAGAGGGCAGGTAGAAATTTAATTTATAGTGTACCTTGGTAATGTGTATTCTGTTGTTATTGTACTGTTTTACGGTTGTATACGTTGATATTTTAATACAACATTGTTATATAGTACGTGTTAACACAGTATGTAAAAACTACGTACGTGATCGTGTGTTCAGAATTGTCGTAAACTCTGTAGATGCAGCTTTTCGGTAATTCTAGGCAACCTGGGTGCCATTGACCTCGAACTGTTGAGGTTCTACTGTACCACGCTTCGCCAGAGCAGTACATAAAATAAAATATGCATGATCTCAAATCCCTCCATTTTTAGGCGCTTTCGAAAAATTGTGTTAAACGACTATTAACTCTGTTATTTCTGTCCGTGTGTCCGTCCCTCCGTCCGCGCAGAACAACTCATCTCCAGCTGGAAGGATTTTTGTGAAAAGCTGCGTTTGGAAGACGGTTAATAAGACCTGTGGGAAAAAAAATTGGATCTGTTTAAAATCGGAAAAATGAAAAGGCCCTTTGCGTGAATACTTACGTTTATTTATGACTGCTATGGTTACTGGCTTTACCATTAGTGTTGTTGATAATAATCAATCGAAATCGATATTGCTTTATTTCTTCATGTTATTTACGTGGTGCATAATGAAAATAAAAACACATGGTCACAAAATTTCTTAATTCCCGGAATATGAAATTTCGTATATAAGTAGATTATGAATGTACATATTGCGTACGAAACACTTTTTAAATAAGCAATTATAAAATATTTTTATGGAGTGAAGATTTGATGTTACATAGACCGGTAAATTTAAAAAAATCAACATACACATAGCACTAAGTTGCGCAAGTAAATAAAGCAGCAGACCCCTAGTAATAGTAATAACGTTCCATAGTATTTTCACAATTGTAAGCAATTACAGAAAGTCCTGCATGAAGAAATCCGAATGCTGTACCTTCTTATACGCTTAGTAACCAGTAAGCAGAATTCGAATTCTGTCCTCTCTTAACCGTAATATTCCATTCTCAGATAAGGGGTCAATATTTCCTGTGTTTTACGTTTTTAACGACTTTTACTAAAGTTGCATTTCGGTAAAGCGTCACAGGTACAAGCATTAAGGGATTAGTAAGGATGTGTTATGTAAGAAATAACGGTTTGGTACTTATTTAGTGTTAATTTTGTGGAAAACGCGGGCATCGGACGGGTACACCTGCTGGCATGAGTATTTGAATTGTGTTAACATATACATCGGTTTGTGTTTGTAAGCTCTGTAATTGATGTTGAAATACTGTACATATAGGCCTCCCTATTTCGTAAAATGTATAAAAATCGATTTCTTCTTACTGATCATTTGGATGTCTCTGTATCTTCATGGTTTTATTAACGTTAATGCAGAACACAATAACTTTATCTCGTCACATTTTATGTTCTCGCGGCGGTAGGTATCAAGGCATGTCCTTGTGTTGTCAGACTGGCGTTAAAATTTTGCAGTAACAAGCTCTGTCCATCTTGTGTCCTGAATCTGCAGGCAGCAGGATACCCAGGCTTATTGCTCACCTCGCACTTTGGCTCAAGCCGTAGGCCTAATAATGACTCTGAACTGCATCAGTGAAGTTATCGCTACCCTGACAATTCCGAGTTTTTTTTACTCCTGTCGGTCTGTACGGCAAATACAAGTTTTGTGTTTCAGCCAAGGCCAGGAGAACAAAATTGCTTCTTTCTCAGTCTGCTCATCTCGTCAATAGACACTGTATGATCTGAATTACTGAGTCGTTAAGCAAAACCAAAGATATGTATTTTTCAACCGTTAGTAAAATCAAATGGTGTTTGGACGAAAAAGATTAAACTTAAGGCGTCGAAGACTGTCGTAGAATTTTTCCTAAGCAGAAGGTTATGTTAAGACTAATAGTTTTTTTTTGTTACTCCTTGTGTCTTTGGATGCCTGCTGAAACGTTTCCCAAATTGCTGTTCATGGATAGATGTCTGCCTAATGTAGATTGCCCTTTCTTGTTTCGTTGAAGACCGTCGGTAATTAAATTTTCCCTAATTTTACCACCCTGTCTGAGACACCCTGCTAATTGATATTCTACCTCAGCGCTGGCAAGTATAAGAAGGAGCCTTGTTAAAGAGTTTTCTGTGTCTCTTCGTAGCTTCATCGCGTGGGTATCCGCAGTAGTTCCTTTTCCATCCTGCAGGCTGCATTGCACCGCGTGTTATCCCGATATTAAACCCACAACAGATTAAGGTGCGAAACAGGACAGGATAGTCATTGCAGTGACTTGGTTTCACGAAGGACGAATGAAGTACCGGTGTTAGATTTCTGACGGTGGCAGCGACTTTCTGCTCCCCACAGCAACCATACCGGTTCTGGTACCCGCACTCTTTCGTGCACAGTGGGTACTGGATGCCCTTTCCTCTGGATTTAAAGTGGCCGAAGTGTGAAACTGAACACTCTTTTCCATCTAAGGTCGAGATTATGAATTATGGTTGGCTCCAATCCCACCTACCTCTCATTGTGTTTAATTAAGCACAGGGGCAGTTTTAACGGTTTTTGCCTCTGCTTAGAATGTAGTGTCCCACATGCTGAAGATTTCCTGGTAAGCGAGTACATATTCCCGTCCTTTGAGATCAAGGGGCACGAAGGGATGGGTACGTAAGCACCTTTATGCCCGAAACGTTGTTCTTTATTCGTGCTTCTTCCCCCAAGATCGATTATTCCATAGCAGTAAGGATGAGCACAAAAAGCTCTTCGGAAACTTTTGTGGAACTTTTACTTGAGTGGCGAAGTTCTTAAGATAATGCGTCTGTCCAAAGCGAGATGCGAAAGTTGGGCCCCTGTAAGACACTGCACAGTTTTAGTGGAGATCAAGATAAAGTGTTTGAAGTGAATTGCACAATTGAAGTGTTTGTATTTGAAGTTCTTCCAGATGTGGTTCGCTTTGCTATTTCTAGGAGAGAACTGTACATATGGAGCAGGGTCTGTGACGTGACGCTCAAATCTTATTTTCGGGTGGTACTCCGTGTCTTGGCTGAGACGTGGCCGTCCTCACTTTTCGTCATTTTCGTCGAGTGTCCCCACACAAATGCCAAGATATTACCGCAGTTATGTCACAGCTTCCTTCCAACTTTCAATTCGTTATTCGCTACTCGTAATTTTATCGGAAGCTGTATAGTCAGAGATGGCAGACAGAATCGTAAAATCAACTAGGAAAATAAATATGAGCAAAGAGACTGAAACATACGTGATAGTAAGAAATTTAGATACTTTCTGCTGGCTATCCTTGAGGTTAATATATAATAATTTTTTCACCGAGAATAAAAATATGTGGACACAAGTGTCAAAGTCGCATTAAATAGTTTGTGCTTGCAGTGACGTATAAATGTACGACCCCAGGCTTCAAACGCAAAAACTACTTCCACAGCTCCCTTGTGTGGTTACAACCGCAGCGTGTTTGAACACACGACACTCAAGTCTTCACCTCTCCCTGCGATTTTTTGATGTTTTTGAACAAACTGATATCAGGGTTCTGTTCTTTTCCTGAAGATGAAATTTATTTCCATTCTGGCCTATCATTTAATGTTCTTTATTGAAATTTACAAGCAGCATTTTACTGAGAAATGCGGATACCGTGTTGAACGTTGTAGGAAATTCTGTATTTTCGCGGGTATGTGTATTAAGTTTGTGGTTTGGGTGTGCGTAATGTCATGCATTTTTTGTTTGGGTGTGTTAATGATGTTGTGAAGAGCATAGACAATACAGAATTTGTTTGTTTGGATGATATAGAACTTGAGTTGTAGTTTATGTGTAAGGAGACAGGGAGAATTGGGGTGACATTGGAGAAACACAAAACACGCAAATATAGTCGTGTTTGTGCCGATAATTGAATTGCGTACTCCCCGAATACACATCAGAAGAGTTACTGATTGAGCCAACTTGCTCGCTGTGACGCCTTGCAGTCCAATAGACAGCTACCACCCCTCTGTCCCAAGAAGAAATACCGTTGTAGCCTGAATATTACTGCAGCAGTTTTGTCTGAAATGTTGCTTAACTCTTTAAAGACGAAGCGTATCTGTTTTATATAAGGACTCAGTGCGTACCGCGCTGTAAACACTCCACTTCGGTTATAAAACCCAGTCTGTTAATGTTTTATAAGGCAAAAGTTGCTGTTTGTTCTGAGATCCGTACAAAACACATAAACGCAATGTGGGCATCACGTAGAATTTTTTAATGTTAAACCTGGCGGTACGTAAAGTTACCGCTAGGCTTTAAAAGGTTAAGTACCCTTCGTCACATCGCGGAAGACTGCAGTCTTAAACCGACTGCCATGAGAAAATCAGATCTCATTTACTTAAATATGTATAAATGTTTACGCATTACTGCTCGTGTACATGCATTAAAACGTCATATCATTCATTCACGTACTGATTCATGGTAATTCGGCGACTGTGTTACAGGCACTGTAGATCTCAGAGCCAGATACGTGTGTGACATGCGTTCAGGCCGTTGGAGATGATACAGTGTCGGGAGATAAAGAGGCGTGACATTCATTATGAGGTGGGAGAAGTGATGATAGTTTACTGGATAGGTGTTTGATTCATGGGTTGCTTAACAGCTGTCTGTCATGCACGTGTATTGATCTTATTCGTTAATGGTTTGTTTAGTGACGCTGTTAGTATGACAGAGAGGTTAATATCAAATAGCAGAATGACTGGTAAGTGATGGATTGGGAAAGGATTTTGAAGGAAACGGTCAAAGCTGAATTAATTTGACGCCGGAAGTTTGCATGAATGGTCCAAGAGAAATAAATAGAGGCCTTCGTCGAAATAGCGAGTGTTTCCGCCATCATTCGAAACAGCAACATTCGTATTACAGGTCACATATCTTTGTTACAGCAGGGACCATCTTGTCGTGTTGCGCTCATGTTATTTGTAGAGACTTGTGTAATGCAGTGTGTAAGTGTGGTTCCTTATGGTTACGTAGATTCAGGGTGTGTGAGAACAGGCTGCCGAGGTGAATGTAGGACCTAAGTGGGAGTGGGGGGGGGGGGCAGTAACAGGAATGGAGACGGTCGCATAGTGAGGGACATCATGATACGCATTGTTGTAAATTATGAGGGTCATCACGAATGGAACAGCGATATGGGCGGAGCGTGTAGCAGGCTTTGGAGAGATGACAGGTGTACACAAAACCGAAAAGGTTGAAATAAGAGACGATGAATGATGCCTAAGCTTAGGTGGGGGATAATTTTAAGGTGCAGATTGAAGAAATAGAGTGCGTGAATATATATAAAAACATTTGGCTTAGGATAGGGATTTGAGACTGCTTGCGTGGTTTCAGGCTTCCGCCGGGATGTAAATGGGATATCCGCTCTTCTGAGATGTTGCGCAGCGCAGATGGTGATTACCGACGTTTCGGGACAACCTGTCGGTCCCATCTTCAAGGGTAAGGCAGAAGCTGCTGGGGAACCTCGAAGATGGGACCGATACGTTGTCCCGAAACGTCGGTAACTAACTACCATCTACGCTGCGTAATATCGCAGAAGAGCGAAGGTCTCGTGAGGCCAGTTACTGTAAACCAGAAACGAACATTACGTTTGTGTACAAACGGGGCATTCTTCAGTAGGCAGTCTTAATAGCCCATTCTTTGCTCAAAAACGAATTTACATCGGCCATTATTTTTTTAGTGAAGTTAAGGGATAATAAATAAGCCCCGTGTGTGGCGAAGTGAGTTATGCCGACAACTTTTTATCACGACCTGAGGAAAACCTAGAAGTAGATCAGCAGTAACGGATGTCCATTTTGAGGTTTAAGTATGACAGCTCCACAATACGTATAAGGATAATTACCGCCGAGTGACCTAACCGTTTTTGTGAATAATTCAATAACACCGACAAACCCTTGTCCCATAACGTGTTCCTAGGTCTGCGTTACGTCTGGTGTTATCATGCTAGAGTATTAACATTAGTAGGTATATACTGTACAAGCCACCGTGTTCGTGTACGGTAATGTAGACATTCAGGGCCTGTCAGGTTCAAGATGAAATATGCGACAGGCGTGTTAGTATGCATTGAAGTGAGCTGCACACTCGCAACTCGAAGTGTAGCGGTGCTTGTCAAGAATTTGGGCGGCCGAAGTTCTTTCCGTCTCCTTCAAACTTTTCACATCTACGAACCACCTTGACGACGCGACTGTGGCCCAGTTCTTATCATGAAAGTGTCTATAAAATAAGGCAAATAAAGCGTGTTGAATCTCTGGAAGAAATTCGGATGCTTGTTTGCCATAGACGCCGCGAAACTTAGGTGGTACTGTAATCAGGCTGTGGGTCGCACGAACGGAGCATCGAAGTTTGATTCCCAGCAGGGGTAATAAATATTTTTTTATCCTCCATCGCGTCCGAAGAGATACTGCGTGCCACCCTCCTCCTGTTTAATGTGCACAGGAGGCTCTTTTTTCTGGAATAAAGGAGCCGGACATGAAAGTAACCCCTCAGCTTCATCCAGTGCCCATTTAAGAGTGTAGATATACCTATACTTCCCATATGATTTTGTGGCGGTCTTATTTTGTGTAACAGTAGTAACAAGTCCTCTTAAATTTCATTGGTGAGGGCCGAACTTTTCCCCATATAGGTGCTTTTCCCACAAATAATTATTTCATTGATCCCTTCTTGTACATAATGGTCTTTGAATTACAGTTTCACCGATTTCTACGTAAAATTCGGAACCGTGATACTGGCTGTGGGTAATTCTCACTGTTTTTTATTGCTGCATCCTTCGACCTATACCGTTCGATACCAACATCTCTGACTGCTACATAACTACAGAATATCTGGGCTTAGCCGTCTGTATCCCTTGTCAGGATAAATTGTGAAGTGTCGAATTTGTGGAGGAACTCGAAAATATTTGATAATTTCACACTCTTAAAATAAGACTGTAGTCTAATGGATTATGGTGACTTGTAGTATCGTAGGTGGTTACCAACATTTCGAAAGAACCTAGTTTTCATTTTTGAGGCAAAACACTCCTATTCAGAAAAGAGCGGCAGAAAATCCCTGCGAAATTTACTAACCACCTACGAAACTACAGGTTTCGTCACAGAGAATAGCAAATGTAGTGTAGGAACTTGCTTAAAATTATTTAGCTTTGTAAACAGAGGACATTAGGATAATTTCATCTTTTGCCCCAAAGATTACTACTGATGCTAACATCCAGATTTATTATTTTAAAATCTTGTGTCTAGGTATGTTTGTTGTTAAATCTTCAAAGCAAATTGGTTACTATATGTACTGTGCCCTTTCATATGACATTAAAATTTACCCACACAATAAGTACAAGTGTTATCCTCGCAGTAGTGTGCGACTGCTTTTTTTCAACACGTCGGCTGCTTGTACGGTGAAGACATGTGTCACTCTCAGATAGCAGCTGCATTCCTTTATTACACTTGCATTAATTTAGTTCCTAAAACTGCAAAGGTGTGTTTATGTTAAAATATACCATGGATATGAAGGTGGAGTTGCGAACGTCTTCGCCGTGTGGGAAACACCGCACACTTGCTGACAGTTGGCGTCACGCGAGAACACCTTCAAGACGTGTGAAGAATTTCTCTGGGGTCCGTCCACTCTAAGCTCGAACACCAAGCCTGGAGCGTAAACCGTTTGGTGTTCAACCTTACAGTGAGCGGACTCCAGTAGCTAGCAACACGACCAAGAGGAGCACCAAAACGAGAGACCCCATACTGCCACATTCGGACACCTACAGTGCTACAAATTTACCAAGCCTGGAGCCTAAACCGTTTGGTGTTCAACCTTACGGTGAACGGACTCCAGTAGCTAGCAACACGACCAAGAGGAGCAACAAAACTAGAGACCCCATACTGCCACATTCGGACACCCACAGTGCTACAAACTTACCAAGTTAGATAATTCTAAGCAGAAATCAAATTTTGCTATCATTCTGCATATAGAGAATGTTCCTTGGTTAGTCACTGCCTTTGAAGCATCTTTATTCAGAAGCTAATAGCTACTCAGCCAGTTTATCGTGTTGTATGATACCGGAGTGTTCATTACGGTATTCACAAGAGCCCGCTACTGGTCCCTGTCTTGAGCCAGATTAATTCAGCCCACGCCCTCAAGTCCTGTGTCTTCACAATTGACGTTAATTCCGTACGCTTGACGCCCGCGTCTTCCAAGCCGTCTCCTGCCTTCAGGTTTTAGGTGCTTTCGCAGAATTGCAAAAAGCGACTATTAGCTTTGTCATATCTGCGTGTCCGTCTGTCCGTCCGCGCGGAACAACTCGGCTCCCACTGGACCGATTTTCATGAATTTTAATATGTAAATATATTTCGAAAACCTGTCGAGAAAATTCAAGTGTCATTAATAACTGACAAAACTAACGGGTACTTTACACGAAGACCTAAGTATATTTGTGACAGTATCTCCCTGAGTTGTTCTTAGAATGAGAAATGTTTCAGACAAATGTTGTGGAGAAAATCAAAATAAATATTTTATTTTCAATATTTTTTTCCGAAACTCGTGCCATTTATGAGACACTGTGGAAAAATGTGTAGAGCCAGACAAGTCACAGGTGACAATATAATACGACGCATACGCTTTTCATGTCATATAATTAAGGCTATAGACACACGCTCAGAATATGTAATACTTTTTGCTTGGCATGTCAACAGTGGTTACGCGAACACGTCTCAATATTACCTATATACGTGCATTGTTTCTCTTGTTCTCGCCAAGTCTCTGTATGCATTTGTTTCCTCCGCCACGCGTATCACGTGCCCTGCCCATCTTTTTCTCCTTTATTTGGTCCCCTTAATAATATTTTGAGAGCAGTAAATTCGTGAAGTTCTTTAGTACTAAATTTTCTGCCGCTTCCTGTTACGTCAAGTGTGCTCCTGAGTACTATCTACTCTTAAGGTGCGGTCTGTGGCCCTTGCTCATTATGACAGACGAGGTTTCGTGTACGTACTTAAACAAGGGGGAAAATTGTGCTTTATGTTTTAATCCTCGCACGTTTAGATACCAGGCGAAAGACAGATGATTGAGAATGTTCGAATGTTCGCAGCATTCCCCTAATTAATGTGTTCTTAATCTGTCGTCCATATGATTGTAATTTTTATGTAGTTTCCAGACTGTCTGCTTTTTGTAGTATTGTCCTATATCCTGTTGATTCGACAACTTACTTTTGTACACACACGTTACGTATTACTCCGTACTGGCAACTAATAAAAGTTTTGTATTTTCTTGATAGTAATAAATGTTTTTGTGCGATATATTATCATTATCAGCATAAACCAGAAGTCCGTGTGGCCCATTCAAATTTAGTCCTTACTGATTGTCTTGGTTGGACCTTCTTAATGGCATATTCTAAAGCAAAGTTTAAATCCAAAGGTCATAAGCACCAACTTGTCACAGATCACCCTGGATACATATCATAAATATTAATCCATCCAAACATTCTTCTTTTGGGGGCCCACTGCATGTTCTTCGTATGTGTTACGTTTACTGAGGTAAGTGCAGCGGTGTGTATGTATTTAGGCAGAGTTTTGTTTTTCCTACTATATTTTAACATTGACAAGAAAAACAATCATATTCCGGGCGAAGAATGGTTACTGCTCCGTCGTCAACCCCACAAAGTACAGTGGTTACTGTGTATAATTTACCACTTGTTTAACACTCGACGAAGCTCTGTATTTTTCATATGCAGTGTAATCCTGCGTTTCCTATGGTTCTAAGGAGAAGCAGCAGCAGTAAGTTGACTGCTATTTTAGTGTTAATATGTTTGGCTTTGTAATAAAGATGCAGTATGTTATCTGTGGGGTAGAGACTGAATTTGTATATTTTATGTAAGTCTGCATGAATTTCAGACCCATGCTAAGTCCTGTATTGACAGGTACGTATTATGCAATTACAAATGTACTTGGAAGTACTTAACCTTCTATCTAACTCCCGGCAGTAGTGTCAAACTTGAAATTTTGTAGCTCTTCAGCTAGTCAAATCCCACGCGTTTTGTATAAGCCGAAGCTTCATTACTGCGTTCACTGGAGCCCGTCACTTGGCCGTATCTCTGCTGAAATACAGTAAATTTAAGCTGTGAGAATGTTGTGTATATTCATTTAACACAACAGGAAGCACACAAGACGATGTCGAATCTAATGTAGTAAGAGCACTAACAGAACATTAAAGAATACTACAAATAAACCAGTTGGCTACGTACAGGTGCTCCGCCATTTGCAATATTAGCGGAAGTATTCTTGAAGTCTTTTAACAAGATATTCACAAAACTTCTTTTTGCAATACCAGTCGCATCTTATATTGGAGGTACGTGGGTGATATTTTAATCATATAATCTTGTAATAACGAACATATCCACACAGAGAATATGCAAGATCCTTTGTTAATATGCAAGAGAACTAAATTTGTACCACGGAAATAGAAACCAAAAAGGAATTTTCTATTTATTTTGGGTCATTAAAGACCAATACCGTTGCGTCAATTTTTGTTTCCCACAGTCCTTAATAACGATGCAACGGACGCAGTTCGGAGCTGCAACAGCGTTGTAGCGCTACTAGCAACATGTTTTCAGTTGTAACCAATAATAAACGCAGGAAGTGAGGAAGTTATTAAAATTTTAAACCATTGTCATGATATTGACCATAATATCAATGACAGAATAACCAGTGATGGAGTGTTGTTATGTGGAATGTACAGAACACTTAAAGAAATGCATATAGGAACTGTGTACTGCGGTACCGATTGCATTTTGCCAACCTTGTTAAGTACTGACCTGTTCGATAAATCCTGTTTTTAACAAGCGTGAAGTTCGAATCCCGAGAGACAGCGTGTCGCTGTATGTTCTTGACACACATCCTGTGTGAAGCAGGTTTCTCTGAAACGTTAGCACATTTCTACCAGACTGTACGTTGTCACATCCCAGAAGACCCGTCTTCTATGTAAGTCCGCTTAATTTTGCTTTACTGAGTCCGGTGATGGTTGGAATAACAGCGTTCGAGTATTTCGATTTTCTCGCTGTTGTATTCCCGTCCAGACCGTATGGTGTACTGTACAGCAAACAACCCACAACTCTCATTACTAGAGATTTATCACACAGTTGTCACTATCAACATTCTTATAGCTATACCATATTACTAAACTACTGGAGGTTCTTGTAGGGAAGTACGTTAGAAGGCGAAGCGGAGCAGCTCTAGAGGATGCTGGAGTGCTTCTTCATCCTTACGTGGCCACATTATAGTTCCTTCCACGTTTTCCTGTATTCCGTGAGGCTTTCTCGGATATATTTGCAACTAAAACTGTGTTTGTATTTCTAACGTCATTAGCTACTTACCGGTACGAAAAGGGAAAGGTAATATAAAGGCTACGTTATGAGACTAATGGTTATTCTAATAAAAATAATTATGTTCCGAAATAGGTAGTTTGAGAGAAATTGCGACTGTCTCATTACCTAAAGTAAATCAGTTTCCTAAATCAATAAAACAGGAGTGTGCGACGGAGTTCTAATGAACAGTGGGCTGGGGGAGTTCTGTCGCCTGTCGATACCCCGAGTGTTATGTGAATTCTCTCACGACCCTAGACCGACTGCCAGTAACTTATCCAGATTACAGCACCCAATGTCAAGACAGCAGGCAGCTGTCTCCATGGCAACGTTTTATGGCGATCTTAATGTTACTCTGAGGAAATAATAAAAGAAAGGCGCTGCGCAAATAGCTGCGCATTAGCAGACAAATGGCGAAATCTGTTGGTCCTATTAGCGTCTTTGAACTAATGAGAGACAATTAAGCGACTTAATGTTTACAGGGCACTGTTTATTGACGCACTGCTATTCTAAGGAAATGGGATATAATGCTTGGATCGGAATAGAATGCATGTGTATAAAGCCTTCGATTCGTCAGTTGTGGTTTCCTGGTTTATGATACCATGCGGCCCCGTACTGCTGAGTGGAACACCTAGGTTTTATGCGGAAGATGGAAGCAGCAGGTTCTTCCATAGTCATGCGCTGATGAGTAAGGCAGCATCTTGCCCCAGAGAGTTGGTCACGTGGCTCGGAAAATAACGATACTCGCATAAACTCTGACGTCTATGGAAAGCTCGTATCTCAAATATTCGACTGATTTACTTGCAAATAAAACTGAGCGCTTTGGCTACTCTAAATGAGGCGTGATGGTTGTATTCAGATCTGCTAATCAAATCACGGGACAGCGCTTTTGAATAGGCTGAATTCACGTCTTTCTCCTGTCCGTCTTTTTCTGTATATTCTCGTAGAGCTGGCCGTCCTGACATTATGTGTGTTTTGTTTGTGGTCCTTGTTTTCAAGTAATTATGAAAAGGATAAGAATATGGAAATGAAGGTGTTCCTGTCTGTCGTGTGGGTGACAGTGGTGACTTGGCGGCAGAAGATGGAGTTCGTCATGTTCACGAATGGGAACGGAAGTTTGTAGCAGTAAACGAAATGCGAATATGTGATTGAGTCGTCGGTATTCCTTTTCGTTTAGTACCTTAGTATGTATGTACTTAAAAAGCTAAAAAGTTAAGTTGTCTGTGCCCATATTATAGAGGCCTGCATAGAATCACTCATACTTAACCGCTGCACTCGGTAGTGGTGAGTGGTCAGCTTCACCCCCGGCCGATTTAGCCCTGGAGAAAGAACCGCTGGTACCCATTTCATAGGAGCGTTGGTGGGCCCCAGTGCCGGTTTGGACGTTTTGGAAGAGAGAAAAATCTTTTTTCTCTGAATTGAACCGCGGACCGTGCGGCCTGTTGTCTAATCAGTATACCGGCTGAGCTGTACCGACTCGTAGGCAATTCATCTGTCACCAGATTTGTATGCTTGGTGTCGTGGCCGGATTACAAACAGTCTTATGTATTATTGGCGAAATTTGTTTTTAAGGGCAAAAAAATATTCCACTTGCACAAAAGTTGTTGTAGCAATTTAGCTTGTGCCTAACGATGCCTGAAACTTGGACGGGCTTTAAGATCAGTTAGTTTAATTATAATATTCTCTCTCATTCGAAATTGAACGAAATGCCTAAAGCAATACTTGTAACAATTGTGCCAAGCAATAACCATACCCATGCTTTTGTATGGATCCGAATGTTAGAGTTAACAAAAGAAAACTGGAGACCAGAGGAATGTCTTTCTTCTGGCAGCCGCAGGGTACAGAAGGACAGATAATAAACCCAATGAAGATATTACAATAGAGCAGAAAATAAGAGATAATCAATAGAAGAATACAAAGCGGTTGCAGAACACAGAACGACGGATTCTAATCCTAATTATATCAGTATAGAGCTGAGAATGACAGATATCAGTGCATTCATATAAAACGGTTTTAGGTTACTCAATGGCATATCATGAAAGTAATTGTGATATTAGAGTGGCACTGAGAATGAATGCCAATACACTAGTCTGAATCTGCTGTAAAATGCGGAGTAATGAGTTATACACTTAATAACTATGCTTGTGAAGAAGTGGGAATAACAGGCATCGGGAGGACAATAAAAAGTATTAAACGGAATGGTTCAGATGTTTGGAAAGTAGCCTGACGCCCGAATTCATAAGCTGCTGTATTAGAAATGGACACTGAAAGTGGAAGTGAAGGGTTCAGACGGTACTACAGGACACTCCCATGGCTGGTATGTGAATTTTGACCATCTTAACAATATTTCGACCAGCATAGAGCGTAGAAGGCAAGACAAGAGAAGGGTTGAAACCTCGGCCCGAAGACCAACTATGCTGAAAGTCCACTCACTCTAGGCAAAGTTAGCTCGCGAATGCTTTCTGCCACGTGGCTTCCGCTGTGGTACACAATAATCAACTTATCGTTTGAGAGTAAAATGTTAGCTGTTAAAAATGTAGTTAAGTGAATAGCTAGTAAATACATACATAGGCGATATCAGTGGCCACGCGGTCTAAGGCATGGGTATATGGTCGCACGCTTGCTGGGATTGCGGGTTCGAATCCCGTCGGGGGCATCGATGTCTGTCTCTTGTGAATGTTGTGTGTTGTCAGGTAGAGGTCTCTTTGACGGGCCGATCACTCGTCCAGAAGAGTCCTACTGAGTGTTGTGTGTCTGTGATCGAAGAACCTCACTGAGGAGGAGGCGTAAGCCCGCTGGGGCTGTCGAGCAGTGAGAAAAAATACGTAAATAAGCAGCCTGTGCGTGAGTGACAACAGCATGCCTTCTTGTTTTGTCGCCTGAAGTAGGAAGAAGTACTTCTGGTTCAGTTTGTCTTGCTGTGGGGTAACTGAACTCCTGGGTCATGTTTCAGCCTCCAGTTGTGAAAGAGTTTGATATACTGTTGACTCGGGCGTAGCACACACTTAGGGCAGCCTCGATAGATCTAACCCTTTAAAGCCCGTTGGTATCTACATGTACCACCCGCTTCAACAATCAAATACCTGCAGTGTATCTTTTGTCCATATTTTTGAATAAAGAATTAATATTTTCCTAACGAGAATTAACAGATTAATATTTGTAGTGGAAGGACATGATGTATGAACTGAATTTTGTATTATTTAACTATTATTTAAATGCGTACATTACACGTGTCAAACTATTAGATGGGAAAACCGAAATCTTCTAGAAGAATTGCGCCGTATTTTCCTTTCTACCATTCATATAAATTAGCATGGAAATGAATGGGTAACTTCCTTAACTGCAGCATGAAAACTAAGTTAGCAAGTTCCACGTTAGATCCCATGCCATTGTGCTGTATTACACTATTTGAATAACAAACCACCAAGAAGTAGTTGTATTCTTGACGGTTTGTTATTCAAATAATATGAAGTGCTGAAGCCTTACACTGCAGAATTATTGGTGACTGTGTTACAAGCTGGATGGCATTGGTTCGATACCCGATAGAGGAAGGGATTTGCCTCTTCACCACCAAGTCCAGACAATCTCTACGTCCCACCCACGGAGTGTGTGGTTCCAAAGCCATAAAGATAACCACTAACTTCCATCTAAAGCTGAGGTTCAGAAAACGTGGGGCTGTACCTATATTCCCACATACACGTTCATGGCGTGATGCTGTATTAAGTACAGCGTAATCTTGAACTATAGTACATTACTGATACTACTTAACTAGCATAAATGTCATTGACGTGTCAACAGGAAATCCATGCTGTTGTGAAGATCATACGTTGTCACGTACACATATATCATTTTGAACAAATTTTTTGATAGTCTGAGGTAGAGATTAACAATGGACTGGTAACAAAAATGTGATCCCTGTGCAGTGCATCACATCCCTAACAAAGGTATTCCTCAGTGTCTGTAGTATGTTACAGGGCTTACAAAAAGTACATAGGGCGAAGGTCGTAATGCAAAACTCTCATTGGTGTGTACAGCATTTGTTGGATTCTGTTTGCAGTAAAAGTCAAGTCAGTAAAATCCAAGACAAGTAATTTATAAATCTGTTAGTGAGATTCGCTTTGGAGAAGGAGGTTTATGTCTGCAACAAGCGAACCTCGGTAACAACATCGCAGGAGACATTCATGTATCCAGAGCTACGTGACGGTTACATTCCTGAGCGATGCTGCGTAAGCGAGAGGCGAACTTCTGATTCCTTTTCGTCTTTATTTATTTGTTTGTTGCTCTGTTTTTTTCCGTTATTGTCTTTCTGCTGCAGCGACTTTAGTTTCACCGCTTTCAATTTTCACTGACACAAACTTACTGTAGTTAGCGTAGTAAATCTCAGTCATTTACGAATTCTAATTTTCCACTTAATTACTTTTAACCTTCACTAAAAATAAATATAAAAATGTAATATGAAATCGCGGTAATGCGACATTTACCGAAGTCTAAATCGTTAAAGTCGGGGATGCCAGTATTTTAAAAATATGTAAAATCCAGAGTAGTAACCATTTCTACCCTTTCTTCATAAAACTTATCACTTGTTTCCAAGTGACCCGTCAATAACGGAAAGTTTAAATATCAGATAATAAATCTCAACACGTACCATCACTTTGTTTGAACACGTTTGTGACCTTTCGAGTTAGTACTGTGTTAAGTGCCACGTGCTTTAAAGATCATAGAGTTCTATCGCCATATGCTTTTCGAGTGGTCTTCCTTCTAACGACTTTTTAACACAATCGCTGCTGGGCCGTAAATGTAACTGGATCATGTCTTCATGTACATTGTCTGGAAATTGATTGTAACGACCAGAGAAGCAGGAATGTACGTATTAACGGAAGTTTTATAGTGCCATCTATTGTTTTTAGCTCTCAGTTCTACTAAAATTTAATCCACTTTTCTATGAACATCGCAATTGAACGGAGCCATGTTACCTGAATATGTGTTGTGTTCATTTATGTTACATTATCTGTCACACGTCGTCGGAATAAGTGTGTGTGCTTAGGTTACGTCGGTTTATAGTGCACGATCATGTACATTTACCGAATTGGTTTGTATAGATTGTGCACTTAAATTTACATTACGTTACATTACATGTACGTTATACTTTTACTTCAGGCGTAGGGTCAAGAAGTCCAAGAAATTTTCTTGGACTTTTTGACCCTTGAAGATGGGACAGATAGGTTGTCCTGAAACGTCGGTACAGAACTACCGCTCAGTTCTGCGCAATATCCCAGAAGAGCATATATTTTACTTCTTGTTGTCGATTTTTCGTTCACGGCCATTTCGTCTTTTCCATTATGTAATGAATCATCAACAAACGTTTTCCCAAACCAGAGTGACTGCGTCGGTTCCAGGGCCACGGGACTGTGTCCTCGTTCCTTAATTACCTGCGAGTGCCATCGTGTGTGGATAGCCTCATGCTTAGATTTGAAGAAATTTAGTTGAACGATGATCCTGTGGAAATAATGTATTCGAAAGGAACTTAGCCTGTTTTGTGATTTGTGATTGTAATACTTTTATTTCGGTGTAAAGGCAGCTCTAGCCAGTATCTAAAGGCTTACCTCTGTTACTTCTGAATCAATCAACGTACAGCATTATCTTTAAGCCGAACGTCGCCATGAGAGGTGAACTACCCTGCTTCGTGTTGGAGTCTCGGCTTCAAATCTGGGCGCAGGGACCGGCTGTCATGAATAAATGAGATTGATTGTAGTTTTTGTCATTTTCGCGATGAAGATGCTGGGGTAATGCTTCAGTTATGCTATGACCCTTTCACTTTATAACCAGTTCAGTACTTTCAGTGTCATCGAATCACTCGAAGCTGTAGGCTGTGAGTTATGGAGCTTCGTTCGATAAGCTACAAACTACCAATGCCGGAGGCAAATAGGCGGTTTACCACCTGAAATTCGCCACGACCACTTCCTTCCCCAAACATTCCAAATTATTATTTGCTAGTCATTCTATTGTTCGGCTGTAAACAGGCTGAGCTACAGGCAGCGTCGTTAAATTAACCAGGATAAGAGGATGTAACTTTCCTGTTACTGTCTTTCAAGGAATAAGTCCGATATGTTGCCGTTCCTGCCGCCGTCAGTATATCTGACACTGTATCTTAATTTTACGTAGAGTTATGTATACGATGCTTATTCCGGTGGTCGTGCGGTCTAAGGCGTAGGTCTGCAACCGCTTGATTGCTAGAATCGCGGGTACGAATCCCGCGGAGGGCGTGGATGTTCGTCTCATGTGTTTGTTGTGTGTTGTATGGGTAGAGGTCCCTGCGACGGGCTGACCACTCGTTCAGAGGAGCCCTATCGAGTGTGTGTGTGTGTGTGTGTGTGTGTGTGTGTGTGTGTGTGTGTGTAATTGTGTGTGATTTATAAACCTAAAAAAATGAGGCACTCCAGGCCCGAGGTGGTATGTTTCACCACACAGAAAAATGTACACGATTTCACTTTATTTTTTCATAACTTTATCTTATTCCGAAATGAGCCTCGTTCGAATTCCACACACAAGACACAGTGAAAAGTGCTGGACGGAGTTGTAGCTGGGACTTATTTCGATCCACGTCCAAGTAAACCAGCGATATGCATGTATAGCAAAGTTTTTATTGCATAATGTAACATTAACATGCTGTTACAGCATGTTAATGTAATACTTGTCAGTGCAGTCAGTTCAGCTGCTAAAATTTTTCATAGTTTCTGAGCGTAATAACATCATGTCACTGTAGCAGTTTTTATGTATTACGATTGTTCTGTGGCGTTTTCATTTTGTTTGACAGAGTTGGGTTATTGCAATTGATTCTCGTTTCGTTGAAAGTGTATTGTCATTCAATAACCAATTTGACAGGGAGGAGAAAAATTGTTATTTTGTGTAAACATCGCTATTGTTACTTCTAAATTAAGGGTCATTTTGTTTTTGAACAATAATGAACAAAAGAATTTGCCATAAATGTAGTAACTGCCTTATCGTGTATGGACCAACGCATGTTGGCTTGTAGGTCATCTTCAGGGACACTGTTTATCAACTATTAATATGTACCTTTTTTTTAAATTTGTGATACTTACTGATGTGTTCAGTATTCAGTGCAATGTGTAAATTGTGGAAGCGTAAAAAATTGCAAAATGGTGTCTATCGTGGCGTAGTAGTTGTTAGAGTTCAAAATGTTACAGGGTTCCACGTTACACATATGAAGGTAATTGTGTTGCGCCCATAAAAGTTACGCCCTTGCCAGGCTGATTTTCACGTAGCTCACAAATGCTCAGCAGCATTATGTGCAGATCCCTTACGTCGAACTTCACCCAAATCGGGCCCTAGATATTGGAAGTGCAGAGAGAGTTGTAGTAAAATAGGACGGGTAGAAATTTACTTACGCTCTAGAGTAATGTCTAGCTTCCAATTTGCCGATTTTCGTGAAACTCTCAAATCACCCTATAAAACTTTGTGGCCATATCCTGTACCGGTTTCAGTCCAAATCCGGCGGACGTGTAGAAAGTGCAGGCACTTATTCAGTTACGGCACTTTGTAAGTTATGGATTTCACGAGACAGGTTTTCACGAAAATTACGATTACTCCACGGTATTACCTGGACATCTTCCACAAATATAAACTGAACCCTATTCAGTGAAGTTGTGCGGAAATAACGGATATAAATTTTATTTCCACCGTTAAGTGAATTGTGCCTGTCACTTAGCCGATTTTCACGAAATTCAAGTTTGATCGGAAACTTTTGTAAAATCTCATGAATATCCCACACCTTTTAGTCGTTGATACCAGGCCAAGACCTAAATGGAGCATTTAGTGTATCTATGCATAGATTGAGCAAAAATATTAAACTAAATCTAGGGAAAGAGGGCGCGAGGACGTGGCCTGACCACATGAACAGCGACCAGTGGCGAGCTCTTGTTAGTGTGGCAATAAACGTTTGGGGTTTCACGAAAGGCAGGGACCTTCCTGACTAGGCGAACGAATAGCTCTTCTTTGTCCCTGGTTCATATTGTTTCAATGACTAGGCTATAGCTTCGAATTGCAGAATAATTGTGAAGTAAGGAAGCGATCGTGGTCTGAATTGAACTGCTCCGGTATTGGCCTGGAAGTACTGAGGAAAATCTTGAAATACCTCATTAGGGTAGCAGCAGCCTCAGCCAGTGTTCGAACCTGGTATATGCCGAATGCGAGGCAGAAGCTTTACTGCATTATCAGACTTGGTCCTTACTGTTGCGGTGGAAGAACTGCTTCGTTCCAGATTGTTAGTTGGTGTTTGCAAGTTGGAAGTGTGCTGTCAGCCGTCTGTGTACAAAGCCTGTGCGATAGAACACGCGATCCTTCCTGCTGAGGAGCCGCTGTTGTGAAGACATCAGTCAACAGTCAACATGTGCACCCCCCCCCCCCCCCCCCCCCCCAATACTCATGGCTGCTACATTTCGCAATGAAGTGACATCCCGTGTCCTCCTTCGTGCCTTCTGCTGCAACTTGTGATGCTGTTTTAAAGCTGGGTTTCCGCCTGATCTCGCTACGTGTTAACTGTTGAACTCCCTGTCACATCGCACGCTCAGACTTCGAACTGTATATGGCAGATGCAAGTCAGTTTGTGTCTGTGGTTCAGACCATGGGCCATGTGTCTTAGAAATCGCGAAATATCTGAATATATATAGCATATACACAGTTGTCTTAAATATGATGCTAATTTCATCTCATTTACAACAAGCGGTGCAGAGCGGACGTCTAATTTTTGTCGCGTTATCAAAGAACAGTTGCAAAATTGTGCTTATTATCTTCTATCGTCTGTGCCTGCCTGCCTGCCTGCCTGCCTGCCTGCCTGTCCGTCCGTCCGTCCGTCCGTCGGCCCGCCGGCCCGCCCCCCCGCCCGCCCGCCCGCCTGTGTGTGTCTGTGCATTTATGTAGTGTACATATAACATTTTGAGGAACGCCAAACGGGGTTCCATGAAGATTGATATTGGCGCTGTGTCTACAAGTCATTCTTTTGTGAGCACATTCTAGTTTTGGATCAGACGAGAATAATTAACACTTCACGTGAAGGTATCCAAAGTGCGATTGTGGGCGCATATCGGGCGCAGCTGTTCAATATTTACTGAAGCGAAGATGTTTTGAGCGAACGTTCAACAAAAAAAAAGTGAAAGAAATATTTTTACCACACTTAATGTTTCCGTAAGTCTACTGATATTTGTGATAATCAAACAGGTGTGGGCGAAAGCGCATGAATTGTCACGCTTCGCATTTACTTCCTACCTTGTTTAACTTTACGTGTGGAGACTTCTGTACTTGTAAGTTGTTTAACAGAGAAGCCAGTCCACGTGATCATGGCCTCCTTATTAAGATAAGCTGTAATTTATCCTCGTATCTACACTCAGGCCTTACCGTGGCACTGTGAGTTACACACCGGCATCCTACTGCGAAGGGCCGGGCTCGGTCGCAGTGCAGTCCATGTGGAGTTTGTGGTGGACAGAGTGGCATTTGGACAGGTTTTTCCCCGAGTGCTTTGGTTCTTCCCTGTGAATATATTTCCGTCAATGCTCCGTTTTGATATTTCGCTTATGTATAACGGACAGTATATACTCTCCACCTGTGTGTGTCTGTCTCTCTCATACCCAAGTTTTAAGTCTTCCGTCTGCCCTACACGACGCATGTCTTCAAGTTTAGAAAATACTAGCCTGATGCTCGCCCCCTTTCATATAAAAACTTTGTATTTCTCATCGATGCCGACGCTGTTTACTGTCAGTAATAATTGCTGAACTACTACAGGAACATTAGAAGGAAATGCAAATGACCTGATTTGATTTCTGAATGCAGTTTAACTCGCATCTCAATGTGGGTGCTACCCCTAGATGTCGTTGTGTGTACGGGAATATGACGCTTCGTTGACGAGGCACGGTGTACTTGAGACGAAGGCTTCCAGGCCTCTCGACACCTGTTCAGTGTCCCTGTCACCACCTTCTCTTGCACGGTTTGTCTCTCTTTTCCCCTAAGCTCCTGAGACACAAGATTTGAACTTCGTGGAAATCGCTATGGTGGTATTTTGATGCCAAAATTTTAATCCTAGAGTATTTGCTAAGATTTACATTTCGATGCTAGCATCTACGTTTATACTACAAAGCGCGCTTTCGTCACCCGTCTGCTGTATTTCAGTAGTGAAAGTAATAAATTTCTTGTTTGTTTGTACAATGTGCATTTCTATGTTAACATCACTGTCCTCAGCCATGTGAGCACTCTTACTCTACTAGATATGCACCAATGATGCGGAAGACCCTGCTGCGTTTGGCTTTACAGTAGTCTTTATTGCCACCTGCACTCAAGTGACAGGCTATGCATTTGAGATCTCCTCTTTGAATATTAAAGTTATTCGAAATCTAGCCCAGCTCCAAGTGTACGTCTGTTTGACAGTGGTAATTCCTTTCTTTACAGATTCTGTACAGAACAGTAATAGAATAAATGGTAATTCCTTTATCATGCGGCCAGTTGTGTGACAAGGATATACATTTTCTTATTCGTGCTGGTTTTCATGATTCTGGCTGACATGGGCATGCATTTTCTTCTGTCGGGTTTGTTGCATTGAGATTGCCAATCCCGCATCATAGGTTCATTGCCAACGGTTGCACCCTAATATCTACAAGTCTGTGTTGCTCCTATAGGAATAAGTTCAGCTCTTCCTGATTTTCAAATGCTGTATGTGCCCTTAGGTCTGTAGTGAGTGGGGTGGGGGTGTCGTGGAAGATATGTTGCCCCCATTATTTAATGGTGGTCATTTAGTGATATCCTGTCCTTATAATCTGGAGATGTTTATACATAATTTTTAATTATACGGACTTCGTAGTGCCTGAGTAATATCTAGATGCCTGTCAGTAACTTATGACACCAGAACTTGTATAATAAAATTGCCCTGCCACCAGTTTCCCTGGACAACGGTTCGGTGTAATCTTAAATTGATTCATACAGTTGTAACAACTGTAATAATAAAAAGGCGCCGTCGATAACAACTGATGATGTTTATTGTAGTCTATATATGAGAAATTTGCTTACAGCGTGTTTCGTCCGGAATGGGCCACCGTCAGGCAATACATATATAAAACTATAATAAGAAGAATTACTGCACTGTAAGTCGTTTGAATTGAAATGACATCTTATTTTTACAGTTAACCATTTTATGTTGATGGGTAATTAGGGTGTGTATAAATGTCGGTTATACTGTAGACTTTGTGAAGTAGATAGGAGGATTTTTCTCTGAGCAGTCTTTTGATTTTGAGCCGTTGTAATCGAGGTAACTGCTGATAGATGAAGAGTGTATTGGAGGAAGGTTAGGTTTTATATATCCGTGAACGGAGCTAATTTATGGTGCTTTTATTATAAACAGGTTTTATATAAGAGTTGTGGTACTCGGGTGAAATGCTGATTGGTTGACGATTATATTTGCAGTAAACTGGGGTTTTATATATATATATATATATATTTTTACAGTTTTGAAGTAAATAACGTGATTAGTTGAGAAATTTGTGTGTGGATTGTGGATTCTGGATGAACTGTGTATTTCAGCGCTGAAATCTCTAGGCTAGTCTGAGCCAGTGCAGCGTTTTCGGGGTAACACTTATCCGAAATTAGTGCTAAGTTTAAATCTGGCAGAGGTTACCGTAATGACCGGGGTCGTCCGAATTGTCACTAATATTCTTCAGAACTTTTGACCGACTGAAACTGCGCTGAGTTGTCGTCGACTGGCTGGGTCAATTTCGAATGAGGGTTTGCAGTTTTACGAAACTAAGTCGACGTTGCCATGTCGCGGTAAATCACACATACAAACTAAATTCGACAACAATGTTATTGGGGTCAAGCTGTGTACCATTACGTATCCGGTTCCAAAAAATAATATTTCTTTTATTCTGCGCATTATTATTATTATTATTATTATTATTGTGATCATCATCATCATAACTATGATCACTATCATCGTAACCAAAATAAATTTCCCTTACATATCTTTATCATAATATGCTACAGCTTTGTTGTGTTCAGTGCAGATTCAGCGGATTGTGTTAATGCAGGTGAGCTCATTGATTTCGCTTTCACTCTTTGGTGCAGTGTGCATGATTTTCATGATATAGATGCGTAGTCCGAAGGTCATGTGTTTTGTCTGGCCTCTAGTTTCATGTCCCACAGCACACTACGAATAAAATTATAGTATTCTGCATTGCGTTTGGTGAAATTCATTTCTTATGTTGTGCCGTATTGTTCGATAGCACAATTAAAAGTGTCTGTTTTAATAACTGAAGCAGAATATTCTGCAAATAATTTCTATGATCTTATATCTGTCGCTTAACTTGATTATTCTTGGTGTGTTATATGGTTGTAAAACGTGGTCTGCTGCTTTCGGGAAAGATCATAATAAACGATGTTGATTATAGAGTGCTAAGGATAATATTTGAATCCAAGGGACAGTACATGATAAGGGGTTGAGAAAATTACATAATGAGGAATTTCATAAGTTTTAGTTGTTATTAAATATTGTTAGAGCAACCAGATAATAGGTGATGGGATAAGGAGGGCCTAAAGGAATGAGGAGCAGTTGGAGGAATGAGAAACGCCTACATACTGTTAGTCCGCAATCGTGTTGGTATATTTCTTCTTGGCTTGTTAAGACACTGTCAGTTGTATGAGGCAAAAGCATGCGTAGTATTTTGGAGTGAGATACATGGCCACAGTAATGGTTGCTGTTAATGCTGACAGCTTCTAATGAAATTTTCTGTAAGTCTGTTACTATATTAGTGTCTAATTCTATTCCGAACTATTATCATGACTCAAAATTGTACTTTCAGATAAGTGTCCTGATACAGAGTTCTATCTGCAAAATTCTATTCTGACAGCCTATTATATTTGAGACAGTTAAGTTGATGTCAAATTTTATTTGCATAAGTTTATGATAGACAGCTTTGTTTACACAATGAGTTCTGTTGCAGACGAGTTCTGTGAAAAGTTCCCGCACAATCTGATTCCTACCCCGGGCTACTGGATCGAGTGCTCGCGCCAGAAGATCCCGTCGGACACGATCTGGGACGAGTCGGAGTCGGACCACGAGATACACGAGGAAGAAGAGGAAGAAGAAGAAGGAGGAGGCGGGACTCGAAACCGGGACCGCGAGGATGATGGCGGGGGCGGGGGACCGGACGAAGGGGCGGGAGAGGGACCGTCGGGAACTGTGCGCGGGGACGAGTGTCTCTTGGAAGACGACGAGGAGGATGAGCTGCCGAGGAAAAAGACAGCTATTGAAGAGCAGTGGGAGAAAAACCAGGGGTTCGAACTCACATCCGTGGAGCAGGAAACATACGAAAAGTATTTCTATGGCACAGAACACTGGAACTACTTCACCAATGACGAGGACCTGGGTCCGGTAATACTCAGCATCAAGCAAGAAACGCTTAACGGCCGAGACCAGTTCCGGTGAGTAGAAACATATTTTCTTAAGTAGTACAGTCACAGTAGCTCATCCTGTTCCCTTCTTGAACATTGTTATGATACGTTTAACTTTAAGCCAGTACAGTAACTCTCCGAGTGCTACGAGTATATTATTTATTAGGGTGCGGGAATTTTAACCGATCGGGTTCAGTCCGAGTCCAATGAAGCCTGTTTCACAAAGATGCTACAAATGCAGAAAGTGAAGCTAACCTGATGCAATGTATCAGAGATAATACAGGAATACGACGCAGAACAAGCGGGCGTCCCGAGGCTGCAGAGTCTGTTCGATTCAGCGCGTCTCCTTTAGTTTTCCCGCTGCGTCAGAATTCAGGACAATAAAGTTTGCACTCTTGTTCGTTGAACTTTTCATAGTAAGGTTTCTTTATGCCTTCTGGTTCATTTCTTCAGGTGGGCACACACAAACAATATTTAAGTTTCTTTCCGGCATGATGTAGTAACACGCGGTGTTCGTAGCAATAGTTGCTATTGAAACCTCGGAAGTGTTAGGTTAAAGCCGTTGAATTTTCTTTCTCTTAGTAACTGAATAAAAACAGTCCCTTTGTTTAAGAAAGCGATTGTCGTTAAAATGACACAGGTATACTGAATGTGACGTATGTATTTAAAGAGGCGCGTGCAAGATAAAGTGTGGGTGGTACTGGCATGCTCTGCCAACATTCTATTCGTAATACACTATACCACTGCTTAAGAACTATAGATGGCCGGCTTTGTCAAAATAATTTTGGCCACATGTTCTTCCTTTGCAGTTCGGCTTGTAAGAAGGGAGGCGTATGAAAATGGTCCAAGTAATCTGACGCTACGAGTAGTAAAGAAACGTGATTAGTCGCATTCTTGCTTCATATATTTTTTTCACATTAATTTATTTACCCATTTATTTATTGTTTCTTTTCCATTCTATCTTCGCTCTCATTCCTCCTTTACAGTCTTCTGAATCTTTCGTTGTATATTCTGTGCTGGTTTAGCTTTATTGTTCTTTTCTGTGTAGTCACTGCGGGCTGGACAACCGCACAGTCGTTGTTCGATTCCCGGCACGGGCAAGATATATATATATATATATATATATATACATCCATGTTATCCAAAGTGTCCAGGCCAGTTTTGGACCTCAAATAGCTCCATAATCAAGGGAACGGGGTCTCTTTCCCCGGTGGAAAACGGGCTGGGCGTGAAACTCACCATTCGCCTCTGGTGCCGAGGTTAAGAGTAAGTGGGGTTATACCTCCACTCATATGACTTTATGGCGTTTACATGGACTTTACCTTTACCTTAACCTATACGTTTACCGCTTATTTTCTTTATATTCTTTGTTTCTACGCCTCTTTTCCTTGTTGTATTTCAATCATTTGTTTCCATTGTCTCTTCTAATTTTTCGATCCTTTTAAAATTGCCCTCCTTTTCTGGGGCGGGACGCCTTTTCCTTCTGTCCTTCACTTTGTTAAGTTCATTCTGTGGTTCTCATTCTCTTTTTGTCTCATACTATGGTTACTTTCCTCCTGTTCTCTGTCTTTTCTAGTTTTCTTTTCACTTCTCTTGCTTTCCATCGTTTCTCCCTCTTTATCTTCCTTTCTTAATCCGTTCCTTATTTCTGTTCCCCCTTTGCTTTGATTTTTTGCCTCCAGTTACTCCCCTTTCCCTTGTCGCTGTGTCATTTCTATTCTCCTCACTTTCGTTTTGCTGTCTGTTTTCTTGTTTATGGTAGCGACGATTTATGAATTTATGTCTCAAGAGACAGTGTTGTTTTAATGTAGTTTAGCAGCTCTAAGGGGAGGGAGGGTGTTGTGCAATGAACACACCGCTCGTTCAAAAATAGAAGCGACACTCATCAGCCGGGCGAGGTTTTAGTGAAATTGCAGTATGCTTGCGACATCAATTTATCATTGCGGGAGATTAGGGTGGCAGCACTGGAATTGGAAGAACAAGTGAGCTTGAGGAAACAAAAGATGACAGTCGCGGAGTGGGGAACGTATTGAAACGGGATGATGTCTTGCTGTCCTCACCGCGGGAGAGGCTAGCAATTCTGAAGAAACGGAAGAGAGTGCTCTTTGCTTATTTTTTGAAAGTTATTGATTGCCTGGTAGATGTGTATCAAAAACTCATCGTCTAATGACAGATATATTTACCATCAAATGCAGCAAAATAGATATATATATATTTTTTTTTCACCCAGCGTGTTTATAGAAGGTACGAACCTACGCTGAATTCAGAAGTGCTGTTGACAAAATTTAATGGCTTATTTAAGTTAGGCCTGGAAAATATATTCACATAAATCACAATAAATCGTACATGCCTGTGATGTGCAACCCGCGATCCGCCAGAATGTTTGATGCGGAAGGCTGGTTGGTTCCTTTGGGTCTGCATGTAAATTCCGCTGTAGAAGAACAAAACCTACTGGGTGAGTATCAGTATTCTAAAAGCACTTTCATTAAATCAACGTATACGCTCTTCTTCAGATCAAAGCCATTTGAGGGTACGAGTAAAGTCCAAGACTGATATCACATATAATGGGTCACGCATTCTGTGGTCGCGGTCTCGTGTTGTTTACTTGACGTTTTGTTATACTGCAGTAGGATCAGTTCGGCACACTTGTAGCATTAATTATTCTTGGCTCCTTCTCTTTCCTCTGTTAGAATTATGTTTCGTGTGACAGCTGGAAGTGAGGTTTCTCTGGCTGTCCTGATGTTTGGCTGTAAGAGACAAAACTTCTTCGAACTGTCGTGATGTGCTGCTGTAAAAGTCGGTTTTTATTTCTGACTAGTATTTGGCAGATTCACCTACAGTTGTCGTGCGCTGACCTTTGTCAGTGAGAACACTGTGTAGTACAATTTGTATTACAAATCATGTTACACAATTTGGGTGATTCTGAAATAAGAGGCAAGTGTTCTACCGTCTGAAGTTGGGAATCAATACAATTTTATTTGTCATCGCATTTTAAAGTTTCTTTTTATATAAGTCCTTCTCTGATTATTCCTGTAATTGTTTTCTCCTCCTCAACGTCCTGTTCTGTTTTTCTTCTTTCTTAGTTTTACTATTCTATCAGCGATTTTTCTCTGTGAAGTAACTATCTCTGGTTTACTGACTTAACCGCATATATATTCAACGTATGCGTCTTGATGTGAAACCTGCCAACGCCCGACACTTCGGTAGGCTGAAAGTTATGTTAACTCAGACTCAACGGCAGTTTCACTCCAGTTTTAATGTACGTGTTAAAAATGGATGCAATTTCTCAGACAGAATAGTTCTTTGTCGTCAGCCAGGTACCTTTACCGGCAGTGGGAACTGTACACTGACTGGTAACTTAAAATTCCTCGTGGACTGGTCGTGCACGTTCTAGACCATAAAACTAAGTCGATCTTTCCAGTCGAAGTACTTCCGAAGTTTCGTGTGCATTTAGAGGTGTGAATTTGTAACTTGTGAATATCTGTGTGTGTGTGTGTGTGTGTACACACACACACACACACACACATATCAGACGTGAAGGCGACGATTTCTTCCTCCTGAAAGTAACATCCTCGATATGTAGTCCATCCAAACACATATCGAAGGCAGACGCTAATGGAATTATCCGAATGCCTCTGAACTCTGTAACTTCTGTAATTCACCAAACGCTACGTAGCACAAACAGCGTTTATATTGTGAGATTTTGATTGGGTAGAGCGGTGTCTCTGAAGAGTACAGTCGTGTAAGATACAATGCTGTGTGGTTCAGTATGTAGATACCGACATTTCGGAAGAAATGTCTACATTTACTTTCAGGGTTTTTATGTAAATGTGTATCCTCAGAGACGTCAGTCATGTCCCCCAGGCGAGGCTCTGCTCGTAATTTGTGTTGGCTTGTGATCTCCTTTGCAGACAGACATAAATAGTGTGTTTACACAAAAGCAGATAAATGTGCCCTCAGCATAACTTTCTGGACTTTTCATTCCGGTATTACCTGCAGATCGTCGACTAAAAGAGACTGCCTTTTGCTGCTAGCTTATAAAGAGAGTAAAATGCTATTTCAGGCAAACACATTTATAAATGTATGTGAAATGTGAACTTCTACTTTCTGCGCAGCCAATCGGAGGAGTCTGGTGTTGCGGTAAGGCTCTAGACTTGCAACTACAAGGAGCTTCTTTTGAATCCCTTTTGGGATACTTGGTGGCGCTGGGTGAAGATTTGCTTTGTTTTACTCACAACCACCAGGGTGGTACGTCAGTTAAACCATGATCACTTGCTTCCGAATTCCGTCCAAATCATTGATGATCTCTCATTCTACCATACAGTTGATAATCACGGACTTTGACAGCCTTGTAAAATTAGCCACAAAAAACACATCATTGCTGAAATCATTAGAACGGCAGATATGTAGATAAACCCCGTAGCTTTCACATGAGTTCAAAAGAGGATTTTTTATTGTTATGTACGTTAGTCCAGAAATTACTCCTAGCGTAACAAGGCTGAGATCTTCATGGCTTCTGCTTAATGATACCTAAAAACCTAGGAACTGCATAAAAACTTACCGGGCATAAAATGAGCGTTTAGATTACTTCCAATACTACTCAGAATACTTTTCCTTCTGATAAATATTTAGACTTGCGGGTTGTGATATTGGCAGAACTAAATGTACGTCTGCATGTAAGGATTTTGCTAAAAATTTTAAAATATATTGAAGTTAAATACCCGAACAATTTTAATGGAACCCATCAATGACATTTTTTCATCATAATCTGTTTATCTCTTCTAGAGTTTCATGCATAGAATCGGACGAAACAGCTTTAATAATAGGCATTCCTCAGGGATGCTTTGAGCCAGGAAGTGCATTCTCTTCTTATGAAGTCTGCAAGAATTTTCGACATTGCTGTGTTTCCACTACTTATTGTTCATGTATGAAAATCTTGCTGCCTGTTAAATGCAGTTTAGAGTAGCCTGCTATTATCGACTTTTCCTTCTCTCATATCTTTCGTATTGCTTATTAAGGCTTCAGTTAAAAGAAATCACTTTCAACGACTATCTCAGGCGTGAAAACAAGATGTTTGGATAGTATGTGTTCTCCAGTTTGATACTTCTTTTCAGTCCTTTCTGTAGGTTACTTTTGCTTCCATATTGGTTGAGTTTTGTTCTTATTTTTATACCTGGTCATAGAAGGAGTCTAGAGCAGTTTTTACGGGCGCATAGAGCTTGTCTTATACTGCGCGCTTCCCAGCTTAGAGCCGAAGTCCAATAAGGCACATATTGTCGGTACAGGCCGTAAGTGTACCTTGCCTAATAAAGACAGTCATCAACAATTATAATTTGTGTCCCCGCTGTCTAGGGCAGAATGAGTGTGTGTACTCGGAGGTACAAAAAGGAACCACAGAATGTTCGCAGTCAACTGCCGAGAGAGGAATGAAGTACAGGTAAAATACAGAGCACGATGCCTGCAACGTCTGTTTTATAGTTCGGTGTAAGTTACCCGGTAATAATAACACTGTATAGCAATTCAAACGTAACTTGCGAAGCGCGTCTTTGACGTCGTGTCGTTCTACACACACCCTAGAATATGGCGGGTCAGACAACCGCGTCCTATGCAGCAGCTAGGGCGACACCAGGGAGGACCACTTAGCTGAATGTACGGTGCCGTCTCCCGACTAGTGTTCTGGTGTTTGGTGAGGAAAACGCCGCTCGTACTGACTGCAGTCGAAGGCTTCCCAGTGCCACCCCATATTCATATGTTATTGGCTGATGTAGTAATATTGTTGGTGTTGTTGCCTGTGTTATGGTGATGTGTCATGTAGGGCGACAGTGCGATCGCTGTTTTCTCCGTGCTATATCGTGTTTGACATACCGGATGCGTCGAAATTCTGATCATGCGAGATTACTCGTATGCGACGATTGACGTTATGCCTTAACGTGCTTGATTTTTACGTTATTTCGTCGGGTTGTCTTGTGTGATGACTGTCGTACTCGCTGGGCGAATGAACAGCAATGTGCAAAAAACAGTGACTCTGTTTGATGCAACTCGGAAGATCTATAGAAGACTCTGTACTTGAACTGTATTAGAACTTCTTATGTCAATTTATTTTGACCTCAATCATATATTGTTGACATTGACGAGAAAGTATTCAATCTCGTTAAAGCAGTTACAGCCCTTTATTGTATAATTTGACTGCTTGACCCTGAAGATGAAGGCATTGCAGTTTTTCGAAAAGTCCTCAACCGCTCGACCAACGGATCAGCGCCATACTGAAGAACACTTGACTCTTCAGAACACCGCATTTAGCACCTCTGTTTCCGGATAACACAATTAACTCGCACACCCAGAACACGGATGCGTTTCAGTCTAATATTTTTTAACTGGAATACATTGATATCAGCTTATAAATAGCGTTGCGTCTGACGTATTACTGAGCAACTTCGCGAAGGTCATAGCTCGCCATATGAGCACTAGAAATATCTAGAAACATGTTGTATGTGACCTGATGTGCGACTGTAATTGTCAAGAAATTTCCCAGTATTTGTGGATGTCCAAAAGCGTGGCTGCAGATATGGAGTGCTTGGTTCCTAGATGTCTGCTGCCTGCCTTATTTGGCCGAAATCTCGTGGTGGTGTTCCGCAGCCTGTTGGCGTCGACGTCTTACTTGTTGCTTCCGCCTCCCGCGTCTACTGTCAAGTGCCTGCTTGAGTCGTAGTAATCAATGCGTGAATGCCTTTTCTGCGTCTTCCTGGTTCTCTGCTTTTTCTCCCTACGACCGCTGTCGACTCTGGCCGAATCAGACTCCGTAATGCGTGCTCTGCAGTGGAGTCTCTTCCTGATAGGGACTGGCTTCTCCGATATTGTATAGTCGTAAGATCTTGAAGTTTGGATCACGTGATAGAAAATTCTCCCCATTATCGCTGTCCGACATAGGGTCATCCACAGTTACTCCATGAATTATTCTTTCCACCATCCACACTGATGCTATAAACCATTCGAAGTGGAACTTGGTGTCGTTTAGAAACTTTCCATCAACACCATCTTCTGAAGATTCGACGAAGAAGCAATAAATGGCACCCAAAGGCATGAAAAACTTTCAGTAATAATCCTCCATTGTAATTCCCTCTTAGTACTTGTTTTAAATATGTTTTATTCAGTATTATAAGCAGATCTGAAACGCCGTGTAAGTTGCTTATACATAGGATCTTTACAAGGAATTGGACTTTTTTCTGATATTTGTAACCTTGCGTAACAAACTAATGCGACTGTAGTTTGTCGTAAGTAGTTAATAAGATGACATCTTACACTACAGCGTAGAGGCTGTTTGTTTTGAAAACTTTTAAACGTGAAACGGAAGTGAAAATGCAAAAAAGTACCGAAAACGTTTTAATCTTCGTGATTCTCCGTCGTTAAATTGTGTTGCAAGTTTGAAATGAAAATTTGAAGGAACTGTTTTTGTGTTAGATGAACTCAGAAATGTTGGAAGCAAGGGAGAGATGAAACCATGCAACTTATGGAGGAATCAGATCATATAATATCCAGGAAGTAAGTTTATTTTGCTAAGCCCACGACGCAATTGTTGAAGGATTATCACGAACATCTGTGTTTCATTTACGTCTACTACACCACTGTGTTTTAAAAAACGTTCTCACAATAAACACCTCCTGTTGTGGATTCTAGGTCGCCTTCTTTACACCTAGTGCTAAACCCTGAGACTGCTTTTATCCAAGCGTACCACCATCAGAATAAGTGGCTGCACAAAAAATTAGGAAGCCAAAATAATTTTTGAAGACTGTTGTTTAACTTCATAAGAGTATTTTGAGTGACTCTTATTTGTCCTTTCTTCCTGTTTTTTTTTCTGACTAGGCGTGTTTAACTTCCGGCGTAACAAATTAGTTTTATTTGCACCGTTTTGTCTCTAAAATTAGCATTCGATAATTGCTCATGCGTCCGAAGTTCAAAAGTCAGGAGCCATTTTCATTCTCTGTATGAGTCAAATTAAGGTCAAACAGCCAGTATTATAGAATTGTTTCTCGTCGTTTTATTTTAAGGGGATGGTGCACATAATATTCAATAATATGTAACTGTAGAGACGATATACTGGCTTATAACGATATAGTAGATGAGATCGTAAAATACACACATAACCATGTGAATGAATATGAAGAACGGATAAACCGCTAACCTGTATGTGTCCAGCCTGTGCTTCACTATTCGCCGTGCTAATGCGGCAACTTCTCCGGCAACAATGCGTGCCGGATAGTCTAATCGGATCTCTTCAGGCGTACTGATATCTCGCCTGTGTTTACATCCCAACTGCAAACAGAACCAAGTACGTGACCACTTTGCTGCAGCCAGAAGCAAGAGCATTTCTTTGACGTTCCAGGTACTGTATAACAGAAGCAACCCTGGAACAAAAGAGGATTTCGTTGCTCCAATTTACTGCTTCTCGGAGGAACACGGCTACATCCTGACCACGGCTTTCTGTTTTTCCCCAGAAACATTATCACCAGCTATTCTTCTTCAACTGACAAGTCTAACCATTTATGGGGCAGCAGTGTACTGTATCTACCGATTGCATCGCCCTTAAATAATACGGCATTTCTTCGACACACTTCTTACGCGGGGTCCGATTTATTTTCAGGACCAACAACCATTGCTTTCCCTAATCACGGTAAAGCTATTTACTCTTGTAAAGGAAACGCGGTGTTCTCTAAGAAGCAAGCCGTTTTTAAAATATTTCTTCCCATGTCTGTCCATCCGCAGGCATCAGGACGATTCCCACTGGGTAAAGTTTTGTGAACTTTTGTATTTGTCACCATATTCCGATTTTGATTGACAGCGGATAGACACTTCTCATGAAACCTGTTTACATTCGTGATTTTCCGCCGTTATTGGCCTTCGTATAATACAGGCAAACTTGATTCTCTGTGGGGTTACACGCTGAGGCCGAAGAAACAGCTTTCTTTTTAAATTTAGGCATTCAGTGTTGTCCGTGAGGTACGAGTAAAGGCTGCAGGCAGGGTTCAGCATTGAGCATCGATAACGATCGATTTTAAATCTCGAGTATCGTAAGTTGATATTGAGTGGAATATCATTAGCAGAGAGATGTACAAAAATGATAAATTTTAAATATGTGTCTAAAATATGAAGAAATCTTATAGGGTGTGTTAAAATGTTTACTTCGAATTTATTTAAAATCCTAGACGAATAACAGATCGAACGCGGCAAAGTTATTACGCTCTGTGGACATATTGTAGCCTGTTCAGAGAGAATTAAGTCATCGTATTTCTGTAACACCCTGTAATACGTTTCTGAAGCCACCAGTGTTTAGTTACAAATGCTGAGGGACGGCAAGGCGCACTTACATACCAATCTTAACACCGCGTAAGTCCTGTATAGCAGAAATAGTCATTAGAAACGCATATCTCTTTCGAAGCGTGTGAATTGTTAAAACTATAAGAAATAAAGCACGATAATTATAGTAAATGTTATATCATACCTGGAGATGATGGTGATAAATAGTTGGCAGTTACTTTATTGGGCGGTTAGCTTGACAGATTAACTGACTTTGCTTTCTGTTTGTTGTTTGTTTTTTTTTCAACCGTGTATAGAATAAACGGCTACAACCGAAGAATTTTCTGTAATATAAAATAATTCTTTCTTCCTTTCCTTTATGAAACTTTGCGGTAAAGTAGGATCCAGAAGAGTAGAACACGAACTTTTAAGATTTCTTTGTTGTTCACCGTGAATTTAGTTTTTCCGAAAATAAAAACCTTGCTAAAATTGTGTACATGATATCCCCAGATTTTACGTCAGTACTGCAAGGCGTTATTCTTGTAATAAATTGTAATTCAAGATGTGTCCGGTGCCGTATTAAGAAGGTGCGGGTATTTCAAATTCAAGATGTTTTATTTAAAATAATATTTACGTACAATTAAATTAAGTAATAATTCAAAATCTTGCGTTTTTTACACATGCTGGACCAAGTTTCGAGGTTCTCAGAGGGCCGTTGATGAAGAATTAAACATTTGGTATATCGCATGTTGTCGGTTTGTAAATATTTACAGACATTTTGGAGGAACTGCTCTTAAGACGGAGGCAGGCATTTCTTCCAAAATGTCGGAAATTGTTTTCAAATGACCGCGGCGTCGTATTCACATTCTGACTCCTTCAACCATGCAACATTTTATATTACGTAAGTCGTAAGGGTCGTACATGCTTCTTGACACGTCGAAAATTTGATGGGGTAATTCGTATCTTCTATTCATTTTCGTTGAAACTTAGTGTTTTCAAGTAACCCCTCTGAGGCTTCCATTTGGGTTGTTCCGTGCCTTCTTGATCAGGCGCACCGAAACTACAACGGGAATTGTCCATAGCTGTGTAATCGTCAAGAGGTACGTCCGTGTTCTTATGACAGTCCTGACTGGGAAGGGCCTCAGGAAAATTATCCAGAATTGCTGACAGAAAGTCACATAAAATTTTATAAAGAAATCCCATCAGTAGTGCACGTCACACGCATGACATACAAAAGTTTAAGTTCTCCCTGTGCACTCCGTGAAGACAGGTAGGGGAAGAAAATTTATACCTGCATTCATTCGTAAAGTCTTTCACAGTTGGAGGTGAGTACGGCCACCAAATTATACAAATATTAATATAAATCAACATTTCGTACCAAATACCCAGCGTCTTCGACAGGATACGATATTCTTCAGGAGGGTTTCTTAAAAACACGCGTAGCTACCAAAAGTTTATGCTTACAATTTTAAAATCGGTGCGCTCGTTGCCTTACTACCGCTTGATTGTTCAACATATTCGGTATTTTAGATAAGGTTACGGTATCGGATTATATCAAGAGTATGTCAGAACTAACACACACACACACACACACACACACACACACACACTCACACACACACACACACACACACACACATATATATATACTCTTGCGTGGTTGTAATACAGTGTCATTTAGTTTGCACGTGTTTGCATTACGGTTTTCCGGTATATTATCGTGGCAAGAAACCAGGTGTTCATGAACGTCTCTAGTAAGTCGATTTAGATCTACTTCCCTTCATTCCCATTATCAAGGAGCTGGGATAGCTTACTCGGCATACTTTATGGACTACGGCTGAACGATCCAGGAATTCCAGGGAAGGGCAGAAATTTTTCTCTTCACAGCATCCATATCGACTATGGGTTCTACAGAGCTTTCAATTTAACACTACCGGACGCTGTTTCCGCAGGAATAAACATACTGGAAGTGACGTTGACCACAGTACGTCATTTACGTAACTGACTGAAGTAAAGTAATCTTCGTGCATTTTATCGGCGTATTATTATCATCATCATTATCGTTGCAACTATTCAGCAGTTTTTGTGCATACTGAACGTGAGGTTGTGTAGTTTGGTACCTATTTACCAAAGCACACAACGTCGTATCCCAGAACGTCCTAATATAATTCAAATATTACAGGAAATAATATTTTATAATGATACGCCCGTGAACTGGTTTATTCTTCGGTGGTGGATGTGGTGGTGGTGGTCGTTGGTGTGATGATGATTGGTGGTGCTGGTGAATTTAGTGGTAACTGCTAGTGTTACGAGTTTAGTTGCTAATTTTAAGGAAGAAAGAAGCAGAAAAGCGTCTTCAGGCATTCTTCGCATTGTCTGCTTCTCGATTTCTATGTAATGAGAATTTTTGTATCCTGCCTTGATTCTCATCTTTCTTGTACTTAATCATATTTTCTTCTTCTTCCTCTCCTTCTTCCTCTTCTTCTTCTTCATCATCATCATCATCATCATCATCATCATCATGACTGCTATCCCTAACACGATAGTTTCTTCATTTCTGAAAACAATAAGAAGGTCTGGACGTACGTGATTATTGTCAGACCTTCGTAAAAGAACTTACATAAACCCCGAATACGTGAAGGAGCCTTGTTATATTTCTGCAGGATATAACACAGGAAAGAAGAAAGAAAGAAAGGAATGCATGGAAGTAACCAAAACAGAAACGACGATGTCAGGCAATCACTGTGGGTTTAATTACATTACGTATGACAGACCCAATGATTACCGAACACTTCGCTCGATTCTTGTGTAGAATGAAAAAATCGCATTCCGAAAAAGACCCGTAAGTTTAGGGTCCAATGCATGAGGCAACAGAAATGTAGAAAAACGCTGCGATGAGGTGGAGAGATAAACAGCTGTTCTGGTGGGACCGAAAGGGCTAATTAGATCGTACCTTGAAGTTTATGATGATGATACAGAAAATGCCAGTGTATGTAACCAAGGCAACAGGCCGCTCCACTTCAAAGGGAACTGCTTCCTAATTGTCTACTTAGCGACACTGTATGTGCACTTAATTAAATAGACACAACAGAGTACGTTCTGTTTACAAACACGCGTGTCTGTCAATAGTATTAGCACAGTTCCCACATTTTCGACATTGTGATGCACGATCAGCAGCTGAGTAAATAAAATTATTTACGTTTCCACATTCGGATTAGCTGTTTGTGCAATAACACACAAGGTGAAGATTCACCACCTAAATAACCACAACCACTTACTAGAACACAGCCGAACCTGATGCATTTACTGCAGTTTATTACAATGTACGGTAATGCGTATGTGCTCCGGAGGTGTCAGGTTCGAATCTGTATGGGATGCCAGTTATCCTGAGAGTTTCTGCGATGTTTTTGTGTCATTTTAAGTAAATGCGGGATAGATCCATATATAAGGCCACGAATGTCTTCTTTCACTTCTCTAATAACATAATATTCACCTATAATCCAATATTTTGACGCTACGTAATAGGAGATACTGATGTCGTAGCTGTATGAACGGTAGATAAGTAAATAAATGAATGAAAAACCTTTTTCATATCGAATTAACATACTCAAGTAGCCCAATTCTCTACCATTCAACTCTGATTTTTGTTTAACCGTTTAAAGTACAATGGTATGTAAGTACAATCCTGTTTAAATTTAAAATGTCTCTTTATTTTGATCACAGACAGTATTTGCTTGTTGAGCATGTTTCTCACAGTATACAGTGGTTGTTCATGCATACAGTATTAAAAGGTAGATTTTCGTAACCCAGACTCTCAGTGTTTGCTGCAGTTCAATCTTCTAAATGCGTTTACATGTAGTTCATGATTAAATGCTGAAGAGGATTATAATTTTGTATAAATAGAAGTAATAAATCGAATTACAATCCATTCAGCAGCTGTTGGAATGAAACCTGCAGACTCACACGACCTCAGTTGCATTCGTTTCATTTACTTTATGCAGCGAACACGCCTGTAAGTTATTGGTGGAAATTTCTCCCCCTTGCTTAGTCTCCTGATTAATACGCTACGTAAGTGGTAGTTGGACTCAGTTACTTAACGTTCTGGGCAAGGTTATGCCAAACCTGGAAGCTGACTGCATCACTGTGAGTCCAACATGAATCATTGCTTCCTCTCAACAGTACAGATTTTGTACCTTGTGCATAGATGCGCTTGCACCCCCCCCCCCCTTGTGCAACAGATTTAATCTTGTTGAGGTTGTGGAGGAAGCTAAGACTGCTACTTTGTAACCTTCTTTCCTTATCTTGTAAGGAGGACGAGATGCGTGGGGAAGGTAACACACAAGGAAAACACGAAAAATGTACGCTTGCCTAAGACTTTGGTCTGACAACCTGAAGGCTTTAATACAAAATTAATATCTGTATTAAAATAGACCCAAAAGCGCAGAATGTGGTAGTTAGTTTTAACTGGATTCGTGTGGCTGAAAGCAGAAAACCAGTGACGGGCTTTTGTGAACAAGGAAATGAACTTGTTTATTCATGCGCTTACAGTAATGGACAATCGCCTTTTGCATAAGATGAGAATTTCTTTAATAACTCAGTGATTATCGTCTTTTCAGTAATGCTGTACTTTATTTAGTTACATAGGCTGTAGAGATACCACAGATGACCATTAGTTAACTTTTAAAGCCTCGCGGTTACCATGTCAACCATCAGGATTAACATTCAGCAGTTTCACGTTCTGACCGCTGAGTGCATTTATGTGTTTTGTATGTATCTCAGAGCAAAGAGTGACTTTTTTCCCTATACAACATTAACTGTTTGGTTTTTATAACCATGATGCTGAGTGTTTACAGAGCGGTACGACCTGGGTCTTTAAATAAAACAGGTTGCGTTTCGTCCTTAAAGGTTTAAGTCATAAAAGACCGTTTGGGCCGTGTAGAATCTAAGTCACGCACCTCCGTTGCGCTTGCCAGCAACCAACCATCTTCGATTTCCCACAGACTCAGCAACTGCCTTACAGAAGCGAAATAATCTGTGATGTCATGTGAAATCTTCTGCCTGGTGATTCCATTCATCATTTCGTTCACCTTCTAGGGATGACCGGCTTCCTCATTAATGCCACAACGTAATTTCCCACTGAATATTGGGACGTTTCTAAGCCTTTCATTGGCAAGAGGACATTAGCGCCAGATACAAAGCTACCCTACTCGCCTGGCTGACCACAGTCCAAATCGGAGTCCTGAACTGACCTTGGAGGTCGATTATAAACAGCAGCCAATCGATAATAAACTTAAGTTTTGTGTCTCCGCAGTTCATACAAGTCGCGTTCGGTTAGCCTGTGACAAAAGGTTTATAGTATGAAACGCCCAGTTCTGTTCCACAAATAATGTCTTTATTTTGTGATTCACTTTTCTGTTCGTATCTTATTCCTTTTCGCAAAATCCAGGGTTCGATTCGTAGAGCAGAAATCCGGTCTCTTCGCTGACCTTTCACGAAGATGCTGACGTACGCATTACGGGTTCTGGGCCCACCGAATACCAAGTCGCATTTTGTATTATTCATCTCCGTGCATCAAAAATAATTTATAATTAAAAACCAGCCAAATGCACAAGTTATAGTATTTAACCTATATCAGCCTATTGTACGCTTCTGACATGTTTCGGTGTATTCACCATCAGCAGCGAGGTACACATCATATCATTATATAAAACATTATTATATTAAAAAGTGATAATAAAATTTATCCTAAAAAATCCTGTAATACATGTTATCTTGAATCAAAATGACGTGTTGATTCGTTGAAGATATGGATTGGATGGTGAAACTGTGCGGAAGTTTGAACATCTGTTGTAGAGATATACCTAGTATAAGATCACGATGAGGATACATGAAGTGTAATTAATATTTCCATGGGGCTAAGTTAAGTGATAGTTGTATTTACATACGCAGTTTGTATTAGTAGCTATGTATATGTTTCAAAGTCACACAGCAGACTGAAGGAACTGGAAACGTTAGTATAAATTTCAATATCACATGTTAATATTTTAATGTTCTGTGTGATGATATGATGTGTACCTCCCTGATGGTGATGAATACACCGAAACGGCTCAGAGGAGTAGAATAGACTGATATAGGTTAAATAATAGAATTTGTGCGTTTGGTTGTTTTTTAAATTATGAACCGAATCTAATATTTTGTTCACGCTATTAATTTTGCATCACTGAACACAAATAAAGCCCGTTTCTGGAGATTCTGCTAACTTTTAGACTGAGGTTACCTCCTTTCAGTCTTTAAAACTGCTAGGTGGTTACTTCAGCGTTGTATGGTGCAAGCGATCATGCGGGACTTCTTTAGTGGCTACAGATAGTGTTGGGAATGCTTCTTCTTTCGAACTGGCGCCCTATATCTAAAGAAACCTTGTGCTTGCAAGATACATGCAAGTTATAAGCGGTGAACATAGTTGGTGTTCCATTGTATGTATTTTTACGTGTGGCTTTTCATTTTAAGTATGGTCGTGGTGAAGAATTTTCAGTAACATAGGGGATTTTGAGGTTAGATTTACTTAAACTAAATCTTTTTGCTACAATTGAAAATGCATGAATTTTTAACCTTGATATTCGTATTAAAAGTAACACTTCAAAAATACATTTTCCTATTTTAATGACCATATTGATGCAAAGTAATGACAGTGAGCCTGCAGATATTTTTACAAATTTGTGTGCTGTCTTTATTAATACAAAGCATACAGTTTAAAAGTCATGGTGCGAAAAATGTGCAAATTATGAACAAAAGGGCGTTACTGTTTCTGCGGCTATATCAGTTGTAGTTCTCCTGCGGGTCAGGGTGAATCCTAACTTACTCCTTTGCATTAATTTGCAGTAACAGTATTTCAGACTAGATGTTATCGTGCGTTATCGACGCAGAATACAGGAAAGTAAACAGGTTCATTTACTTCATGCACATATATTGCTGTTCACAGGATAGCTGTCGGTATATTTTTAGTTCCTTTCGACCTCTTTTTGAAGTCCAACTCACGAACCACGTTATGAAACTTTACGCACCCGAGGCTTATAACTGCTGATTTACAGTCTGTGGTTTTTTCAAACGCGAATGAAATGTAGAAACACAGAATGTACTATTATGTTAATAATAGATTTGTTTGTGGAGTAAGATACACTGGAAAGTGAATAAACACTGCAGAACATTTTCTGCCTTACCATTTCAATTCGGGAGTAATGGCGTTTGTGTCCATCGGAGCATAAATGAGGTAGGTGCGGGAAACTGGAAGATAAGGAGATAAATTTAAGAAGCTGACATCGCTGTGTCAGTGGTGGCTGTAGGCTAAATGGACTTGTCACTGCAAATGTATTAGACGCTGGAAAAGTAATTTGTGTAGAATCAGTTGAAAGATAATGTACACATTTACACAAGCGACACAAAATCGATAGTCACAAATGCACTCAAAATTATAGCGGTTAAGTCTAAAACTGCAAGCGGAATTTTCGTACACAATTTTTAAGGGATCTAAATAAACACTTGGGCTCGCCTACGTAAATTGTTGGGGAATGGGTGTTCAAAAGGATTTAAGAAAGTGAATAAAGTAAGGTTTGCAGTGAAAATTTGGAATTTTCAAGGCATATTCAGACGATAATATTACAGAAACCTTTTTCGAGCAGAACAAGTAAGGCCTACTACGTTCTTGCAGGCATTTGTAGAACTACAGGCTTATTGTTGCAATATTTGTGAAAACTTGGATATCGATTTATATACTTGTCTAAATATTTTGTGATCTAGCTTCAGAGTTTTGCATCGGCGACATGGTGAGACGTGTATCTGTTAAAGCCTGCTAGCTTAAATTGTATCATTGCGAAGCAGCAACAGCTATCATGTTTCGGTCGGTAGTGGAGTCCTGGCGTTTGTCGCTACAGGTACATCTTTTCAGTAAGAAGGTATTTCAGTCAACACGACTTTTTGTTAAAACAGAAGGTGGCTTCGTATTTCGGCTTTCTAATACAAAAATAGTCGATAAAAATATAAGCAACGTTAAAATGAACAGGAAAAATTCCTTTGTGACAATTATATGCTACTGAAAGTAGTATTGTAACAGTTTTGTTTGTATTGGCTTACTGAAAATTATTTAAAATTAATTCACTTAAAATTTTTAACATATCTTTGTCGGTCTTTTGTACATTTATTGTTTTAATATTCCGTTAGTCAGAGTGTGTATATGATAGTGGCTTGCCAATAATGATATTAACTATTATACACATGAGTGCCGACCCCATTGGCCGCGCCGTCTAAGGCGTGAGTCTGCGGCCGCTCGTTTCCTGGCATTGCGGGTTCGAATCCCGCCAGGGGCATGGATGTCTCGTCTCTTGTGAGTGTTGTGCGTTACCAGGTAGAGGTCTCTGCGACGGGCTGATCACTCCTCCGGAGGAGTCCGACCGAATGTGGTGTGTCGGAATATGATCGTGAAGCCTCAAAAATGAGGAGGCCCTGGCCCAATAGGGGCTGTTGCGCCACGAGAAAAAGTAATTGTACATGTAATTGTGTATTACGCGAACTTATGTAGAAACTTACTGTTCTAATTACAAAGTAGTGTTATACTTTCTTCTGTTTCATTTCTTGACCTTTTAAAGCCTAGCGGTAACTTTACGTACCATCAGGTTTAACATTAAAAAATTCTGCGTGGTGCCCACATTGCGTTTATGTGTTTTGTACGGATCTCAGAACAAACAGCAACTTTTGCCTTATAAAACATGAAGAGACTGGTTTTTATAACCGAAGTGGAGAGGGTTTACAGCGCGGTACGCTCTGGGTCCTTATAAAAATCAGACACGCTTCGTCTTTAAATGGTTAAACATCGTTATTTCATTATAGGCCTATATTGCACTGATTCCTCTTGTTATAAGTTTTAGCTTTCTGGCATCTTGGATTGCTCTTTGTGGATTTCCTATTTTGTAAGCCTTCTTAGAATTTTGTTACAGCCTACAGCAGACGTAGTTTGGTTGCTGTTTTTGTACTTCAGCCAGATTTTTACGTTGGAGGCTGGTTATGTACGTGTGAGATTAGGTTGTGATTATCTTTTAAAGATAAAGGCTATCTACAGGCAGCTGTATACATAACGGGATGATCAGAATAGGGTTATTAACACCATGTGTTCAGTTTGGCTATATTTCTAGGTCGTCTCAAATTCATGACCTGCAAAGTCAGTTAATCGTGATTTCATATTATGACCCAGGTATAATACTGCGTCAGTAGAAGATATATGCTTGGAAATCATAGCTATAAGCGGGTAGTTTTAAATTTTCCATTGCGATTTCAAGGGACTTTATTCTAGTATATGTAGCCTTCCACTCCAAATGCTTTGCTGAGTTCTGTGAAGGCTGCAGGACTAACACGGGCCTCATAAACGGGTGACTGGCTAAAAAAACTGAGTGAAAAGTTTAATATACCTTTTATACCTAGAATAGCAGTGGTATTTTTTTGTGGATACAAACCTTGTACATGTATGTACAGGGTGGAAATTCCTGTTTTAGTGGTGGACTGAAAAGTGAAATTAAACTTGCAGAAAAAAACAGGCCTCTGAAGGTTTGTAACAGGAGAGCAAGAACGAGATATTCTAGTCAGACATTAATCAAGACAACAGCAGAAAGTTTTAGCCTATATCTCAATGAAGGTGCTGAAAAAGATGTTAAACGGAAGACTGAGAATGAATCAAGGAAGGAGACACAGCCATATAGGCGAGAAAAGCGCGTTTTTACGAAGGTACCTTTTTAACGTTAAAGCAGATCCCTCTCTGCCCCCCCCCCCCCGCGCCGAATTTGTCTTCTTTGTATGGTTACATTTTTTTAAGGATAATGAAAGTACACTGTATTAAATTCCGCGTGGTTTAATAAATATTTGTCCGCAAAAATTTAATCTGACACTACGATACTTGTTTTTAAACATTAAATTTATAGGTCATGTGAATTAAAAAGTGTTGGTTTTTAGTATAACATTTGTAGCCCGCTTTTTTAAACCTTTCCTTCACGAGGTACTTTTCAAATTACTAATCGGTCAGGTGGACAAAACATTCCTCTCCTTGGATGCAGTTACAGATTCATTACCATGCGCACAGTAGTTCAACACTGGCGTTTGTTTCTGGTCCAGATGAATGCAGTCCACACTCTGTAACTGTAACATTGTTATTTATAATTTACTCGCAACTACGCCACGGTCTTTGATATGGTCTCTTGCTTTAAGGTTTACGACAAAACATCTGTCCGTTTTTCTGACCTTCCCCTTCAGTGTTAAATGTCACGCCCGTGTCATCGTCTCTAATTTGGCCTCGCTAATCATGTTGGATGAAGGGGGCAAATCACGTAGCGGTTGCGCACTTTGTTGAGGCACTGCGCTACAAGCCCGAAGGTCGTGGGTTCGGTTCCCAATTGGGTCATTGGAATTTTTCATTCCCTCAATACTTTCGGATCACTATGACCTTGGGGTCGACTCAGCCTCTAACGGAAATGAGTACCAGGGATATCTCCTAGGCGGCAACGGCGGCCGGTGCGTAGGGCTCACAACCTTACCACTTCCGTGTGCCGATTGTCTAGAAATTCCAGAGGCTTCAACCTGCTGGAACCCCAAAGGCCTGTTCAGGCCTGTGTTGGGTTAGCTTATAAATACGAAAGGTCTTGAAACCCCAGAATCACACGTGCACAGAATTATTTCACCATAACTTGCTCCTAGTCCCTAAGGAATCTCATACTTAACAGTGATGTAGGCCATTGTACAAGTGTCAGATTTGAAACTCGTCTGTAGCCCACGCATCTGTTCACTGAAAGTCTCATTTTGAACACGACGTTTGTACCTGGATTTACATTGTCTGCTTATTTCTGGAAATAAAAATCTGACGCCCTTCTTGTCTTGTTGGCCTGGGAGTTCGCCTGTTTCAGAAGTCCGAATTGGGGAGTGGGAGAATTTTGGCTTTGTGGGAGATTTAGACGGTAGTGAAGTCACAAACTGACATGTTCTGGGTGGAAACCGGACCTCTGTTTCATTGTCTTCCTTAAACTGTGCGCCAGGATATATTATAAAATCGAACGTTGTGTGTTCTAAACATTCCAATAGTAGGTCGTGCCGCAACATGCAATTCTCGCGATAGTTTGAGTCCAGACTATCACGGCTTCATATAAACTGTTTGTAAATATGAATATTTGATCATGCCGTGAGAAAATGTGCATTCCTCCCACAGAACTGTGTGGACAACCCTGTGTCTTTCACACCGAGAAAGAAGTACTCCCATTGTAAGTGTTCCACAGAATAAATGACGGGACAGCTGTCATCCACAGTGGTCTGTTATCTGCTTAGAGATCAAAACCTGCTGCCTAAGTTGTAGCGGTGGAATTTGTTTGTGCGCAGTTTTTGCAGGTGGAATTAATAGCGTTAGGTCGAATGAAGCGGTAAGAATGGCGGAGAATGTTCACCCAGAAATGCGCGATTGGGTATACCGTATCGTACCACAGAACATGTTTAAAGGCATTACATCAACTACAGCTTCACCTTGTCGCTGAATGGAATTATGGCGCTGTACTAGTTATGGAAGGAGAAGACGGAAGAAGAGGAGGAGGCGGAGGAAGAGGAGGAACCAACAGCAGAACATGTTAGATCTCTAAACATACATTTTGGAGACAATTTGTTCTTTCTCGCTGCCAGGCTAATGTATCTTTGTGTTCAGGAAGACTCTGAAGAGCGTGCTGAAGGTACTAGCCGATAGGCGAGAAGGTACCTTGAGGCTGGAGAAAATTACATAGTGAAGAGCTCCGTAACTGTTACTCATCATCAGATGCTTTTATGGTTGTCAAATCAAGTAGGATACGATTTGTGAAATGTGTACTACGCAGAGGACAATGATAAATAAATTTAAATTAGCAGAGCACAGGGTCCACTATTGGCCTTTTTGAAGGTAGTTACAAACCTCCGAGTTCCAGAAAGAGCGGTAAATTTTTTTGACCAGCCGGTAGACTATCAGCATGTGAAGAAGGGCTCCATGGAGTGGTTACTGTGGTGCGGTTTGACAGAGCCCCTTGGTATTGCGGCTGCTAATGGACATGTTATACTAGTCCCGAGTGACAGAGTAATGAATATGGAGCACCGGTGAGGGGATTATTGACAGGGGAATACCGAATTACTCTGAGATAAACTTGTCCCTTTGTCACTTTATCCACTATAAATTCCCACATGGACTGCCCTGAAGACGAACATGGGCCTTACGGTGAAAAGTTTGAAACTAACCTCTAGATCGCTGTTGGCACCGCCAAGATATTTGTTTTATTAGACGTTGTAGTCTGTTTCGGACATGGCATTCGATTTTACACGTTGAAAAATGTCAGAAAATCGATATCGTGGACAAGCTTCGAATCTGTAACCAAGCGGATACAAGCCAGAAAAGTCGTCGCTCTCCTAAACGCTGTCACTTGGAGCCAGCAATATTCCAACCTGTGTTGTGGTTTTTCTTGTAGGCAAAGAATGCGATATTGATAATTCCTAACACCCTTCTCGCTGTGTTACTTGCCCTTCTTACTATGCTTGACAACCTTCGCTTAGTATGTGGAACTTAGAATAGATTCTTGCAAAACACTATGTTTTCGGGGGTGAAAATATCGAAATCCAAAAACGAAAATTTGTATGAATCCTTTACATGCGTGAGAAGCAGATTTATTTCAAGTTATTGGGCTAGTTCCATCAGTGCAAGTGACGTCTCAGAGTTTACGTTTGGACGTCATTTGTTTACAGTGAAAACGAAGTGACTACACTTTACGAACTTGTAAATCTTTGTGTGTTTTCGATAGGAAAATATGAAACGCCACGATTCGTACAACCGCTTTGTGACTGCGCAAAATATGCAGCTCTCCCTCTAAGCTGCTTACTAAGACTTATGTGAGAGTGGAGGTGTAGCTGTACCGACTCAACACTATAGCCTACGCAATTGAGCGTCCTGTTTCACGCTTTGGTCGCCTTACCTCCTGTACCCATTAGACAGGAGGTGGGCCTACGGCTGTTCAGAACACAGTCCCTTTGGAGAATTTAACTCACAGTATATCAGCCCGTAGTCAACGATTACACCGACTGAACAACTGCATGTGATGGGAATGTAATGCTACGATTGTATAGTGTAAACATTGTTTGCTTGTTGTAGGTTAAATGTCTGTTAAGGAAAATACGTCAGACACATTACGTTGATGCTCACATTGCAATTATTTTGAACTCAGTATGACTACTAGTAGATTTCCAGACTTGTGACGGAAGAAGTGTAACATTAATGTTATGTCCGTCTCAAAACAATACTACCAAAATTTGATACAGACAAAGATGTGGGGAGACCTTACAAAGTCGTCTTTTGTTTTGGTTTGGCGGGCGCGAAAGGCAAATTGACAATATTGCAGTGTATTAGTCTTATGTCCTCAGTTTCTACTGATACAGATTTCAGGTGTGTTTGGACATTAGACAAGTTTGAGGAAATCAACAAGGTTGGGTTGGGAGGGGCATGAAGCATGTATGGTATATATCAAACATAGTTACAAACATTTTGTCGAAGTACCTAAATGAAAGAGATGTGCTGGATGATCTAAAATGTAGTAGACGCTAGTATGAACGTAGATCTGAAGGGAATAAAGTCGACAGATGTCGACCGAACTCGTATGGCTTGGGTTAGCGAAAAGTGTCGGGCCCTTGTGAGCAGAATATTGAGAATTCGGGTACCATAACAAGCGATGATGTTCGTAGGTAGCTGAACAACTGTTGGCGTTGCCGGTATATTCCTCTTGGGATTTTAATGATTGGTGTGCCGTCAAAATATCGGCAGTTGCGCCTTTAAGCAGAAAGATAAATGTAGGGCCCAATTAAATATATGGCTCTTCATATGACTGGATTGCTTTGAACAGCAGCTCAACCAACAAAGTAACAGAATTTGCTGTAGTGTTGGTTCGCATTACTAGCACTTCCCGCAATACATTTCAGACTACATAATGACGATGATACAGGGAGTACTTTTATCACCAGAATGCTCGCCGTAGAGCGAAGGACTTCGTCGCTTTGTAGCGAGGGATGATGCTATTCGCTCTACAGTGCTCACTTCGGCAATAGAAAATATTCCCTGTAAGATGAATTGCGAGTGAAGAATCGGGAAACTGAGAAGGAAGCCGTGATGGTCTGATTTGAAGTTCTATGCCTTCACGTGCCTGGCGGGACTTAGCAAAACCACGAAAGTTTCGGTCTGTGCTGAGAGTCTAAACGGGTATCTCCACATTGGAAGTGTACAGAGTTACTGGTGCACCAGCTTGGTTGGTGAAGTGCTGACATGTCAGTAGGAAATAATACCGTGTAGGGGAAATGGTTTCTAGTGACAAGCGGTTGTTCCTAAAGATGGTCATGAAGGCTTTCATCCTGTTCAGTCGTTGTAAGGAAACTAGGCTAAGTAGAGGTCTGGCAGAACTAAGGCGAATACATTTCAACAGAAAGCCGACTGGGATAATTCATTACCGCACTGTGCACCGATTGTGTCATACCTTACGGGATGCACCGGCTGTCTGACGTCTGATACAGATAACAGGCCAATCGGGTTCTAAAAGCCAAAGCAGAAAATTAAAATAACGAAATACTCCGTGTTTTTGTCATAAGAATTTGTAAATTTCGAATCATTGCTGACAAAAGAACTGATGCATTGAAACGAATCTCGGAATCCTGAAAGTGTGACTGCCATTACACTTTGACAAAGCGCCTGAGATGTGAGAGACATCTATCTTCTTGAACAGAGATTTATATTACCTGTTACAGTGTTCAGTAAATGGAAATTTTTACGCGAGAAATGCTTTCACAGGGCTTTCTGGGTGACACAATCCTTTAAAATCAGGGACCTTCCGTTCTCCGCCCCTGTATGCCACTTCCTGTGCTCAAGGGCACGAAGAACCCAGCGGAACAATTTCCTCACTTCACATCGCGTGACTACATGTTAAGATAAGAGCAGTGACGGCTCGTGGCGCGGCGCTGGTAGACTGCTGCAGCTAATAGCAATATAAACAAACGGATAACTTTGGGGCTTTGTTATGAACTTGAGAGGGAAGGAGAGTGGTTTTCTTATAACGTGTTTCTTAACTTGTGTGATGATATATCTTCGTGTCTATTTTTGTTACAGACAGGGGTAGCTAGTAGTGTGGGGCAAAGAGTGGCGGCTTGTGGCATATTTAACTTGATGTAATATGAAGGTAAAAGATTCGGAAGGTCTGTTTAATAAAAGATGGGTCGCTGGTAATGTGGAGACAACAGTGGTGGCTTCAGGCATGTTTAAACAACTGGGATTAATAGTATGAGCATATAGTCGCAGGTTATACAGTTATGTCCAGTACAGCAATCGGTGGTATGGGAAAAGCAGTGGCAGCTTGTGCCATAATTATGTTACTGGGTGTAGTAGTGTGATAAGTCTGCTGCGTCTGTATTTGTTATAATCAGGGTTAGATGGTAGTTTATCAGATATTAATGGCTGCATGTGGCATGGTTAAGCACGTGACGATAATTGATTTGTATGTATCATTCGATTGGTCAGTTTTATTCGCCTCGCGTTACTCTGTCTCTTCCATCCAAGCAGTCTTGCCAGCGTCCTGTTTGCAGACACCCTCTAACTACATTTATTGCTTAATTTGAGATATTTCCTTTCTCACGTATATAAAACAGGAGGTAGATTGAAAATTGAAAGAAAAACGAATCTGATCTAAATGCTAGTAAGCGTTCCCCGAATTTAATTTGCTCTTTGGTTTTTCGTGAATGTAATTTTTGTTGGTTTCTGTGATTCTCAAACATTCCTATTTTAAAATACCTGTTATCTGCAACGTTTTACATTACGTAGATATTTGTCTTGCATTCTGGCGGCGAGACATGAAGGTATAAATAATTTTTCTGCGTTTATTTCTAGTCCAGTTTTTCCTTGCTTCACGGTCCACGGATTTGACGCTGGAATATGTTTACTTGGTACAGAGAGCAATGAATGTGTAGTATTAACAATGAGCGATAAAGAAACACGTGAGGTCCTCGAGTGAATTGCAAATATGAATATGTGGAAGAGATATTACTCTTGAAATGAAATAAATTTGCTTTTTTTCCCCTGCTCTTGCTTTGATTTTTCTCAAATCCTCTCTATCCGTTTGTTCTCTTGTCAGGGTAGTTCTCACTTTCATTTTATCATCTTAGAATTGGTTTTATTTTTTTGGCAATATTTATTTGTTCAGGTAGGTGAATAATATTGTGAATATTTCTTTTCTAAGTGTATTACTTACGAAATCCCTTATATAAACAGGCCAAAATGAATACATGGAGTGGTTAATTTTGTAGTTTTGCTTAAAATTGTTATGTGGAAGAAAGATATGTGTGTGTTCCTCTGTAATGAATTGGAAGGTTTATTTAATGAAGGTAGTGTGTGTAGGTTCAGGATTCGATCCATAAAACTGCAGTGGCTGAACAAAATCACGAGATGCTCCAAGAGTCGTTGCCTTTGCTCTGGAAAAATACTCCAAAATATTCCGACGTCCTGTATTATAATTTCCTCTGCTTCAAAACCAGAAAACGTAGCTTGTCCTTTGGATATTATTAGGATTTTAAAACAAAAACAACCCTTTTAAATGTCTGTTTTATATTAGGCGATACGTAATGCTTCAAAAGATTCTCAATTCAGTTTATATCTGTAAATTCACATTTATAAAATGTCATCTTGAATTACATTTTGGGGGGTATGTCGTGAGGCATAGATAAAACCTGGTGTCAGAGGGAACGTATTTTAGTAACCAAATTCGTGGATAGCTCTCACATTTTCCAGATTTATTTAATGCTTTTTTCCTGGAAGTCGCTTTATAAGTGATAAATAATATCGACTTGAAACCCACTGTTTATTTTTCCGGTCTGTGAACTTTTACATCCAGCGGTGAATGGTGAAGTGTGAATGCCAGTGTGTGGGCCGACACAAACCGAACTCAAGCAATTGCCTGGAGAGCGGCCAAGGCAAATTAAAGTAACACGCCCACCAAACTCTAGCACTGCACCAGGGAATTGTCTCTTCACTCTCTCCCACAAGTACACCATTTAGAATCCCATACAGTGTAAACCCTATTGATAGTAGGCCCGTTCAAACGCCGTAATCAAACCAACGTACAGTTTTAAAGTCCGTATTCTTGAGGCCTCGTAAATTTGTGTGATGAGAGCAGTAAGAATGTGGATCATTCAGCTGTCACGGCACTTTACGTGGCTACGTTGACTACATGAAGAAGTAAAATCTGGTTGCAGTTTATAATTTGACTATATTTGCTGACCGTTTTTTTTCCTATCAGTATAACCCATATGGAATTTTACACTTCCCGGACGGCTCGAGAGCCACATTACCCGTTTACGCTAAATCTGGTTGTATTTTAATCAAATGAGTAATTAATATGACAGATCTGCACGTGAATACACTGTACGCCGTCTGTGTAGCATTGTCAGAAATACACGTATTTGCGCCATGTTACTAAATGCAAGTGGCATCCATTTTCATGCCTCCTTACTAGCACCTTCCTAATGAACATTTTCTTTTATCTGACTGCTGGTTGACGGAATTAATGTACTTCACATGTAACGACTATTAGCTGTTCAACACGAAAACACAGTGCATAATACCAGTACGAAATTTACCGCTCTTCAACACGTGTGTCGCAAAGTGGGTCTATATGTGCCGTGGTATTGTGGGTGCACATTACGTGACTTGAAATTCTGTTGGTAACACTGAGGTATAGCACGTAGTCTGGTAGGTGATTACAAAGGTTTGGAAAATTGTACTACCTCCATATTTACAGCACCTCCACCTCTGAAGATGGCTGCAACATATTTCTCCTACAGTTTGATAACAAACTGTCAGACAGTGCAGTGTCTAACCAGGAACACCATCTGCTTGCAAACACATTAACCAGCACTAAGGACGATCTTTCTATCTGTCTGTAACTGCAGTTGAATCAATGTCATTAGATAATCTTGTACTTTAATTCAACAATAATGTTAGATGGTGCTGAAAACAACATTATGTAACATACCGATCTGCCGCGGTGATTTGGAGAAACATTTGCGGATATCAACGCCTGCTGAAGCCTCAGGTGACTCAGCAGTAGGCACTTCCTGCTGTTTACTTCGTTGGTTCTGTTTTGTGTCTGTAGTATTTCAACCAATTTCTTTCGCAAACGAAGGAAGCAAAAGTGCGCGTCACATGTAAACCTGCTCTTGTTGTTCTCCTGCCACAACTTGAGAACCAGTTGACCGATTTGTACAAAACTTACCACGAATGTTAAACCATTACAGAAAACAGTAAATCACCCACATACATTTTTCATTTTTTAGGTTTAACAATAATAAGGTGGTGGACGCGCGAACTAAAAAATCAGGTTTTTATATATTTTGTATAATAATAATAATAATAATAATAATAATAATAATTGTGCTGAAGGGGATCCACAGAACAAAGAAAGGAAGACTGCGAGTATAATACATGTTGTACTGGGAAAATTAATGAATGAAACGTGGGCCTGAGTAGGTTTCGTAACCTTGTCATTAATGCCTGGAATACCGAACACATACGCAAGTCCCTTCATATCTGCAAGCGTCTAAAAGCTGAGGACGCGGCGTGCTAAGGCGAAAACGGACCAGTGTAATATGGCGGCATTTGGTGGAAACAGTAATAAATTCTGTGGTTTTATAAAAGGCTGAAATGTATTGCGTAGCTGACCAAGAACTGTGTAGTATTTGAGTTTTTGACAGAAGGTTTGCTGAAGATTAAAGTCTTCTGGGATATTACGCAGTCCAAGAAAAGGGACATAATTCAAGAACAATGTGTGGCCCGCGTATGTGTATTTGATCTTACTGTTGTAAAATTTTCACATTTATGTTGGTCATGTTGCGTTGTGTCCCTGGTGACCACAAATGGTGTCGTAACTGTGTTTGCAGGTGGACAGACTGTTTTATTTGCGGATGGACAGACTGTTTGATGGTACAGGATTTGTTCCGTGTGTTGCTAAAGCATGACGTTCGGTAGGGTTGTTGCTGAAAAGAATTTTAAAGTTGGGAAGTGTGAATATAGAGTGATAATTGTAGTGATTCTAGCCTCTTGGCTAATTATCTCAACCAAGAAACAAAGTGTAAATTTAACAAAATAATATTTGTAGCAGCGCGCTTCATTACATTTAATTAACTATGTATGTACTTACGGACCTCTAAGTTCATGTGGGAAAAGGCTTAGTATCATTGTTACATATATAACAAGAGACTTGGGCAATCTTCACCTGTGTTGAGACACAGTGTTTTTGGTGCTGAAATTTAAGTCCAGCAATAAACGCACAGCTGATAAATTCTGGAGAGTTTCCTGCCATTCATTTGTTTACATGGAAATGTGCAAGAATTCCAGAATGTGTATGTTGGGAACAGAATGTGTGTGTCACTTTTCCGTAATACTTTTTGTACAACTTTTTTTTTCCTACAAATATTTAGCGAACTGCACAGACATCCATGTCGGTCATCGTGTACTTACGTGCGATTTTAATCGAGTAGAGTATATCGATAAATTTTAGTGTGAATACGCAGTATCTTTAATATTATGCATCCTTCGTGCAGTTGTTTTATATACGTAAGATTTAATTTATCATCAACTACTGCCCTTTATTTACACAACCTCCAGTACGTTTCGGCTGACGTAGCCAGCCATCATCAAGGAGTTAATAATTGTAGACAATAAGCAGCTTGTGGCAAGTCACAGAATGGTAACTATAAATATGTTGCAGTTTGTGTTCTTTGTTATATACGTAGATTTAAAAATCGTAAAACAATATGTGCATAAGATTTTTATCGTGGTGACTCTGCACTGTGGATAAGACCAAACACCGGATACCATAGCCAGGGGTCTCGACCACACGACATCAAAAGTGATGCACAGCAGACGTTTGGACACAGAATTATATTTTATACTTTTTTGTGTATTTTATCCTTAAAAATCTTATGTACATATTGTTTTACGAGTTTTAAATCTACATATATAATAAAGAACACAAACTGCAACATATTTATAGATACCATTCTGTAACTTGCCACAAGCTGCTTATTGTCTACAGTGATCAACTCTCTGATGATGGCTGGCTAACTCAGCTGAAACATGCTGGAGGTTGTGTAAATAAAGGGCAGTATTTGATGATAAATGAAAACTTACGCACGCAGTATCTTACTTCATGAAAATGTTTTAGTGTTTTACGAGTTGTTTCGTGCAAACAGACAGACATATTGAGCATCAGTTAGTTGCATTTTTGTATTTTATCTGTAAGCACAAAAACGCGGTCGTTCAAGTAGTTGTCAGTGAAATTCAGACCCCTCTTGCTCTCGTGAAGGTAAGGTGCTTGAGGACCTTCATACCCCTCCTGCTCTCATGAAGGTAAGGTGCTTGAGGACCTTCATACCCCTCTTGCTCTCATGAAGGTAAGGTGCTTGAGTACCTTCATTATAGCATCTAAACAAGCGTCGAACAGTACTGAAGTATTTTTCCTCCCTGCAGAATTAATTCCGTTTCTCAGAAAAATGTAATTTGAATTTAAAAAGTATTTACCATATAAAAGTTGCTGTCTCTTTAGCGAAAGAGACTTGTCTTCTCTTCAGTATCATAAAAGAGTTTGAAACTACATTTCTAATATTTGGGACGGATGAAAGATAAAAATATGATGGGAATACCGACCAATAATAATTCTCACTTTCATTAATGATCTCTTCTCCGTTTCTGAATAGATAATTGCAAGTATATGGCCGACATATTGACATCCTTGTAAACCGGAAGTATATGTTTCACCTGTTCGTTGCAGTGTGGAAGCTTAAGAATAACAATGCTTCGCGCGTTTCAGTATGCAGATGACGGGGTTCGCGTATGTAATGACATGTATTTTGCTTGCCGTACAGACGTTCCGGAGTAACTTTTTTGCCCGGGAAGTGGAGACATCAGGTCCCTTCGAAATTTCTATGTCTGTTCGCAAAACTACATGCTGCCTCATCCCAGAAGACCTGTTCGCTTATATATTTTTGAATTTTTGAGTCTAACCTTGTTTTGGACGTGCCATATTTCAGCACCGTTTTCTTTTGCCAATACATATGAAATTTCAAAACCATCATCGAAGGAATACATCTAACATCGCCCCGTCACACTTTTATCCTTTCCTCTGATGCACTGACTGGGAGAGAGATACGTATCGCCAATTGCATCATTTAGATTTGAGACACGTGAACAAAGGGGAAGGTCGTAGATGCAAAATATACAAGAACGTCGTGGTTTGCATTGTGCCTGGCTGACTGAATCAAGGATTTAACTTTGTGGAAAAAGAAGAAATACTTATAAGTATGTTGCCACTAAGACCTGACGCAGCTCTTCTAAATGTCGATGTGTATGAATATATAGCCCATACATACATACATACATACATACATACATACATACATACATACATACATACATGCATACATACATACATACATACATACATACATACACACACACACACATACATACATACATACATACATACATACGTGCGTGCGTGCATACATACATACATACGTACGTACGTACATATACGTATGTATGTATGTATGTATGTATGTAATGTATGTGTATGTAATGTATGTGTATGTATTGATGTATGTATGTGTGTAATGTGTGTGTGTATGTATGTATGTATTACGTACGTACACACACGCACGTGCGCGCGTACGGACATAGTACATGTAGGCCTATGCATACATACGTAGATACACACACACACACACACACACACACACACACACACACACACACACACACACATGTATATATAGACGTACATATATGAGAGTTGGTTAAAATATGTTTACAGTATATTGTTAGGGTTCTGTACTTTCATCTCTGCTGCGAAAAATTCAAAGTTAATCGTACTGCCGTCCCACTAATTCTTCACTTGTCAGTCTCCTCTACGACTGAGGCATTATCGTGTGACCTTGTGGTGGCACGACCTTTCCTGTTCCCTACTGGCAGCAGTCCATGGCCCGTGTCATCAGCCATCATGTCACAATGGTCCTTAAATTTGTGGCCGCCAGTGTTTTGTTTCGGCGCTTGAAGCAGACGGTAATCACTCGGCGACAGACTTCCCCGACCTAATAGCAGTTAGTCTAGGTTCTTCAGTTATCAAGATAAACGCCAAGGAATATGATTTTCTGACAGACCCTCTTATATATAGAGCATAGACAGTTCAGCCTGCATATTGACTAGGCTAAAAGTTGGATGACTGAAGAATCGGGGTTCGATTCACAGAAGGGGCAAGACTTTTCTCTTCTGTACCCAGCTTCCTGTTTGGTGGGTACCTGCAAGTTACGTCTAATTAGAGGGTGATACCAAAGGATGTGGAACGAAGCTGTCATGCTCTCTTGGCAAGCGTACTTCCACCCATCAAATAGGCATTCAGGTTTCCTACTGATCATTTCCAGCTCCCGGTTTTCTTCTTTACGGGCTGAGCTCCCATCACCTCGGAAGTTCCAGCAAGTGTTCTTAGCTGATATCTATCGGTGCATAAGGCAGTGTTTATTTTCCACTAGACGTCTTGTTGAATGTACCCTTTTTATTTTCGTGAAACTCAAGGGTTTTTTGGAGCAGCTCTGTGTACCGAGGCCACTCGACAAACTCAATTTAGAAAATCAAACATGGCAGCCCTTGGTTACCTTGCTCATTCAACCTCCTCTCTGAGGCGCCAGCCGTTATTTTGTCTGTAAGAATCATTGCTACCAACATAAAACAGTAAGAATAAGAGGAGACGTGAACCTCAGTGGTCATACGAACGCAGCACGGAAGAAAGGACAGTGACGTGAAATTCACGCTGTAGTGACGATAAGTAACAAATTAATAAAGCCTGGTGTTACCAACTGAATTTGCTTACCCTTGAGGGACTTCGTTTGCGTTCCAGTAGTGAATATTATAGTGGAAGTGAAATTTTTGACGAAGTGGACAGAACTGAAGCTTCATATGTGGAAGGATCCGGGTTGAAATCTTGATCCGGGGACCAATCGTTCTAATTCACTTATTTGTTCTTTGTTGAGCCCTTTCTGAAAAGAGAAGGGGCTGTAACTTGAGTAAGAGCACACATTTCTTCCAGTTCCAATGAACTGCTTATTGTACTGTTGGTTGGCCTACAGTCCAAGTCAGTGACAGTGCAGATAAATAAGCAATAAATAAATAAATAAATACGAAACGAATATTTCAGGGCAAAAAAGTGTTACGATAATGTGGGACTTTCGTTGAGAATAAAGTTAAATATTTCGGAGACAGAAGATGTTTCGGAAACTTTGGGCTCATATTCCGAATTCACGCGTTTAGACGCATGAGAAGGTTAGATTTCTATAAAGAAAATAAGACGCGGACGTTATGTGACACTTCAGGTCTTCACGGCGTAGGTGACATGTTACGGTCTTGCGACAAGTGACACCGTACACTTGGGCAGCTACGTGATAACGTTACTTAGGAACGTGTTACTCCCATTCTTTTAACTTGAATAAAGAATTTTAGTATCCACCTTCCAATCTGAGCGCTTCGTATACTAGAACACAGTCTTTAAATTTATGTCAGTTAACACGGGCGCTTATAATAGCAAAGTGAAAATACATGAACTGTTTGAATCTTAGAATGAATGAGGAATGAAAGAGAGACAGTGACCCAATAACTTATATTTTTGTATATGGAGACAAGTAAGACCTTTTTTTCGGTAATGGACAGCGGCACGAAATAAGATTCATTCTTCTAGGACGGAGTGGAAAGAAATGAGGAGAAACTGGAACGAGACGACAATAAAAAAGACTTCTGTGACATTACTTGTGCGTCAGGCACACTGAAAGAACAGGAAATAAAATCAATCAAAGCTTTCACTTCTTTCGACGGGAAGGATTAATTTTAGCGTCAAACAAACAGCTCTGTGCTGAGTGTCTTCTCTCTTCTGAACGGATATACGGTTGCCTGTGTGTGATTCAGTCTCATATACGTTGTCGAGGCCATTTCATGTCTTACTACAGTAGAGAACGATGGGAATGCGATCATGAATTATGAGCAGGGAAATATTCAGCTAATGATAAATCCGTAACTGTAGAGAAACAGGCCTATGTGTATATGACGTTTGTGTCTAGGTACAACCTCGGGAATAAGTGCCTGAAATTATGGCATAAAGTCATAAAGAGCTTGCATATATGGGCCAACAAATCTGAATTCTTACATTGATGGAACTAATAAAGGATAAAGGAGATCTGCTGAATTCTTATTGTGTGTTGCTCTGTAGTGGCGTAATCTGCATGAGTACTGGACTGATATTCATGTTGAATTTTTATTAATTTTTGTCGATTTAATCTGGGGCTTGAAGGAAGCCACTGTGCCAAATCGTTCTGTTTTCTATTTGCCCGTTGAGGAAGTCCCTTCTTGCTCGCAGATGTAACTGCCATGGTTTCGTTTCCGTATAAAAATATCAAGGCGAAGGTATGAAATTCTGAAGTAACTTTGCCTTTAAAGGAAAGAGATTCTACCAACCATTAATTTTGTGCCTCTAGGCTTGTTAATTTACTCAAAACGTAGATAAATCCTGCCGTTCCAACCCAAAATGTAATTAATCCCGCAGTATCTTTAAGCAACTTTGAGGTGAATTTTTCTGTTTTACGTTTTGTAAATGCGTATGTCTAGAGGGTGATCCAAGAATATTCTCACATGTCTCGTTATTTTGGGGTGACAGCACAGTCCTGTTTTCGCGGTTCAGCTCCCAGTGTTTAAGGAATCATGGCAGTTCGAAAATGTGGTACAGCAATGACAGAAGGTTGTAAGAAATGTGTTTACAGTAACTTCAATGTAGATACAAAACAAGCGTTATTCAATACAAGAACATGTTAAGAAAACTATTCTAAAGTGTCCGCCTGCAATTTGAATGCACATTTGTGCCCGGCAAAATTATTGAAGTTGCTGTCAGTGTTCTGCTTAGCTGACTGTGTGAACGGTCTCTGTTGCCTGTTTTAAGTGTGTTTTATATCGATGCTGTCAGTTGATAATATTAAAGCGTCGGCGATAGATGAATGAATGAGTATCGTAGTGACAGGGGATAAAGCACTCGGAAAAAGATTTGTTCAAGTGCCAGTGTATCCACCACAAATCCCATTTGGACAGGTACGGGAATGAACCCGGCTTGCACAACCGAGAGGCTGGCGACTAACCTCCTGACCCCTGGCAGGGCCGCATGTTGTGATTAGTTCAGTGGCTCAGAAATTCAAGTCTCCCCTGTAGTGAGGCTCTTTCTTTGTGTGTGCAGTTACATATGTTTGGGTTCCGCCTGTGAGGGTTCCATCACAAGCACGCGCTACGCATTATCATGTAGGCTTAGATAAGGCTACTACCATGAGTAAAGTAAAAGCTTACGGTTTCCATTTCCACGCAATAAAGGCACATAGGGGAGTAGAGTTATAGCTCCACTCCTTCGTAACTTCAGTACTAGGTGAAAGCGAGTGGTTAACTTCAGGACCGGCCGCTCTAACCCCGGTGAAGAGCCCCAACAACCAACGAAGAGGAGGCTTAATGTTAGTGGTCCCCAGAACGGTCCGGACGTTTTAGAGAAGGGACAAATCATTTGCCCCTACCGGCATTCCAATCCCATAGCTTAGTCGCTGTAGGCCTACCGCTACTTTTGTAGTGTTTATCCCACTTTCCTTATACTTCTTAATTAAGACGGAAGAAATAGGTGCGAAATGCAGGACGCATGTGATACTGGAAAAAATAACTGTTTGGAAATGTCGGCAGTGGTTCCTGCAGGAAGTCACTGCACTCATTGTAATTATCAGCGAAGAATTGGGACCTTATTACAAATATTTTAAAACTCTCGCAGGCACCCGAAACCCCAAGGTTCACGCGGACCAGCCTTTGGATCTCCTTGTCGGTAGGATCCATGTGTTAAGGGGGGTTTAGGGCAAATCTTTTGAAACTGTGCCTGCAGAGCTACAAGAGCGCTACGGAGAAACTAAGGGAAAAACTCGCACTGTAAGACCACGGTCAGTATTTAGTAACCTTTTTACTTCCGCCACTTAATTTGTAGTACGAGTTCTATAAGCTTTTGTCATTTTGTAGTTTTTTTTTTTTTTGAAAGATCAACTATTAAAGATGATGTCATTGTGTAGCCGTCGTTCATACGATGCAGGCCCAACAGTATGCCCGGCAGGGCGATGGATTACTGATTAATCGTTACATTCCCTACCTGAAGCGAGTTCACCCTTTTTTATCACTGATACCTTTACTGGCTATTGTTACACTTGTACTTCATGCCGGCTACAACAGGAATTCCTGAATTCTTTTCTAAATTTCCCAAACGACTGCCGTCAATTCGGCAGCCCTTCGTGTATATTGCCCTTGTTTTTCTACACCCTCCTTCGTGTCTCCAACCTCACACCCTCTTTATTTTATTTCCTTTTGTCCCTCTACCCATATCGTAGCGAAAACTAGAAGGTCGGAGGGTAAAAAGGTCCTTTCTCTGGGTGAGGCTGGACACACACACACACACACACACACACACACACACACACACACACACATTTCCCCCAATGTTCGGCTACAGTTGAGAGGTGCTACGGAAAAGAGACATTTATTTTGACCTGAAACCCAAAAATAAAAGGATACAGAAGCACCACAGTCTAAGTACTATTGATAAATTAGGTATTGGTGTCACCTGTCCCGCATCCGCCTTTGTAGAGTGTCACTTAATTAAGCGCAGGGCAACTCTACCTTTCTTTGCATTTGATTTTGTAAGATTTGTCCGGTAGCCGTATATCTATTTGTGTCTGAGAAAAATCCAATCAGTGTGTTCATTTTGTGATTTAACGCTTCGATGGGCAAAACGTATCTGAACAGCGTTCAGAAATTCGATTCCATTCTGCAAGAAAACACCGCAACTTCACTGCAGATGTCGGTTGTTTAATGATGTGTAGGAAAATAGGATGTCTGTTCTGATAAGCAAAGAGAACTCGTGAACTATAGGCTTGAAGGGAACTGGACTGTAAATTGTTAATTGGAAGTTTTCAGTACTTGTTTGCCCCTCAAGAATCCAGAATATTTTCGCCTACAGTTTCAATTTAGGGCATACTAATTTTAAGACTTCATCTTATGTCATGACGTTACATCTAAAAATAAACGAAAAGCAAAGACATTACAACAATATGTACTAACTCCAGCTGGTACGCAATGTTAAAACACAATACGCAATCACTTTACATAAACCCGGAAATGTTTCGCTGCACTAGTACACCATCTTCAGGGGGCACGAATTTAATACATGAGCCCAGTTGTTAAGATTTTAACAACTGGCCTTGTGTGTTATAAGTGTTACTAGTTCAGTTTTGTGAAGTGTTTCTTTAGTGTGAATCCCTGATGATCTCATAAGGGATCGAAACATGTAGCAGTGTTCAACAAGACAGTGTAATAGAAAACATCTGGGAACAATACAGTGCATTTTGTTGGACTGAGTATTGTGATTTGATATTGTACGTAGTTTAATCCGAAAACTGAAGAGGAGACAGTTTCGGAGATATGGACTTAGTTAGGAGGGTAATATTAAAGTGTATCTCAACGAAATAGGTCCTTAGATTGCAACCTTACTTATCTGGCTGACGGCAGGATAGAGGTGCAGTCTAGTTAAAGACGTCATATTTCTTTTCGTAGTTCTTCCCTCTTCTACCTACTTGTTCGCGGTAGGTGTAGAGGGTTTTTTTATTTTTCACTTGATCACACTCACGCACACACCACATTCGGTAGGACTCCTCTGGACGAGGGATCGACCCGTCGCAGAGGCCTCTACCTGGCAACACAAACACTGTGCAAGACAAAGATACATGCCGCCGGTGGGATTCGAACCCACTATTCCAGCAAGCGCTCGGTCGCAGACAAACGCCTTAGAACGAGCGGCCGCTGGGGTCGGCGACGTCGGATTTCGCGAGGTTAAATTCTGAAGGAGAGATGTGCAGCAAGCAGTAGTGTCTTTAGCTGCTGCGTTGTTTTTACGTATTCTGTACCTGTGTGCGTAAGTATGTAATGGGCATCTGTGACAGTGCTGCTAAAGCGATGAGTGTGTAGCTGTAATGTGTCAGCTTCTGATATGTGATAGTATTTTCACACAATGCACCAGAGCTGTGCAGTCGAATCGATGCAGTTACTTCGTGAATGTGAAGTCCTACAAAGTGGGGAGACTTGGTATGACCTAACGGCCACATCTCCCTCGCTCTTTTATCAACCGCCTAATGGCAAACCCTGTTACTGTGCGGCTTAATTACTCAATGCAGCGGGAGAAACCTTATGACAGTGTTTGTTATGCCTGGGGAGCTTCACACCAAACCACTGGCTTTAGATGGCCCTCTAAGGCAATGTAAATTACTGTGTGCTAAGCATTGACGTCAGTGTCTATAATACGACGCGCCTCCATTTTCATAATATTTGCACTGTCAACTCGAATAGAATTCAGAGAACATATGCGATTTGGTTCATGTACGGCTGTGTCAGGTTTACAGTCTTTTAGGATGTGATGGCACGTAGTTTTGTAGATTGGTACCAAAGCCTCGGAGAAAACTGTGTTTGCTGCTGTTTTCAAGATGGAAACATCATATTCCGCGAAAACATCGATATCCGTCTATTAAAATGCAAGGCATCACATTCCGGAAAACCATATAATAGTGAGAAAGCATTTATATAATGTGTGTATTGCCTTTGTGTTAGTCAAAACAATTTTATTGTAAAACCATTTGACTAAACGTAGCGGTATGATGCTTTGTATTCAGGAGCACCCGAGTCCAGGTCGGCTCCTGGTTGGTTAGCCTATGTCTGTTTTCGTGGTTTTACTCTTTTTTCACAAAAATTTCAGCACTATACTTTTAATTAGATCACGATCGCCTGCTTCCTCATCGCGTAAAACGTGTTGTATATTTATTGTCCTTCTATTTAACGCTATAGACTCTCAGAAATGCTAACACTGTTTCAAATAAAATGCATGCATGCATACATACGTACGTACATACATACATACATACATACATACATACATACATACATATACACACACACAAGCACGCACGCACGCGCACAACTGCCTCTTAGATTCAGATATACAGCGAGTTATCTAAATAAGACAGGTATTTATGTAGCATACTAAACGTATAGCGGCCGCAATAAATAACACTATTTTAAGTTGCGTGATAATTGTTGTGAGATTCCGTATACGTACAAAGCGGGGATCAAAATAATAGTGCGCATCGCAGCTTTTGACTTTCATTATCGGCAGAGGCGGTCTAGTCTGGCCCATTTTATTTCTTACGTGTAACCCCGGAAATTTAGATTGTGTTGAATGAAATTATTAGCTAACTCCATACGTCAGTGTCCTTGAGACATTTATGCATTTACTGCCGTGTTCGCAGCAGTCTGCAGGAAACACTATCCATAATGTGCACTCGACCTCATAGCTTTTCTCTCAGGATCAATTTCTTGATTATCTCCCATCGGTGACTAGGTTTACCTTTCAAACTAAAGTTTTATATACATTTCGCACGCACATAATAAAAATAATTCAGTTCTTTACTATTAAAATTGTGGCACAACAGCCACAAGGCCGATTACAGAGACAGCACGTTGCTAAGAGAAAATACCTCCCTTAATATGCCACAAACGAAAAATACATAGGACAAATCACATAAGGTAACAGACAGCTTGAATAATAATGTATTTGTTAAAGTACAAATGTTAGGGGCGATAGTTTGTTCCTGCATGTGCTGATAGTTCATGGCGTGCAATTCAGATTGCTGACTTACAGGCCTAGCAGCGCAAGGACTAAACAGGCACAAAGTATATGAATACACAAATATACGCTCGCTGAACACGGCGGCGGCGGCGGCGGGGGTGGGGGTGGTGGTGGTGCCGCCGCCGCCGCCGCCGCCGCCGCCTCAGTCGATATAGCTTGTAACTTGTGTCTGGGGATTGCTGACTGCGTGCTCATCTCATCCGGTTCAACGACTGCAGTGACTCAGGGTGATCTGAGTTTTTGACGGCGGTGTGACGCCGTGTAGTTTCGTAAATCCTTCCTGGAGAACCCACAAACTTTGGTCCCGCCCGCTCTTTTTCCAGCCGTCTCCCTTTTGTTCGCTCGCACAGTCGTACCCTAACCTCCTCTCCCTGTATACACGTATGTACGAGTAATTTCCACTTATTTACTAAGCATTGTTATTTGACGCTGTCGCCTGATATGCTGACAGTATCGTTAATAATAATAATAATAATAATAATAATAATAATAATAATAATCATCGGTATTTATTAACGTGCAAGCTTAACAGCAAAAATGCTTCTATCGTTCAGGGTATGAAGCTTCAGAGATTCAAGAAAAACCTCATAAGTAACATGGTCGTGAGTAGAGAAACGATTTTGACACAGGGCTGCGAACTTCCGCTGGATGCGTTCAACCTTTTCAGCGTCAGTGGTCGTTATTGTGTTCCATACAGTTGAGGCATGCTCAAGTTTGGGTCTAACTAATGTTAAATACAACATACATAGGCTATCAAGGTTAGAAAAGGAATAGGTTACAGTTCGTATTAAGCCCAGTGTCCTTACGGATTGGGAGAAAATGCGGTCTACGTGTGCGTGGAAATGCAATTTTGAATAAAGTTGTACCGTAAGGTCTTTTATGGTATCAGTACGGGTTATAAACGAGTCACATATTTTATAATAATAATAATAATAATAATAATAATAATAATAATATAAACAACCATGAGAAATCTAATTGTACAGATTAACACGCGCTATGGTGAAGACACTGTTCCCCTCTTACTTCGATAAGAAAGGTTACTTTCAGTTGCATTTGTGCAAATTAACAACCGCACTGAAGTTATTACTCCTGTAACGGTTATCAAATGCCGTCTTTTTTCTTTAGAGCAGTTGATGCCTCCTCCACTTGTCGGCAGGTTGCTACACTCAAGGTAGCATCATGCACATGCAATTCCACGCAAGAGCAGCTGTTAGAGCTTACCGCTTACCACAAAATCACATGCTGCTGCACATGGCAGTACATGCGGATTGATCTATTACTGCAGTTCAAGCGCCCTTCAGCAGTCGTAGCCTTACAGTAACAACTCAGTGGCTTTGTATTCAGGAGGTCAATGGTTCCGGGCTCGCAGTCAGAATCTGCTCTCCGGACTCCGGCCTTTTGTGGTCTTCCCGTCTTATTCGGTTCTGTATAAACTGTGTAGTTAAAATGAGATCGGTACCAGGACTATGCTGATTACGTTAATTTATTGGGCGAAAAACATAGAAGCGTTGTTAGTTGCTAGTAAGGACGTTGGTCTAGAAGTAAATGCTGAGAAAACTCGGTGTACTCGTATGTTCGAGTCTTGTAAACAGAATGTAGGACAAAAATCATAACACAAAAATAGTTAAGCCATAGCTTCAGAAGTCTGTAAAGTAATATATTTGGGAACGACTTCAACAAATCGAAATTGCATCCACGAAGAAATTAAGAACAGCCTGAATACAGGAAGTGCTGCGTGCCACTCGGTTCAGAATCTTTTGTTTTCTCATTTGCTATCTTAAGTTTAAAATATACAAAAATTTAATTTAGCGGTTGCTTTATATTGGTGTGAGTGTTGGTCTCTCACGTTAAGAGAAGTGTACGTAGGCGGAAGGTTTTCGAAAGTAATGTGCTGTGGAAGATATTTTGGCCTAAAACGGCGTAAGTAACAGGACACGGGGGAAAGTTACGTATTGAGGGGTTCATAATTTGTACTAGTAGTTGGGTGATCATATTAAGAGGGATGATGAGATTATCTGGACATGTGGCATGCATGGGGAGAAGAGAATGCACGTAGGGCTAGTGGGGAAACCTGAAAAAAGAATTTCGGAGACCTTGGCCTAGATAAGTTCATAATATTAAAATCGGTTATGCAAAACGCGATTGGAGGGCGTTGAGGGGATTAATTTGGCTCATGTAGAGACAAGTGGCGGCTTTTGTGAAGCGGTAATGAACCGTGGAGTTTCATGCAGTGCGGGACATTTCTTGGGTAGTCGTGGACCTGTTGGTTTTTCAAGAAGGCCTTTACCCCATAGTGTTAGTTTTCTAAAACGGCATCATTAAATACCAAAAGAACCAATGTCCATTCCTAGGAAGCAGAAAGGCAGTCTTATCGTTTATAAATTCAAATCTCATCTTGCTTTATACGCACTAAATGAGTATAATTGTGGACATGTCAGTCTTTTAAAAATACCTGTATTAATATTGACATTATTTCATTTGAAATCATGAGTGAGAGAGTTACTGTAGTTAGGGTGTTCGATTTCCTTTAGTCTGTACTTACAACAATGTTCATTCGTCACTTATCCATTTGAAGGTAACAAGAAACCTTTTCGCTTGTACCGTTGTGTGACCCAGTATCAGCGTTTGAATCCTTGGGCAGATATGTGTTAATGCGGAATCGAAAAAAAGTCATTTAAGTTGTTGGGCAATTCCGATTTTAAACTATACTGACCGTAACTTATTTTTATTACTAAAGGCCGTAAGTGGACTTTTAATATTTATCATAAAACTTTCGTTAAAATGTATTAAGGGGGCGTAAGTTAAGCTTAAACTACAAAGAACGTCATCGACAATTTTGTATTCTGCATTGTAAACTGTACCCTTTCCAAAGTCAACGACCAAGGCTTCATGTTCAGCACAAAGACAAAAACTCTGTAGCAGACACGGATAATAATGACATGAATGTGTAGGCTGACTGTACATTAGCCCCTGACAGACATTTAAATGTAGTGTTTGTAACGAGTTTTATTGAAACCATTCACAGCTTCTTTGTGTTTCGAACTCTTTGATCATCCTCAGCAGGCATCTCTCAAGCACGAAGTAGAGGGTGTGTCGTATTTTTTTCAGTGTTCATTCAAATGTCCTGAACCATGCCATGAGTCGTTATGGCACATATAATACTTACCAAAATATAGTTGGGTAATTTTCACTTTGTTCTCACCGTGCATTCTTTTGTATCACAAGTAAAATCACCAACAAAATGCATTGTATTTTTTACACTTATTCTGTCTTACCCCGACATGCCGAAACATGTCGGGGTAAGACAGAATAAGTGTAAGAAATACAGTGCATTTTGTTGGTGATTTTACTTGTGATAGTTGGGTAAGTCCAGTTACGTGAAAATATATTAAAAAAAACTCTGCGTCTTTTTTAAGTTTTGTTATTAATTTACGTTTATATGGGAATAATTTATCCAAATGTGTACACATTTTCATATTACTTTTCAAGATGATATCCGTAGTCAGTAATATGTCTGCTTACTTGGGCGTTCCAGCCTCGTTGTTTGCTCAGCGTTTGAGTCTGATCATGAATGAATTATTTACGATGAATCGTTCAGTAAATCCATACCTTAGGTGTATGAAGTTTTGTTTTTTATTCACGTATGTTAGAGGCAATTTCCAATTTAATTTGTGGCAGCATTAAATCCTTTTCTTGTGTAAGTGTGCTAAGGGCGTCTGGATTTTCAGTCATATTCAATTTATTATACCAACTAAATACACATTATTAGTTACATATGAGTGTTAAACACGTAGTTCCGACATGTTTCGGTAGAAGCATACCATCTTCTGGGAGCGAAATATGCCAGGTTTAAAACGAATTTCCAGTGATAAGCTATTATATATAAGGTTCCACAGTCTGTCGTAGGCTCCGTTATTGATGTCATTTATGTATAAAGGGCACAACTTTACTGTTTTTAAAAAACTTCGGTTAAAATATGATTAAAACATTTCTTACTGAATAAATATGATTTATACGAATTAAAATTATTGTTGCGACTGGTAGTGGAAACGTCTAGTTTGTGGCATTGTATGTTCAGGTCTCTAATGCGTATCTCAATCAAAGGTGGATCGGGTCCTCTAAATGTAGGGTACATAAAAAGAATATTTGGATTTTATCTGTAACTGTTGAAATCTTCGTGGTTTTCCGTCTTCACTTGTCAGGGTGTACGAAAAATATCAAAGTGCCAAGTGGTTTGATAATAAAGTGCAGTCACAGCAGGAAAAAAGTTGCAACTTTGACATGTGGGCTGTCATATTCCTGCCATGAGGCACTCTGCTTGGGTCCGGGGAAGCCCGCTTAGAACCCACACACCCGCTCGAGAGATGGATCCTTCAGAGGGCAGCACCGAGCGGCTATCGATCCAAACTCCAACGCAAGTTGAGACCAAACCACCCTCGCCCACACACACACACACACACACACACACACACACACACACACACACACACACACACACACACACACACACACACACACACCACTTCCGGTACAATATTACCATTACTTCCGGTACAAAGTACAAATGCCTTTGTAAGTTTCATTCACTAGTATCGCTCTTTGTGCAACGTAAGATGTGTACCAACCTCTTGAAACTAGTATCACTTCGTGTGTGACATTACTGTTACTTCCGACACAATACGCCCACCACACGAAGATGTGGCACTTTTTCTGGCACAGAATCTACGCAAATCCTTTGGCGTACAAAGTAGACAAATCTCTAAAACAATTTACTGTAGAACATTAAACGTATTTCCGGCGGAGAAGAGAGCCCTGGCACGTGAATCTCTGTCAGTAGGACCTGCTTCTTGTGCAGCATTGGTGTTCTTGATATTCGATGTGCACATTCAACGAAACAAACCCTTACATTTACTTCCCTATAGCTACACAGCGTACGTAACAAACCCCGCCGTAACAAGCTGTGACACTGTTTCGACAACATTAATATTCCTTTCGACAAGACACTAATACAGAAAGAAATTCTAGCACGGCTTCCTCTAAGACATTGTTTTACTTCTGGTACAGTGACCACTACCAAGCCTTGGCACTTCTTCGAGCCAGGTAAATTGCAACACTCGTGCCAGTGAAATACACACCAGATGAAGCTATGGAGCAATTTTCTCTGCACCATTAACATTACATCCGGCAAAGCACACCCACCACATTATGTCTTTGAAGCCTGGGAAAAGGATAGAAATGGGAGGGGATACGTACGAGGTCGTCAGATGTTATCCAGGACCTGAACAGTGCCCGCTACTGGCCGAGGGGATTGAGACGAAAAAGGAAGCCCGACGTTCATCTACGGATTATATAAAAATTCGGTTTCAGTCGCACACAAAACACGTGGCTCCATTACAAAGGCCAACCGCTGAATGTTTTACAGGGGAAAAATTTACTGTTTATTGTGGGAATCTTAAACAATACATCAATAAACCTGGTGCTCAGAATGCATGCAATTTTATTATTAAAGCAGATGATGCCTATTGCAACGACGCTGATTTAACGTTAAAACACTATTTTTGGCACAGCAGATTCGTTTCATGATTATGCGGATCTACGTGCATCGCTACGGACATTTGGCTGCCACTGATATTTTGTCACGCCTTATCATTTCGTCCATTTTAGCTGAATTATTTTCCTTAATTCGCCGATCCCAGTGGCCGCGTGATCTAAGGGGTGGATCTGCGGCCCCTCACTCACTGGGATTATGGGTTTGAATCCCGCCAGGGGCACGGATGTCTGTCTGTTGCGAGTGTTGTGTGTTGTTAGGTAGAGGTCTCTACCTCGGCCTGATCACTCGTCCAGAGGAGTAGTACCAAGTGTGGTGTCTGGGTGTGATCGTGAAGCCTCGATACCGAGGAGGCCCTGGCCCGCTACGGGCTGTTGCGCCATTAAAAAAAAGTCCTTAATTTGGCCATCATAATTGCTCAGTTTGGGTCTGTGTCTCTATTTTGTTCCCCAGTTCACTTCTCTCCTCAACGATTATGCGCCAAACGTTTCGTCTATGTATGGTTTTCTGTGCGCCTGGCCTCATGTGTCTTCTGGGTTTTGCTATATTGTAGTATTGCACCTTGCTACTGACGTTTCAGAGGTACATAGGCCCCCATCTTAGACCCAAATTTGTTCAAGCCTGAAGATAAAGGCAGTATGTTTCTCCGAAACGTCCATGTCACCCTACAGCAGTACACCCTGTCACAACCCGTAAGAATGCAAACTGAAGAATCTCCTCGCTGAAGACCTGAAGGCGTCTTGGATCATCTTATTTCAGCTGCTTTCCCCTCGTCGAACTTCTTTGATTGACCTCGTCTATGCAGGTCCTATTTTCAGGTTTCTCTAAGTCTGCTCCTCTACGTTCCCTATTTCTCTTTTTACTTCGTGTGTGTCGGAAAAAAATTTAAAGAGTCTTTCTGCGCCCCTAATGTGGTTGTTTTCCTGTCAATAACACAACTTACAGTAGTTAATACTGTAGAAATATCAATTAAGAATGTTATGTTTACTGGTGTAAGTAAACAAAGATAAAGACTGGGGGGTAGGAATTCGAATCGCTTTCACGAACTGTACCAAAATTCTCGTATATCGCTTTAACAGATGTGGCTACCTTACGTATCGGCAATAGTATGTGGAAAATTTCGTGTTATCTTTTGGTGTTGTATATTAGGCTGACAGTATTAAGCATTCAACTGCCAGAAACGTACAGAAGAGCTAAATCTTTCTACCTGTCCTATTGCTTTCCTGTATTTTTGCCCTTTTTTTCTTTTGATACTACTTTATATTTGAAATTCCTTCCCTTTGTTCCACTTCTTTTTCTTCCTTTGTGTCCTTTCGTCTTGCTTTATGTCTGTTTTAGTTTCTGAACCCATCTGTTTCCCTTTCACTTAGTATCAGTCTTGCTCTGTATGTTGTTTCTATTTTCTTCACCTATCTGTTTCTCCTTCTATCACTCAGTATCAGCGTTGTCAAACCAAAGTAGACTCTAAGCCCAACTTTCGCTTAAACATAGACATCAGACATCAAGCTCAGCTGCATTTCAGATTGTGGACCTGCTTCCCATCTGTCTCGAAGCATACAAATGCGAGAGAGCAAACAATTGCTAATAGGTGTGTCGTTTACAGGATGCTTGTTTACAATTCGCAGACCGATGGAGAAAGGGGAAAGGGAGGTGGTATTGATTGCTTCACAAGTGCCAGGGCACTGTGTGGCAAGGGCAAACGAAATGTTCGCATGATTGGACGAGAGAGCAAAAACCAGTAGAAAATATACCTACAAATATGCTTTTAAGCCTGTATAAACGGCTAACCTTTGCTGACCTCTCGTTGCATTTGTTAGGGGTCAGAGTTGTTGGCAGTAATTACTAATAGGAGAAGAGGATGACGCAAATAAACGGCAGTGCATGAGTCTGTGTTTAAGAACCAGTCTTTGCCCAAAATATTTAAAGGTACCGCTAGCTAATACTTCTGCTTAGTTTGTATTCTGTCAAGTTAAATGTCCTGGTACATATGTAGGTGGTTTTTCAGAACTCAGCAAGTTATTGATGTTTGGTAGTTTTGAAGACTAGTGACATGTTAGAGTTCCCACGCCAGCTACAATTTCCGCCTATAACCTTCCCATTCATCCACTCTTACACATTATAGCCCTACAGGGACTCTTTTCATATCGCGATTTCACTTAACATGCGTGCTGTAAACTTCAAAAGGTAACAACGTGTTAACCGAACGGTTAAAAGCAGCGAGACAGTTTAGTGGAGGCAGTGGGCAGAGAATGGACACGTAGCCTGTACCTTTTGAATGCAAGTTCGTGATCATACTATTTGTCTGAAGACTTATCAAAGTTCTTAAACGTCTTCCATATTTTGGTAATAATTTTATTTTCTGGAATTAATATTGCCATGATGATGATGGTGGTGATGATGGTGGTGGTGGTGGTGGTGGTGGTGGTGGTGGTGGTGATGATGATGATGATGATGATGATGATGATGATGATGATGATGATGATAAGTTTCGTTTTCGTAGTCATGACCTCTTGTACCTACTCACAGTAGGTGCTGAGGTTGTTTATTTTCACTTGATCACACTCATCGACACACACCACAGTCGGTAGGACTCCTCTGGACGAGGTATTGACCCACCTGACAACACAAACACTCACAAGAGACAAACATCCATTCTTTGTTGGATTCGAACCCACGATCCCAGCAAGCGCTCTGCCGCAGACTTACGCCTTAGACCGCGCGGTCACTGGGATCGGCTGATTATGATAAGTACCGATGGTAAATAGCACAGTTTTTACCGGGTGTTTTGTCACAGACGGGTAGGCAGGTGGTTGTATACAAATGTGTTTTCTGTGAAGTGTGTGCCACTACACGCAGGAAAATCTTGTCAAAACGACGTTTTAATTTAATAGCTCTCTGCATAAGACCTTAGGAGTATAATTTGGTACACAAGATTGTCCTGCCCCACCGGTGACTGAAAACAGCCTACGTATGCGAAACGAGGACTCAAAAACACACTGTACGTCATCTGGCAGTATGTCGGCACTTTAAATGTGCTCGCTCACCTACACTGCGCGGCTAACTAGCTGTTTTGTTGTGTATAGCGGGCGAGGCGGGAGAGAAATGATAAATCGAGGGTGTTTGAAAATGCAGTTCAGAGGAACTGTGCTTTTATTTGGATCCAAAATGGAGAACGTAACAGGATTATGGAGACAATTGTAACGTAATAAGGAGCTTCATAATTTGTATTATCAGTGCAGTAGTATAACCAGGAAGTTCAACGTTTCTAACCTCAAAATCCACGTTGTACATTATCTTGGCTCGCTTCCATCTTATCCTCTTATTTCACCGTCACCCTTCCAAATGGGCATTTTGTAACAAATTTTATTCTCCAAAGTAGTGTGTGCGTTTGTCGAAGTAATGAAACCGTCGCAGTTCGGCCTTGATATGAAATTTTAAATTGTTTGCTATTAAAAGTAAGTTGACGAAACATGTGAAAGCGCGAACAGAGTTTTAACCGAAACTGGAATTTTACACAGTGCTGTACAGTGATGCTCTTCTGAGTTTAATATGTTTGTACGTAGTTCCCATGCGCACATACTCATCACCCTGTTGCCTTCAGCTGACTTGTACAAGTATGAATCACAAAGTTTGCTGGACGTGTCCTTGTTTGTCCTTCTCAACTGCAGATTCTGTGCTTACCGCTTTTGGTTTTAATACTGTGAGCTCATGTTGCACCACACATCAGGAGTCTGCTTTTAGCGCCCAAACAAGCGACTGACAGAACTAGCAGTTTGTGCATCTTGAATTTGGTAAACTGCACTCCACACTGCGTGTTTTTGATGTTACTATAATCGTCGTCTAACACTTTGAAGCGTGAAGTAAGTATATGAAATAAGTACGTTACCGTCTCATACACAACCGACCTGCATCACCACTAGAAACACAGAGCGATTAATGGGGTTTAAGAAAATATTCCTGTTTATTTGTTGAAAACTACGAAGTGCTGCCTGTGCAAAGTGCGGGATTTAAAGGAGGTGGAATATATATGCTTTAACCACAGTGCCTTAATCATTTTAACCATTGCAGTCATGTATAAAAATGCAGCACCTATCTCATGGAAAACACGCCGTTTCTCCATTACAAAGGTCAATCCCTTAATACGCTTCAGGCAAATGATCGATGTTTGTTCTGAGGATCATACTAAACACATAAACCAGGGTGTTGTAAAACGGCAGCGTGCTTAGCATTAAAAAAACGGTGTTTATAATTAATGGAGGTTTTTTGTACACGGTAATGAACTTTTCACATCTTAAAGGCAAATGCATTTCTTCACTGAGTAACTGTTAACGTTCTCAAACAGTAGGCGCTCCAGGTCGTTACCCGTTACGCCATTGGTCCCAAGACCTCGATTTGCTCTCGACTCTGTAGGGCTCTGGCAATGGTGTATGGCGTACTGAAGTGATTTTCTTGTTTGGATATCATCCATCGTGTAACTTTCAATGTAGTACTACGTTTCGGATGCCGGTTGTGCTTCCGTCTTCAGGTAAGTACCTAATATGGCGGACCGCTATGGTGTTCAGTGACAGGAATAGCTCTTTCTAAATGTTCCACCACATGAGGCGTTTTCCTTCACTTGAAGACGGAAGCAGAGTCGGCTTTGAAAACGTAATACTACTTTGAAAGACTGTGGAAAGGTCCAAAGAAAGATCACTTCAGTAATTCGATGTGCTTGGCTTAACAAAATTTTGGTCCTGGACTGTACTGAAATTTCAGGCTATGGTGTTGCTTTCTGCTGCACTGCTGTGTGTGACTGACACGCCTTTCTCGCCTCCTTACGTAGGGCTAGAGTTACAGTGGAGTTAACAACAGGCGAAGGATTTTTGTCGTTTTTGTGTCTAAGTTGTCCTTCCGAATCGTAAAAGTTAAATGGCAATGACGCCACATCTGCAGTACCAAGAACAATTTTGTCGACTGCATTAGATTAGTGTAAGTCACGCTGACAATTCAAGAGTAAATGTTGTCAATTCCCATCTTTAGCTATCCTTTCCACTGATCGGCTTTCCAGATTCTGGCGAGGTAATGCGTTGAAGCTGCCAGTGCAATTGCCATCTTCAATATACATGTCCATTACGCCTCATCATATTACTCTTGAACATGGTCGCAACGTTAACCTTTATCCTGCTAATGTGGAGTATATGGTGAGCTGCTAATAATGCCAGTACTACTAATGTGTAATATTTGGTGACCTACATTTGGCAACGCTGAAAGGAGCCTCTTTGTCTCTCTCTCTCTCTCTCTCTCTGCACAATGTCTCAACACTGAATCAATCGTGAAAGACGTCCTATGTCATATCTGTGTGTGCACACACTTGGCTACCAACTAGGCCCTTTCCTCATCATCTAAGCAAGGAACTGCCACGACGTAAGGTATCCGAAGACATATTACAGTTCTTGCATTTTCCTGCTATCTATCCTGATCCAGTTAAATCCACTTTACACACACTCTTTAACAACCACTTCAATATTATCCTCTTATATTTAATTTCTCTTCCAAGTTGTCTGAACCCTTCGGGTTTAGGAACAAATTCTTATACGTACGCACAATTTGCCAGTGGTCTCATGCTTGCTACATGTTAGTCCCATCTAATTTTTGTTAATTTGATCACTCTACTGATAAATCTTGCAGCCATTTTTTGCAATTATCTCCAACCCCCTGTTTCTTCCTCCTTGCTTGGTCGGATTATTCTCGTCATGATCCTGTTTGTAGGCACCCTGGGTTAATTAATGAATAATTTTTCTATCTAAAAACACATCATATTTATCATCAGGGTTAAAAATTCCAAAGGTTTCTTTCAAAACTTCATGAAAGACTGCATGCTTATCGAAGGCATGTTTATTTATTTATTTACATATTTTACTCTTTGGGTTTCAGATATAGGAGTAAACAAAATTCGTGAGCAATTGCTGACAAGCATTCTCCGAATTCAGTCATCCGTAACTTCGTAAATGCAATTTTCCTTGGCTGTTATTTCACTCGAATATTTGTGTTTTGCCACATGTGAAGGATTTGTTCCTCGTCTTTACACTGTGACTAGCACCAGTGCTTTTTCGCAGAACTTCTTAATGCAATGGGGAAACAAATTTACCTGGTATCAAAACCGTGCTTACAGCAACAACATTTTAAAAATTTGGGATTTTTCTAAAAAACTAACATTTGTTTCCTGGTTTTTGGGTAAATGCATTGTGTGCGAGTTGAGTTAGCTGACGACGTTTCGGAACTCCGTGTGGGTTCCATCTTCGCTGGTCAAACGAATAAGAATAACCAAAAGAGTGCGGTGTAATATTATATATAGGTGGGGGAGCTAAGGTTATACAGTAGCATCCAATAGGAATTCAGGGTGGTATCAGTAGGTAAAGGAATGTGACTGAGGAGAAGCGAGTCAAGTTTGAGGTTTGCATTTGTGTGCTTGGGAGGAAATACTAGTGCCTGGTGTAGGGAAGATGAAGCAAAGGCGGTGGAAATGTGTCGGATAGTTTCATGGTGAGGAAAGGGAGCAGGACCGTGGGAGAGAAAACATTTGTTTTGTATTCTTCCGCCTTTGGTACTAATGCCCAATTTGCATATCACAAAGTAGAAACATTGTGAACTGGACCGATGGTTTCTATCCGAGTGAATTTCTGCCGGTGCCTTAGTAACAGCGATAGATTTGGGTTCCCTCGGATTGCGTAATATGATGAAGCAATCCTTTGACGTGGTCCCTAAGCCATGCATGTAACAGGCAAAGTTAAGAATTTTGCTCAGTTTTTTTATCGCACCATGGGTAGCGGTTTCTTTCAGAATTTTGCCCTGTCCTTATTAGTTTCCGAGATGAAGAGAATGTGAGGGACGCACACTGTCAATATGTGTGTCGATGTTAATTTGTGTCCTGTGTTCCCGTGATTATCCATAAACATATACTAGGTTTGTCTTTGCTCATTTATTGGTCTTAAATTCCTGCAGCTATAAGTGTAGACTAAATCATACTTTGCAGTTGCCAGATATTCGCAAAGATCTTTAAGAATCCTGAACAGATGGTGTAATAACTTCCTAGAAAGAGTTCAGTGTGTTAGTGGGTACAGCAGAGACGTTAAGAACATATTTCCGGTCCGTTCAACTAGGATAGACTTAATGTCATGCAACCTGCTTGCCACGCCTCTGTGGCGCCGTAATTTGCAAACTTTGTTGCGTAAGATCCTCAGAACTTGAAGTCCTGTTCATCAGCCGAGTGGCGGTTGTTTGTCTTCCTTGCGAATTATTGTCGAGCTTCCTTCCTTGCTTCTCCCGTCCTTTTCTACCTTGCTTACTGACTTTCAACATGCAAGGAGCTTTCTTAGCACTTTGCGCCAAGACTTTTTATCGGAATTTGTCTTTTTATGCCTTACCAGACGTGAAATATGTCTTTACTTTTTGTGCAAAGTAACACTTAGTTCCAAAGACTTTTATTAAGATTTGTTATTTCTCAAAGTATACACAATAGGAATTAGTACGCACAGATTAGGCCTTGAAAGGGCGGTTTTCGAAACAAACGCTTCTTAATACGCTAACCAGAATCTCTGAGCTGCAACCACGGGTTACGTTGCTCTCAGCACGGACTGGAGAGTGAACAGAAGGTTGAGAGAAACCATAAAGGACGATGTTTAAATTTACGTTCAGATTCCGATTTCGTGCCAAGAGGAATGCAAACTTTGGTTCAAGCTAAAGGATTCTGGACATCATATCAAAGATACAAGGTCTATGAAACAGCTCTTCTAAGGGCTAGCATACTAATTTACATTCTGTATTGGTAAGTATTGGAGTTTGAGTAACTGAAGCACTTGCAAGCCTCAGGTTTAGCGAATAAAAATGTTTCTATACTTTCGGATTTGAGCACAAAACCTTTAAATCGGAATTCCAAAGTACGACATAGCGTGAGAAAAAAGTAAAAACTTCTGATTCCCTTAGTGCGATAGACTCATCAGTACAGCACAAATAATTTTTGGGGCACGTAATAAAAAATATAGCTGCACAGTTTCAATGGTTATTTCTGCGAATGTAACAAAGTACTTGAACTCAGGGAAAAAGTCGCTAATTACATCTATAAAGTTCTGAGAGATGAATTTATCATTTACGAGTAATATCATTGATATTTTAATGAACGTACAACAGCGAACTTTGCTTTATGGCACAGAAAACTGTGTCACACTTAACAGTTGAAAGGCTCGTTACATGATTAAAAACGATGTGTCGATGTGTTGCTGAATGTTAGATTATGACTTCTTCCATGACACTAAAGATATGCAGGTAAGAAAATCGCCGATACAGGGAATTGAAATGGAATATTTCACCTTCACATCAACTTTTCTTCCAGGAGTATTCATTCCAAAGCGAAGTACACGTTTGACTTTTGATTTCCCAAAGAACCTAGTGACACGTCTGGAAATTAATTTTCTTCAAATTAGGCGGGCGTACGAGTGTCCGTGCGTAATGTGTGTGCGGAATAAATAATTGCAGTTAACGGTAGGTAGGGAAAAGCCACACAATTTCGAGGAAATTACAAATGAAGAATTGTGTTTTAAACTTTTCACTTACATCGCTTCCAGTCTCGGACTCCGAGAGCTTGAAGGTTCTCATTTTTGTTGCCCGCTTGCAGTCGCTTCTTACATAATCATCAACCTGCAGAACTCTCCTACAAACACTGTAACACGTTTTAAATTACTGACTCTTACCAAGACCCCTCGGGACATTTATTGATGAATTAAAGTAATTTTTAAGGATTGACAATTTCCGGTTAGTAACGAAAAGTTCTAGAAAAACATGTAATGTAAACGTTCTTTCATACATATCAGTATATTTCCTAGGGTTAAAAAGAACTCGAAACTAATAGCAGTGTTTTATTTTTGAGGTTTCCGCGTTCGTGAAGTCCTTTAAATTGTGAGATCTTGTAGTCTGGTAGGTGGGTACCTGCAGTTCAGAGGAACATGCTGCTTCCACATTCAGTAGACACTATGTTCTTTTACTACCGTGTCACTCGATACTCCACATTGTGTCGTAAAGTACAAAATTCATAATTTTAGTATTTAATTTCGAGAATAAATCTGCACTACATATTTAGCTAGTAAATACTTCGTCTGCCGTTCTGGGCCCTTTTCTCACAGGTCCGTATTCCCGCAGTTGTTACATTTGGCACATATGCCCTAAATTTTTCGTATTGTTTCGTGATTTTTATTGGAAAAAAATATGTAAAAATATTTTATGCTGAAAATGTAGGTAAGTTTTTACTTTATTCCCATAAAAAACTTCACACGCCTGCATGAAACACTTCATTACGTAACGTCATCATATTATAAGCTTACTACTCACTTCGCACGATCGCCATGTTATTGTACACACTGTACAATAATGTGATCTCAGTTTAAGTGTTATGTTTTCGGAGATTGGTTGTCACATACATTTCAGAAAAGTTTCTCAAATGGTCGTAGTGTCGTTTGCACTTCAGATATTCGCACGGCCTTTGTGTGGATGATACCTCGCATCTAACGGTAGGAAATTAATATGTGTGATGGTCTGTTAACCTCTAGTGACATGACGTGAGTACCGTGTTTTATGAAACCCTTTTGCAGAAACAAAGTACGAACAGTCAGTAACAACTTCGAATTTTTGTACTTTTTTGCTTGTTACATGTTTCGGCTTTCGTAAAAGCCATCATAAGGCAATTAAAAATATACACGAAGAATGGTAATTTAAGTGCAGCCCATTAAATGATAGTTTAGATAGCCAAGATCTCACATTTACAAAACTTGTAGTTGTATAGGCCAAAACAGATAAAATAAAAATTTATATTAGATATTAAAATGTAGTAAATCTATATTATATTATATTATATTATATTATTAATAATGAAAAACTTATAAAAAGTGAACTCTGACGGTTTGTACTTCCTTTCTGCTGCTAATATATCACAGTGTGATGTCATCGATAAAGAAACCCTTTAATTTGGTTTATGAGTTATGAGGGACAGACTCAGGGAGCTGATAAAATAAGCCTGTCTGTTGGTAGGTTACGCGTGACAGTTGTTTGAAAGAAACCTGGAAGGTGGAAGGAAATCAGGATGGCCTATTTGAGATGACTGGAGGTTGTGGAAAGTAAACTACGGGAGCCGAGAGTAAACTCATGGCGGCAGAAGTCAAATAATGTAGAAGGATAGACATCCGTTGTGAAGGAGGTCAAGGTTCGTAGACGAACATACAACCAAGGAGTAAGTAAGTAAATGCGTGAGGAAGCTGAGTGCATGTAATAATTCAAGGGAATAGCTGAGCGTCTGCACGTAATAGGCTTTAAGGGCATTAGGCCTACCAGACTGGCTCTGCCTGCTCCGCACAACACCTGTAGGTTGGCAGCAACTCCGAACAATTCTGTCAGTTGTTTCTCAACTCGGTGCCTTCTGATCTTGTTTTGTTCTGTATCTACCATTCTCTCAACAATTGAGTTTGACTTCCTGCCTTGAAGATGACACAGTAACATCAATAAACGCTTTATTCCGCTTGGAAAATCCTTTTAAGAATGAAAAGAAAACATTTTGACACGTACGTAAAATAGCATTTCAGTTTTCAACCACATTTTGATGTTATAAACAAACAATTTTTAAGACTTTTATTTAAGTATAAAGCTTATCTTCTGTGTCTTATAAGAATCCTAAAATTGTCCCGTGTTCATCACACTACTTCTTAAAATAAATCGTTTGAATTAATAAAACTTTATACTTTTTCTTATGTTTATTTACGATTTATTAATTGCTTGGGTTTCATAGTGACAAATGATAGGATATTTAGAGAATAATTAATTGATGAATGTGGAAGGAAGCGGGTGACCTAAGTCGAGTTACTGTGTTCGTCTTGAGACACCGAGAAGAAGGGCGAAATGCACTAGAATATCTTATCTTCGAGCAGAGGTTGGAATTCAAGTTCTATCGAATAAGAAGCCTGAGTATTTCCTACTTGGCCGCCATGTTCTTTGCAGTCTGTAGGGATCGCAGGAACGTGCTGCCTTCGTCTTCAGGAGAGAAATGTTTTGGGAAACGCTCTTAACCATGTCAGGTACCACTGCGTTTTGACTCAGAATAACACACTTTAAATCATACCGCCTTCAGAACCACTGTGTGACGGAAGAATATTCCTACTTCTTTCTTGCCAATTTTACTTTATTTTCAACTTAATATAGATGGTGCGAAGTAAATCGTAATATTTATTTATGGATCTGCTCATTCAATAAAATTGTAAAATGTTTTTAGAGGCAGCCACTGAAAAATGTAACAAGTTTACGAGACGACACTGTGAAAACGCTGAATAAAGGTGACGTGTGCGCGGCCCCACTGTGGGCCATAAAGTTTCGTGTCTATCCGGCGTGGTATTGTGTTTGAATTTGCGTTGAAAATTGGCCAGTCATGGAGATACATCAATTTGTCGTCATGTTGGGTCAGTAGACTGACAAATTCAGTTTCTTTAGAATATATTACATTACGAGGCGCTACAGCTGCAATACAAGACCGCCACTTCTCTGGGAATCATTTGTTGCTTATTCACTTGTTTATGTAGATATATATGTATTTATTTATTTATTTACGTATTTATGGCTCCCAGTCCATACAGAAATTAGAGCACTGAACAACTGGAGAATCGCGGTTTGACTCCCGCCGTGGTGACAAGTTCCTCTCTTTTCCACAGTCGCTTCGACCCCGCCGGGCTCATGTTGCCTCCTGTCCAACAGGCAGGAAGAAAAGAACATAACGCTGGCCACTCACATTCATCTAGTATGCGGACTAAAATGCTCGGAGATCCGCGTCCGCTCCCGCCTATGTCTTTATGGCTGTGGAGCCCACACAGCCTTCAGTTGAATGGTAAAGAGGCGATTTTACTCTGACCAAACGGCAGAATCGAGCCTCCGTGTAATGCAGAGACGAAGAATCCGTGGCGCTCAAATATCATTATAGATTGCGCAAGTATTATTTGCCTATATTTTTAATAAACCCGTGCCTTATTTTAGTATAGCTTCAGAGGTTGGGTGTCAACAGTGAAAAAGAAAACAAGGAATTTCCCTTGCCCTGCTTGAAATACTTTTCGAGCATTTGCTAGGAAGGACGAGGAAACTCGTGTAAGGGAAAGTCAGCAAAAATTACCAAAAATCGTTATAATTTGTCACGCTCGGTATTTCAGAGTGGGAGACATATATATTACCTGTGAGCTGAACATGGCCGCTTAAAATTAACAACAAAGTCAGGCGAATGTGGGTTTAAAATAATTATAGCTGTCGCCACACCGTCCTACCATATTTCTCCTGGTGAGACACGGCCATCAAGTGTGGTTTTGCACACAGACTTTCTTGTGTGATTCAGTTTATTGATTGTTACAAGTTTCTTGCGCGATTGCGAGAGATGCATACATGATTTTGGTACGGAGATCTAAGGGAAAGAGACCACTTGGGAGACCCAGGCTTAGATGGGAATATAATATTAAAATGGATCTTCAGAACGTGGGATGGGGGCATGGACTGGATTAAGCTGGCTCCGCGTAGGGACACGTGGCAGTGTCTTGTAAATGCGATAATGAACCTTCGGGCTCCATAAAATGAGGGGAATTTCTTGGCTAGCCGATGACCTTTTAGCTTCTCAGGAAGGTGTTTGCTCCGTGGAGTAGTAGTAGTAGTAGTAGTTTCTGCTTGATTTTCGTAACTCTGAATCGAAAGGAGAAATCCTGTCTCTTTGTCCGCCCACATGTTTCAACTCGAAAACTGCTGGACAAATTTTTGTGCCCTCTGAGGTACTTCAGAAGCCGTTACATTAAACTTCACGGGATTTTAATTTTCATACCCATCAGCACCGCAATGACACAATTGTACGAGGCAGCATCACGCAAAAAGTGCTTATGTAAAACATGTGTACTGCTGTACAGATCGCACCTTTCTAATCTTGCGTTACTTTCTCATTATTAAAAACCAACTGCTTGCACATACAAAGCATGTAAAATATATATATATGTTTTATTTTGTCGTGAAATATCAACCGAAACAGTGTTCGATGCTGAAAAGGGTTATCCACTCTTTTGTCTTGTTACATGCGAGCTTTCGTAATGTGGACGCCATACAGTTATTTTTAATCACATGCTGTGTAGACGTAAGGATCAACAGATGTCCTACCAAATATTGCTACTCTGTGTAACAGGGAGCTAAGCCTGCCTCTGGCCGCTGCGTTGTCTAGCAACCGACAGAACGCCTCGGGTCTTCGGAAGGAATGAACTGGCGTGTTAGACATTAAAGGGCTGTAGTGGTCTGTATTATTGACGCACCGTGGTGGGTTCGTCAGTTCCTCTCATAAGTCGAGCATCCGTCGCTCCGGTAACGCAGTTTGGCAATATTCTACTCATTTCCCTCCAGGAAGGGTATCTCTGACAACCAAGGCGATAAATAAATTTTAAACGTCGGAAATCTGTTTTTTTTTCCGATGAAAGTTTTTGTAGATGTTTTATGTGCAATTTCTTGTTTCTTCTTTCTTTTTTTTTTACTTGTTTCTTCCTCATACGTAGTTCTCTTGCACCGTTTGTTTGTTGGTTTGTTTGTTTTGTAGTCTGTAGTTTTGTTCACATTGTGTTTTTTTTCAGAGTTCCGTTATTTCTTAATTTCTCCGCTAAACCCTTGTTTTTAGGAGCTTTTGCAAAATTCCGAAAAACGACTATTAGCTTAGTCATGTCTGTAGGTCCGTGTGGAAGAAATCGGGCTGCCACTGAATGATTTTCAAGAAATTTGATATTTGAGAATTTTTCGAAAATCTGTGTAAAATTCAATTTTCGTTAAAATATGACAAGAATAAATGGTACTTTACGTGAAGACCTGTGTAAATTTGTAATAGATCTCTAAATCCTTCTTAGAATGAGAAATGTTTCAGACAAAATTTGAAGAAAATAAAAGCAAAATTGTGGGTTGAATAACTTCTTTTTCGAAAATCCTGCAGTTGTGAGATGAAAAAATGTGGTATAGCCAGGCAGGCCACACATGACAGTGTAATGAAGGCGCAGAAAAGATGCAATTTGTTTACCGGATAGCTAACGGAAGAATACAGAAACACACTTATATTATTTAATACTCATTGCTTCATAATTAACTAATTCCGTCGGATGCCGTAAAGTGTTTTACGGCATCACTTGCAAAAACTGAGAAACTGCGAAATGACTTATCGATTTAGCCAAATTTTAGTCTGAAGGAGGCCATAAGCAAACGAACATTCTTTTGTTTCAGTGGAGCATGAGGAACTTTACGTGAAGACCTACGTAAGTTTTATTGTTGTCGGCGACATAAATTTGCCACATAAGCCTTGTTACGCAGCACTCGGTTCTTTTGTGCAGTTCACAGTGACATGCAGCTCAGTAACGCGTACAGAATTTACTGTTGCATTTCCACTGCAACAGTGGTTAAGCGAACGCTCTACAGTTTTATATTATATGTACGTTTCCTGTCTTGTTTGCTTAGTATTTTGTTGTACTGTAGGAGCAGTAGTAGTGGCGGGTGATATTTTGTTGTACTGTAGGAGCAGTAGTTGTGGCGGGTGATATTTTGTAACACAGCGTGAGTTGGGTGTCTGCCTGTCGTCCAGGTGAGAATGACAGTGCAGTCTGTACTTGTTAGGAGAATGTCAGTAACACAGCGCAGAGTTTTGATTGAACGATTAATGGATTCGTTGCGATTTTCATGTCATTTTACATGCCATCAGTTTAGTCTAAAATATAATGAAAATTTTCAGATTGTCAGAGCGTATAAATCCTTAACAACATTTATTGATTTATGTGTGTAAACATAGAATCAGAAAACACTGAGCGAATGGAGGAGTGATTGAAGTGACGTAGACGAAATTCTATAGTAAAAGCGGAAATAAAAACATATCTAATGGACAGGAATGTACCCTTTTTTTGATTCTATGTTGGAAGTTCTTCTACGCACTGTGAATTAAATAAATAAGCCTAAGTACAGAAAATGTCTTATTTACGGAATTTTAGGGGATCTTGACTTACACACGGTTGAACTTACTTGGGCAGATTGAAAAAGAGTGGGTTTGGAGGCAAGAATACGAATTTGAAAACAGTTCCTAGCAATAGCCTGGTTACAGAGACTGCGTCTAATCATGTCCCTGAGCAAAAGGGATTCGGACCACACACTCTTGCTCTTATCAGTGCTGTAAAGTGAGACGAGCCGTCCGACGTGTGCTAGAAGTTATAGCCGGTGGAAAGTGCGTATGAAACATATTCTGTTGGACAGGAAGTTTCCATTTGCAATTATTTTGCATTGTGTGCAACATGTAAAAACTGTAGCCTTACGTTTTGTTAATAGTGCCCTGCATTAACGGTGCCTTTTAATTAACAGTCTACATAATAGTGACAAATTTTATAAAGGCAGACCCACTGTCGGACAAAAAGAAATTCAAAAACGTTGTGTCTGATCTCAAAGAGAAATAAACTACATACAAACCTTTGCGCTTGTTTTCTATTCAAGTGATCTGTCAAAAATCTCAGCTCGCAGGGCAACAGCTTCCCAGAACTACACGTATATAAAAGTAGAGCTGTGCAGCAGTTCTTTCCTCATGAGTTGCAAGAAGAATCCGCTGCTGATTTTTGTTTCATGAATTGGTGAACTGTGGATTTCTTGGTCCAGAACTTCTTCTTCTCTCGGATGAAGCATGGTTATATAAAACGGAGATGTGAGCAGCCATTGGTGTTTCGTAAATGCCCATACAGTTTATGAACTACCTCGCATGACCTTATCACTGGAGTCCGGTGCGCAGAAAATCGTAGGGCCCGTGTTTTTCAAAGATAAAATAAATTCATACTCTACGTTCAGTTACTTTCAACACCATTCTTCTGAGAATTAAAGAAGAAGAAAAATGTACCCTTGCTTCACGCAGAACAACGCCACGATCTACCCAGTGAACTTCTCAACGACTGTCCTAGCAGAGGTATGCACCGAAAGTTTGATCGTACTTCGCGGATTGTCTTAGCTCTCCAGATATCAGTTCGTTGATTGTTATTTGTGGGAGAGAATGAAAAATAAATTGTATGTGGAAAATCCAAATACTTTGCAAGAAATGAAAGATAATATTTGAAAATAACTTGCTACTGCATCAAGGGAAGAGCTCGTTCGTATATCAAGAAATATTTTTGTAATATGCGAGGCCTGCTTATAAGGTGGGTGTCGGCACATTGAAACTCTGCTATGAAATAAGTTACGTTTAACTGTAAGGGGAAAAGTGACTAAATTTCCCGCGGATGCAGTCTTCCCGTGTGACAAGTCTCCGGTGATAGCTGCCAGGCCAGGGAATGCGATTAGTTACACGCAGTGTCTGTTGCGGGGGTTCTTCACTGTAAACTTTTTTATTGTTAATATTGTGGTTATTATTGTGGCTATTTTCTCTTTTTTGTGAAAAATTAACTCCTGCAATAAAGATTCGTTGTGTGTTAATATCTAAAAGTTTCTTACCATTGAAGTCTTGGTACCTGTTCACTTCAGAGGATTTCGTAGATAATATATCTGCTGTTGTCTTTGTGAAATAACCGTAGGGTTAGCATAGCTTAATATTTACTGCCGTCAAACCGTAGCTGAAGAAACGTTTCGCGGGGGGGGGGGGGGGGGGGGTGTTCTATTACATAGGGCCAATGCAGTTTAAACTATACGCTCGTATTTGGCACGGATCAGTATCGCGTGGTGGCACATATCATTTGTAGCCGAAACACTGTGTTCAGATTAAAAATTCTTAGCAAATCTTGAACGGCGTTGTGATACATTATTGTAATTGCGCTATCATGAATTTTTTAAGAACAGGTGCAGTGAATATCACGCTTGGATTCTAGTTCGGTGGAGAGAAAGCAGCCTTAGACTTTCTACCACTGAAAAACTGCCTGGTGACTTGGAGCTTAAATTTGGAGATGTTAATATCTGCTCCGCTTGTGAGGCTGTTATCTTGGTGTAATAAATCTAATTTAAACGAACTTAACCACTTGAATTATATTATCAGGGCAGCAACAAATCAAGGTCGATAAGTGTAATCAAATTATATAAATCAGAGCTTTATGCAGCTTGAGTCTAAGAAATGTATGCTAAGAATATTGCACATCTACGTAAGCACACGTAAATTACATTACAAGAACGGCCATCTTACAAAGTGATTCATGAACACCTGAGCATTCAGTGCGTCAGTGGCCTGCCGTGAATTAAAGTGCAACGTTTATCAGCAAGACATAGCGTAGTCCGACGGTGATCCGGTCTGTATGGGGGGAAGGGTATACGTAACATGCAAAACTTCGTCGCTCATCGTGAAACTCCTTCAAGCGAAAATACTGTACCTAACAGTATTTGATGATGATGATGATGATGATGATGATGATGTACTGTAATCTTAAAATGTCAGTGAAAAATACTGCGCTATAAAAAACACTAATCACCAACAAATGCACAAAGAGAGTTTTATCATCAATTGTAACACACTCCTACAGGTTTCGACCCTGCTGGCTCATCTTCAGGGAGAACTTTTTGTTATCGTTACATTAAGGTTGCACTTTATAGTTGAGTGAGAATGTGCTGTTGACTGTGTACTGGGTTGTGAGTACTCTCTGCGGTCCCGGCTTGCAGGCCGGGACCGCAGAGAGTTCACGCCTCCAAAAACAACGCAGTGCACAGTCAACAGCACATTCTCACTCAATTATAAAGTGCAACCTTAGTGTAATGATAACGAAACGTTCTCCCTGAAGATGACCCAGCAGGGTCGAAACCTGTAGGAGTGTGTTACAATTGATAATAAAACTCTCTTTGTGCATTTTTTGATGATTAGTGTTTTTGTATAATATAGTGCACGGACATGGAACACATAAAATACTGCGCTATAGTTGGCCCAAAATTGTCCGGACCACCCGGGGATCCAGATTAGCAGGGTCCAGATCACCGAGAGACCAGTGTCCTTTCAGAGTCGTAGCCCGTGTAGTTTACAAAGACCTACAACAAATTCATAAGAATCACTGGAGGAGTTTACGCCAGCATCTAAACTGATACCCTTCCTAGTGTGTAATCCGCTAGAAACGTCTTAATGCAACTCAGAGCTTGTGCGTTGAAGCCACACCATTCCTTTAACTTGACCTCCCCTAACTGCAACAGTACAAAGTCATGGGCGACTGATTGTCGGCAGTGGTGTCTTATGGGAAGACGGAAGTGATTTACGGCAACTGTCCGCGGCGTTCTGTCTTTCAATGCTGTTTAATTTGTGCTTGTAATGGCTTCAGGTTGAACTGTCAGGCCCCAGTGTGCTCGTACTGTTGGAACAGAGCACTTACACTTAACGGAAGCACAGTGACGCGCGAGGACGACTGAGTCATTGCAGGATGTATGACTGTAGCGCCCTGTGGGGTAGGCCTGTATCTGCCGACAGACGGATAAAAATGCTTGTGGGCAAGCGGCAGAGCCACTTAAGTTCAAATATCAGTTCCAAGCCTTAAGTAGCTTAAGTTGGTTTAAATAAGAATTGAAAGTTAAGTTCCCGCTTTGCAGAAAACACTGCATCTCCATTACAAATCGCAGCTGGTTAAGTGTGGTTGAGAAAATAATATCAGTTACTCTGAGTGTGATGCGAAACGCGTAATTGCATATTTTCTTAATATGACGTACTTGCTAACTTACGTTACTTAATTTGCCCTGAATGGTACTGATTCCGTGTTAGTTTGACATACACTCACACACACAGACACACACACGCGCGCGCGCGCGCTTATATATATGTTCTAAATGACACAAAATAAGTCACATGATAGAGGAGGGCCCCAAGAATTATGGCCTGGGGTATACTGATTATAAAATCACGGCACCATGACAAGTAATTTAAAATTGTTTCTGATAGAGACCCTTGGTGCCAATATGATAGCCTGTAATCAAATTCTATTGCCGAAAGTAGCAGAAGAATTTACCGAAAGAGATTTCTTTTTACTGCGAGATGTTGCAATGGTTTCTGTAACTCTGAGTCACAGAAACAATGCTTACGTCGTTACATTAATTTATTTTGTGGCTTTTTCTTAAGTACATGAATTATACAGCATCGACTGGGATTTTGAACGTTTCTCAGAATAAATGGAAATTTTGTTTTCAAACACCTGTAACTGGTTGCTCTCTGTAATGGAAGCACAGTACGTTTCCTGAATGGAATGAACTGCATTTTTGAAACTTATGTAGACGTAGTTCGTACTTCAGAGGGTTAGTGAACGCACTTCCCATTCGACACTTCTACTTCTCCTGTCACTACAATGTTCCTACGTAAGTTTAACCTTTATCCTGCTAATGTGGAATATATGGTGAGCTGCTAATAATGCCAGCACCACTAATGTGTAATATTTGGTGACCTACATTTAGCAACGCTGAAAGGAGCCTCTTTCTCTCTCTCTCTCTCTCTCTTTCTCTGCACAATGTCTCAACAAGTGTGTGCACACAGATATGACATAAGACGTCTTTCACGATTGATTCAGTGTTGAGACATTGTGCAGAGAGAGAGAGAGAGAAAGAGGCTCCTTTCAGCGTTGCCAAATGCAGGTCACCAAATATTACACATTAAGTGATGCTGGCATTATTAGCAGCTCACCATATACTCCACATTAGCAGGATAAAGGTTAAAGGAAGAAAGAACTAAGTTATGATGAGGGCATGAAGCCTGTGCCTAAAGACAGAGACGCCTCTGCACTGTAGTGTTATTGTGCTGCGTAGTATGAAGCAGGGAATTCAACAGTGATTTGTTCTGTCTTCTGCAGGATACTGGTCCGAGCAATCAGCTACACTGTGCATGGACTTATCCCAGCCTCCTGTGTGTTCGCGGACCGGTACAACCGAGAGGAGGTGGTGCGCTCTCTCGGCAAGGAGGTGAACATCAACCCACCTCTCACCCTAGGACAACTACCGGACACGCCCGAGGAACTCCTCAAACTGGACCAGGTAGTGTAAATTTATACAGAATACTCCAGTGAAACGAAAAGTGAATTAATGACGCTTTTGTTACTCTGCCCTTCATGAATGTACCGTACTCGTGTAAAATCCATTTGAAATTCAGCTGAGAGTGATTTCCTTCACATTCTATTCCTTCAGACCCTTTTTTCCCCATTCTTAGCCATTTCGTACCTCTGATCTCGTTTCCTCAGCTCCGTTACAACGGCGAATTAAATTACAACTCAGATGTTACATTTTCTAACTTTGAGCTACCATATTTTTGAGTATGTGAGAACTACAAAGGCTCGAGAACGACGTATTAAGCGCACGCACGCACGCGCGCGCACACACACACAACCTACGGAATCGTTAACTTTCTGTTCGTACCTACACACAAATGTGTATACGGTTCGCATTGTGTGTCTGTGAATCCGACTTAAACGGGACTCAAGGAAGGTCAGATAATCGAAAATGTCGGATAATACGGAAGACTAATGAAAAAGACGAGGAGTACTATTAAATCAACGTTTAACTCAATTTATTATTAATTACGAAGACAATAAGTATTTAAATAAAAATATCTCATAAGCAAAAATAGCGTTCAACATAATTTAAGCTTGTGAATGGGTGTTTGTTTTTGAAGAAATTAATAACTGGAAGGAGAAATTAATAACTGGAATTTGCTTCTGAGCTTTCATCCTCCTTGTGCGGCAAGGTGCTTCAGCGCCTGAAATGTACTACATCTGTAGAGATCGTCTCTCTTTGTTCAAAGTAAGCATATGCGTTTTCAATTGCCTTCATTCCCCCACTATGACTCATACTGTCAAGTTTCTTCGCCCTTTCGTTGAGGGTATCATCTTCTAAATGGCCGTCGCCAGCAGGACTCAAGACCTACAGCGCCGTCGTCAGTCATCTGTTGTTCTTCGTCTTCATGCTTCCATTTTACCTGTTGTCAGTATTCACAGTTTGATGTCCTGGTATAAGTTTTGCTAAGGTAACAAGATTTTCGGAGTTCCGGTGTTTCATGTGTCATTGTATGCCTACATTCGGTTTGCTTTTCCTATTCTTCAAGTAAAGTTTTGCACGATTGCGCCAAAGGTTTTGCTCGGTTTTTTCCCAAGCTTTGACTCTTCATTAAAAAACGTTCTTTATTTTTTATTTATTCCAGTTTTTAAACATTTCTCGGCTTTCTTCAAACAATTCTGCAAGAGAATGAACTAAGTGTATTTTATTCAGTGTTCAGTGACGCCTTAAACCATACGTTGACTCAGTGACATGGCATCTGGTCACAGAAAGTCACTCTGACCTTCCTATAATTTGGTTCCTTTTTACTAGGATATGGGGACAAAGTATCAGTAATAAGAACTGTTTTTATTTAACTTTTTTATTATAAAACAATTTGATTGAAGGAAACAATTCATTAAAACTTAAGCTTGCAAAAATTTCTGAGTCCGTCCCACTCATTCGGCTGCTGTATCAACGCGAAAGTTTTGTTGGAGCTATATTTTTGAAGGCATGAAGTTCTCGCGGATTTCCCTGTATATGGTTAACCGTCGTTTTAGAGTAACCTGAGGCGCTACAGGAGACAAGAATTGTCACTTGTTCTGTGACTCTTGTACACTGAGAAGCTAACTTTTGAGCGAGATGTCAAGAGTTTTTAATGGAATGGTTTCAGTGTCTAAGAAGGTTTCGTCACTTTCGCAAAGCAGCTCGTATGGTGAAACTTCATTCTTCATAAGAGGCTAAAATGTCTGTAGATTTCCTGAATGTTTTCGAATCGGTCGTAGTATTTTTCCACAGACGTAGTACTGCCTCCGTTCGTAACCCTTTTTTCAGCCATCTATCCAGCCTGTACTGGCTGTAAAGTCGGTTTCTCCTTCATCAAGCTCCTAGCGAAAAACCAGAACTTTTTCTTGCATAAGATTTCGAGCTATTGTTGCGTTTTTCTCTCTTCTTTACGTCAACCGCAAAAATAAAGCGTCACTCGTCTGTTCGTATTCATGTTTTTTATCGTCTTTCATTCTTTCAGTTCCTCTGCTGAATCTGTGGTAGAACACCACTTTTCAATTTCGCTCTTTTCCTCATCCAGTCATCAACAGTAACACGGCCATCGCTATATCCTTCTGCCACTTTTTGCATAGTTTCGCCTTTATCTAGTGTTTGTAGGGCTTAAAGCTTTTGTTCCATAAAAAGAGCCGCTTTCCTTCCTTTCCATTTGGCATGTTAATGAAAAAGGCACTGTGGTTTGAGAAATTAGCAACTTCCATCAACAAACTAAAAAGCGCAACTTGCAGTTGTATAATCGAAGCCAGTAATGAATGTACACTAGAGCAATTAACAGTCAGTGTTTATACAAAATATATACAATAAACAATGTAAACATATAGCCGTAGGCAATTAAAATGTAGACACATGAACGTAGTGTGAAGTGAAATTCATTCCCGTTACACGCTGACTTTTTTGTTAATAAAATACGATGATCTTTGTAACACGAATATTGATACATGCGACACAGCGCTCAGACGCTACGACACACTGGATAACTGCACCTTGGATTACTGGAACTGTGCAGCTGTTGTATTGTCCCCACTTGACCTGCTGCACTGCCGCGAATATTTGTGTCCGTGGCTTCTGTTGCGGTGTCAGGTAACTGCAAGGCTGCAACGCACAAACAGAACGTACAGAATTCAGTTCCTGGCTCACAAGAAATCTAACGTGTCTCGACGATTCATATCTTTTGGGAAGTTACTCCGTGTCAGCTGGTATGTAGTTGGCGACGTTTAGAAATATCACCATATATAGCCCAACAGCTGCACCGTAATTAGCTACAATAATGTCCAGTATGCATTCATCCAGTGATCTGAGCAGCAGCAGCACAGGAGACAGGGAAATATCGTTACAAACGAGGATGACTTTCTGCAGCAGATGTTTGGTTGCAATCAAATAATAACTCAAATCCAATACTTGTCCAGCTAATGCACTGTGTTCAATGCCTTTACATTACGACACTTACAATATTTTTACATCTTAGGCCTACATATTTCGATCCTGTAGGTTCATCATCAGGGACTCATTCGAAGTTAAAAATTAAATAATTAAAAGATAAACACACGCTTAGAATGAGTCCCTGATGATGATCCTACAGGATTGAGACATGTAGGGCTGAGATGTAAAAATATTTTAAGTGTAGTAATGTAAAGGCATTGAACATAGTGCATTGGTTGGGCAGATATTTTATACGAGTAATAATCTTGCACGGGATGAGCAACATAAAATTTACAAACAACAACTATCGTGATATACATCTTGTGCTGTGCTGTTTAATCGTTTTAACCATTTTAATATTGTACTTTAAACTTACTATTGCGCATCTTGTATGACATAAATAGTCATTATTGTATTTTTCTTTGTTAAAACCTCCCTCAGGATGGCCGAAAAAGGCCGAAATATGTAGGAGGATTACCACTTGTCTGTGTGTGTGTGTGTGTGTGTGTGTGTGTGTGTGTGTGTGTATTGTATATATATATACATATATATATATTGAATCGAATTTTAGTGCAGCTCTTATAATATGTATGGTGATTTTTCTTACTGCACGGAACATGGGTAATTTTAAATTTGTTGAGAAATATCTCAGTGCGCCGATAACTATTTACAAGTCGACATGGCATGACGTACAGTAAGACTTTAATATTCAGCAACGTCTCATTGAGAACCTCAGCTCTCGCACGATATATCTCAGTTCAAAAACGAACTGGTTAATCATGGTTGAGGTAATAGTTGGTCTGTAGTGCACGAATCGTATTAAACACATAAATGCATTACGTGCCAAATATGCAGTGATCTTAAATGGTAAGGGAAATGTGCCTTTAAAAGGTTGCTTGAGAGGAAGGTGTAACCATTGTTAAGGTGTTATCACTTACTGTCCTACATACCCAGTCGCCTGTTGATGTCCGGCAGTCTGTCTATAACTACGGTACTGATGAAAGTGTTTAATGAAAGGACGTCTGTCATGCAAGAGACTCGTACACTTGTTAACCCACTGGCTTAACCAAACAGCTCACCGCACCTTTTCAATGTCTGTTCTGACAAAAGCTATCCATATCAAATAAAATCAATTTTCTCGCAACTCTGAAGATCCTGTTTATGCGTCTTACATATTATGACAGCAAGCAGCTTATTAGGTGGTTGCCAAAGTGTCTGATGAACATATCACCTGCAAAATATTAATATCACCTGCAGTTTTTTCTGAGGTAAAACAAATAATTTGAATAGTTTCTGATCTCTTCGAAGCGCAGATTCTTAAACAAAAAGTGTGTCAATTATCTGTGCCGTCGTGTGCCTGCTTTGTCTTATGGCCCTACATAACAACTTAACAAGGAACTGATGGGATTTTCATGAAATGAGGTTTATCAAAATTTATTGACACTCAGATTTTAGTTGAAGTCCGCAGATGTAACGGGTAATTTACACTGTAAAATAAATGCGTTTCTGCGTGCTTTTCGAGTGTAACTCAAAAAATGTTTTTGGAGACAGAAAATTTTCTCAATAAAAGTTCTTGAGATGAATGGAACAGCTGTTTGCGCCCAGTAAATTTTGTCTTCTTTTTTGCGGTTGTCGGGATAATTAAACAAAAAGGGACAAATCCTAGGCTGTGCGTTTATTTTCCAACTTGTTTAATTAAAAAGCAGGTTCTGGTGCAAAATTTGAAAGTGAAGAAAGATCAATAACTTAACTTTCTAAGGGTGAAACCTCCCTTTCGCGCCTTAGGCGGTTCTACTCTTGACGCCTGCGACCCATTTTTGCCTTGTGCCACACACCCTACATTTTACACGAGTTTCGGGAGCGTGTGTAACCCGGAGTCCGCGGTGGAACAATTCCTACGTGACATCATTCAGCCATGCTTCTTCGGGATCTTGAATAAGAAAAGAAATTGATGTATTCAGTTATTTACGGTAGGGCGTTACTGTTCATCCAGTGAAGTGACTGGCTATGCGGAACGCTGTATTCCCGGTGGAGGTAATAACTTTTATGTCTTTTACAACGTTCAGACCAGATCTAAAACAAATGCAGCATAAAATTCAACACTAACTCCCACCTCGTTCTCAAGCTTACATGCAGCTTTACCTTCCTTCACCATATTTATCTACGTTGCTTTTATTCACAGAACAGGTTTATTTTTGTATATTTATGGTAACTTGTATATACACACCTATGTGTGCCTGTGTGTCAGCATTTGTATCGTGCGTATGTGGGCCCGCAACTGTACGTATATATGCATTCCTGTACGTATTTATTTATTCTAATTATGTAATAAATGTATTTGATTATTATGGGTGCCATCAGTGAAACAGTTTCTTCTCTGTTCTCCGGACTAAAAATCGATCGTGTGATCTCTGACATACTCACACGCAGCAGAGTACTAATTACGCCGGTGGGTTTAATTTTGCGATACTTAGAACGTTCGAATTGTGGCCGTCTGTGTTAGAACTTCCTGTAGTCATTACCACTAACTTCTTGAACTAGGTCATTTGGTCTGCTCCGACCCGGCATCAGGATTGGTCCTTCCTTCGCTGTTGAGACATTTCTATAGACTGTCGTCATTTCCGTTTGTTGTATAGAAGTAAACATGGCCGTACAGTAGGGATCCATTCCTAATGTATGTTTTCATGAACTTATCCTCCCAACATTAAGCTTTCAGTTAATTTGTTCGTTACATTTATTTGAATGTAATGTGTAGCCTTCTAGTTGCCTACATAACTCCATTTCTAAGACGTTCTCGCATTTTTAGCTGTTTTGTCACCAATATCCATATTTTGCATCCCGATATTATGTTTCTGAGGGCCATCGTTTTATAAAACTTTAAGACTGTGCCCTTCCGCACCCTCTTTAATATAATTTGCGTAATATTTCAGTATGTCTGTTGCAAATTAGGTAACTTACTTTCCACTTGTGTTCTTCTTAAGTAAACTTCACACGTTAAATAACAGAAAGAGGTGGCGTCTTCTATTGTTTTGTTTGTTACTTGAAGTTTAGCCCGTAAATTTTCCCTTTCCTGTTAATCAAAAACGATATTGTTATTCCTTCTAGTTTAGAGCTTTGTAGACTTACAGGCGATTCCGTAAAGGTGGAGACATAGGGTTCTTCGTAAATATTGGCTATCAGTCTGCAGGGTTTCATAGCCCAGAAGAGGAAAATGTAAATTTTCACTGCCGTTAAAATGTCAGAATTCAAGCCACACGTTTATTCACTGTTTATTTAAGATCTAGTTTATTTTTAAGCGCGTTCGCAACGTGGCGAAAAGCGACTATTAGCTTCGTCGTGTCTGTCTGTCTGCATGGAACAAGTCGGCTGCCAGTGAATGTATTTTAATGAAATTTTATATTTTAGGATTTTTCGAAAATCCGTTTAGAAAATTCAAGTTTCATTAAAACCTGCTAAGAATAACGGGTACTTCACGTGAAGAAGTTTGCACATTTATGACTATGTTTCCCTGAATTCTTCTTAGAATGGGAAATGTATTAGACAGTAGTTGTATAAAATCAACACACCTATTTTGTCTTCAATACCTTTTTCCGAAAATCTTACCGTTTATGAGATACTGTGGAAAAAACACAGTATGTTTTATTTCGTTTCGACTGCAACAATGGTTATGCGAACGGACCACAATGTTATGTTGCACGTACGTCACTTGTCTTGTTCTTATTTATTACTCCCATCCATATTGAGCTCCTGATCTTTGTAGCACGCATAACACTTTTGAAATAAATGAATGAAAATATTAAAATTAAAGTTGCGTTTTACAATATGTGTATGTAAAAATTTCCTTTCATATTGGTAAGACTTTTGGCTGATAGACACAAGCAGACAGGCTGACCGTTAGGTTAACCGTGAATGCTCTCTTTGACCTGCATCACATAGACTATCTCCACAGCGGAGTACAAGTGTGTCGCATTGTATGTAGCTACCCTAAAAGCTAGAGGTACATACACACTATTTATTATTGTTCTTTTTATTTTACTTTGTCAGTCGCGAGTAAGACATAACTAGTGGACTGTCTTTGGAAAATGCAAAGGAAAGCTTTGACGAATTCCATTCCTAGATACGTTTCTACAGATAATATTTTCACTGATCTAGTTTTAGCAATGGGCGTTTTGAGGGACTCACTGATAACAGTAGTACTTGATGTACATGCTGCAAACTTGCGGAGTTCTGGAAAGTCAGCTTTGCACAGTGAGCGCAGTGAAAGTGTTCCAGACGTGTCTTTTCCGGCGAAGAAACTCTAACATTTGAGTCATTATGATTCAGTCTCAGATTGTTTACATTTTATGCTCTGAACACGTAAAGACGTTCAGTACACTTACACGGTCTTACTGCAGTTAGTGTAGCAATGTTTCGATATGTAGAATAAGCACTGTTGTGTGTGATTTAGAGGTAATTTTTACTGGAAATTTTCAACAGAATGATACCAAATAAAGCAGACTCTCCACTACCGTCTATTATTGTCATATGTTGGTGCCATCGTATGTGACTGATAACTTCCGTTTCCTTTGAACCGAAACGAGAAATAGTCAAAGAAAGAGTATCCTAATTGGATTAACTATATGATCATATCATATGCAAAGTAAAGCCATACTATAATGTTTTAACGTAAGAGCAAAAGTCAACCATATTTCGAAACCAAAATAATATGTTTCAGGCCTACGATGGTTGAAACGTGAAGCTAAAGAACGACATTTACGTTCTTTTTCAATGTTATGACATTTTACCTTCATTGATGGGTGCAAACGTTTCTGCGAATCCTCCTGCCTCCATCTTCAGAGCAGAATAGTCACTCTTGCTTTATCAAGTACAGGAACTATATTTTTAACACTTTGAGGCTTAAAATCAATATGCATTTCATATAAAGGTTAAGTTCATAGCTAGCTAACAGGAAATACTGTGCTTCGATTAGAAAGACAGTTGTCTAAAGACGTTGGAACACGTCAACACCCCTTCTGAGCAAACATCAGAGCTTTTACTGGTGAACTGGAGGTATATAGGATAGTTAGCGCTGTGCTTTCAACTGTTAATATTTATGTGTTCCGTTGAAAGAATTATGTCTGAGCGTGACTTTTAATTCGAAATATGTTGCTCTAATATTGACCGTAACAATAAAGTACAGTTTCGGAACAACTGCGTTACTACTCGTGTGGTTTACAATGAATTGTTTAAGCAACTCCACTACACGCAGCGGCAGTGCTAAACGTCGATTAACTATTAACCTGAAGAAGGTGTGGGTGCCCAGAACGCTGTGTTTCCTTATTTGTGGTTTACTTAAAACGCTGACAGTGCTTCACACCAAGGGTGCACAAATTTTGCGAAAACCTAGGAGCCATCTCAGTCTTTTAGGCACCAGGAGGGTGATATGAAGCAAGATCCATACTGAGTATCCCAAAATACAAAAATAGGCATCACCGTACAAAATTTAGTGGCACGGGCGGCTTTACGCCCGGGGTTTGTGTACCCCTGCCTCGCACTCTACACTGCCGAAAGATAGTATATTACTGAAGAAAGAATTTTAAAACGTATGGCGGGAAGAAGGCTGATCCCGGTGGCTGCTCGCATGCTAGAATTGCGGGTTCGAATCCCACCGTGGTCGTGGATGTCTGTCTCGTGTGTGTTGTGTGTTACGAGGTAGAGATCTCTGCGTCGGGCTGATCACTCGTCCAGAGGAGTCCTACCGAATGTGCTGTGCCTGAGTGTGATCACGAAGCCTCGACTATAAGGAGGCCCTGCCCCACTAAGGGGTGTTGCGCCATGGGGAAAAAAATGGAAGGAAGAGGTCGTGGCCTAACTCGAGGAACTATCCCTAAATTTTCCTGGAGGGACTGAGAGAAACAAACAGATCGTTCACTCGGTGTAGTTAGTGTCTTTTGCCACGTTTGAGCCACATACCTCCCGATGCAAGTCGGAGGTGTTACTGTGTGTAAACGTTGTTCGGTACTGTGTTATCGTTGCTGACGAACTTTCCCAAGCGACGTTGAGGAAGGTACTGTTTGCACTGGATGAAAGGTAAGGAGTGATAAATGTGTTACTCTCATGTAAAGGTGATGGAAAGCAAATTATGAATCGTGTAGGTAAATATTCATTTTCCTGCTCCGTTCTTGAGAGCATTGAAGTTGCTCACAGCGTTGCCTCCAATAGGGATGACATGGTCACCGACTGTTTACTTTTCATGAATGCTGCAGCAGCTTCTGATAGAATCTTCGAACTAAAGTGTCATAACCTAAACTCCTTCCGGCCACAAAACCTTACAGGCAAGTTGTTACTGACTCTTCCGTTTTGTATGCAAAGCGGTGGCTGTGAGGTGTTCCTGTATTCAAGAGTTTACACCACACATTGTACAGACCGGACATGGACAACAGAGAGGCTTTGGATAACTGGTTGTGCTTAAAGCAAACATACTGCAGTAAACTGGGGAAGGATCGTAGAAAATTACTCTTATAGCTTTCACAACAGCAGACATTCTGAAAAGGTCCTGGAAGGCTGTATGCCATGTAATAATATGGGGACGTAAGAGAGAAGGTAATGAGATGGAAAGAAATGCATCATGAAGAGTCTTCATACTTCATGCTATTCACCGTACACAATTTGGTTAATCCAACTAGGAGTGTAAGATGTGTGGTGTATGTAGCATGCATAGAGCGATAAAATATTGCAAAGATGTTTTCGTAAGCTGGAAAGAAAGATTTCACGTAGGAGAACTAGGCTTAGGTTGGGGGGATAACATTAATGTGGATAACAAGGCAATATGAATACTTTAAAGCACAAATATTTGACGTGCATGTGCAATGTACAGAGTCTTCAGTAAATTCATACTTAAGTATGTTCCAACTCAGTGTTCTCTTATGACATATGGCATTATTTCTTAACCTCCTCATCAATGATGTCATTGCCGAACCTCGCGGTTGTGCGATCACTAGTGCTGCTTCATATTCTGGAGGTCCCGAGTTCAGAGTTCGGCCAACAGAGGGCGACTATACTGAGAGAATTGTTTCGTGGTTTTGCTTAGTTACTTTAGGCAGAAACTAGGATATCAACACAGATGTTGCTATGAACGTGTCACTTCCACATTTTTCAGTTCATCACTCAGTAACCATCCTGTTATCCGACGACTTACATTCTAAGCTACAGATTGTGCCAATATATGAGCCATTAGGCACGAAAGCGCCATCATTTCTGGAGTCATAATTTTTGTGCAGAAGGACACAGGAAATTGACCAGAAATAGACATAGAGTATTTCGGATTTAAAACATCCATACGTCGCGAGGACGTGGACTGTATGTTTCTGGCTGTGGATAGCGTGTTCACTAGCGTGTGGATAGCGTGGATCGTGATAATGAAGGTTGGGTTCCCATACAGTGCGTTGAATTTCTTGACCAGTGCCGTGACTTCGATGTTTTTAAATCCCTGTGGTGTGTAACCCCTATATATCGCTCGCTGTAACAATAAGTAGCTTTTTTTCTCATCCATTGTATTTATTTGTTGTGATTCTGAGAATAAACGCAGATTCCTTGAGTTAAAAAATCAACTTTTTTTTGTAATTGACACGTAATTTGTTCTTTGTGAGGTACGAACTGAAGGTTTGGTATATTATCTCGGGAAACTTCAGCTTTCAAAGGATCATGCCTGTCAAGAACGACGTTTGTCCATTGAATTAATGAGTTGGTACAGACGTTAATCACCTAACCCTCTACTAAATACGAAGCAAAATGTATCCTTCAAGGTGATGTAGGATAGCGTGGTATAGTTTTCCAGCGTTTTAGTGTAAAGTGTTGCCTACATCATCACGGAGGTTACCCTGAAACGTCGATAAATATATATATGTATATAACAGACTATTCGGCATCGCATTCCATAAAGTAATTACTCGTACGTTCATAATCAGCACCTAGATAAGGTTAAATTCACTACCACTGGAAGTGTTTCACATTGTTCCCCTAATATGTATGAACAGGCCTATATCGATCTACAGCTCCGTGTTTTACTGCAGAGCAGTGCTGAAGGTTGAACAGTAGAGTGTCAAATGCTAAAAGACGGTGATCTTGACGCCAATACGACACCGTTACTTTATAACGAAGCTCCGGCGCAAAAGGCTGGAGACAGAGATCTGTGTGAGGCAGTAACCCGAATGATGTTTCGTTTAAATCGCGGGATCGATTTTTTGCCGCATTCGCTCTGTCAACTCGCCAGCTAAATACTGCTTGCATGTCAGGCGAATACAGCTCGACACAAAACTCCATCCAACATAGTATCGGTGATTTTATTGCTGTTTTATCTGCAGGAATGTTAGCAGTGCGATGATCGGTCCCAATGCAGGCTGTTATGTTTTATCGTCTTTTTATGATTTATGTAATTTATACTCCATGAGAATTTTATCTTGCACTTTATAATTCCGACGTTTTATTTGTGCCAATATTAGAACTCTGTTTACAGACCTGCAAACATCCTGTTATTTGTTTCTTATTTTGTACTTTATTTTGTACATCTAAAGAAATATGACAGTTTTACCTTAGATTCTACAATTCTGGCGTTTTTTTAATTTATTAGGCTTTTCCACCCCTTAATGCTATTTGGATAGATGCTATCCTAACTGCAAACACATCCTCACGGAGAAAAATTCTAACACAACAGGCGTAAAATAAAAATACTGCTGTAGACTAACATCTCTGAAATGTGCGTTCCGGGGAGTTTATGAACACGTATAGACACTGAATTAGAGGAGCTCTGTTTCGTTTGCAATATGAATCACGTTCTGTTCAGAATCGTATAAAATAATAATAAGCTATGGAGTACACGCATAGCGTAACAATCCGATGCGTTCAATAGCATCTGTTTAATTGCCTCGAAAACAATTGGAGAGTAAACCGTTTATTGCACATGTAATTTGTTTTACGTCTATACACAGCTTTCCTTTGAAATATTTTTTGTTGAATACATACACAAAGTTTTGTGCTGGAGATACAGACGGAAACACATGCTGGTTTCCACAGAAAGCCTACGTAGTTTTTGTCCGATTTTGAGTACAATTGAAATGTACTGATAAACTTTAGTAAAACCGCTCGTTATGAAATTCCATGTAAACACGTTCAACGGCAATTGAGATGGCAAATATGTAGAGATATGCTGAAGCTAATGGGCGCATTTTTGTAACTTCGTTACATATGCGTCAATAATTTGACATATTCTCTCGAAAAGGTTCGCGTGGTGCTGGCAAAACCACAAGGCTGAATTATTCACTTCATTGGAGTAGACACGCTGTTTAGATCTTTTACATACATTTGCAAAACACTGAAATACTTCGGTAGAAAACGACGAGTCACTTCTATACAGCACCACCCCTCACAGCACTGCTTCATCTGCGCTGTGTGCAATATACAGAGTGTTAGCTTCTGCTGCTATGTAGAATTATTATGCAGTGGTCTTGGTATAACTCTGCCCTTTAGTCGCCGATCTCCCACTTCCGAGTTCTGAGTTCGATCCTAAGGTGATGCATGTGGCAATGTCTTGTGAAGTTGCTGTGGGTTGGATATTGCACGACCACTTCTCTTGTTCGTTTTTAGTAATCATTCAGTCAGTGCCTTCTACTTCTCTGTAGTCACAGGCTGATTCAGCGTAGCCTGTTTAAGGCGCAGTACAAAATGATAGAATTCATACCACTCTTGCAAGCAAGAAGTCATTAAAACAGTAGTCTGTCATCAGTCGCATCTTCCATTTGTATGTCTGTTCCCTCCTATCAGCTGGTATTTAGTTTTGAGTGTCCGCTGTTTTGGTGCACACAGAGCATATGGATGCCCGAATCCGTAATGGTCTGCAGCGGGGACGCAACTTTGTCCGAAACCAGACACCTAGTTTCCGAATACTAAACAAGTAAACTTTTTTATTGTAATGTTTTAGGTGTAATTCATTTTATAACACGTTTTTACGTACGTTTGGTGATAGCAAAAGGAGAGGAAGCGGAGAATGTGATGGCTGTCAATAGTGGCTGTGTTAGTACTAGCCGAAACTGTTCATGTAGCCCACAGTGTTTCTCACTATGAAAACACTGTCAGTTGGCGAGGGATTGCTGCAGTAACAATTCTGACGTTATTACCGTTGAGTGAATGAATAATTAAGTTGTTTTAACTTACGAATGTTCTTTGCATTTTGCATATTTAAATTAATTAAAATTGTTTTGTTGGTTTGTTTGCTGTGTGTGTGTGTGCAGAGAGAGAGAGAGAGAGCGAGAGAGAGAGAAAGCGACCGCTTTGAAGCCTAAGGGAGAGCAATTCGAGGATGAATTTAGAAAATTAATTTTGAGGATAAGAAATGGCTGACCGCGGCTTTGAATCTTCTTAGCAGTGTCAAACCTTCACTTTCTCCTTCCACGATATTAGCTTTCGATCAGAATTATGTAAAATGAGAACTGTGTAAATAAAGTATCCACGTCTTATGTCTATATGCAGATAGGAACGTAATATAAGAATTGATGTTAAACGCTGTTTACGAAGTGCAAAAACAGGTTTGGCTCAGGACATTGATCAATGACGGGCTTCTGTGCGTCTACACGGTAATGATCGTTGGACTTCCGTAAGTTGTGGGGAATTTCCACACTGGTCGAGCACCTGTTACATTCTTAAGAAGGGCTCTGTTTCATGCAGTTCGTCTGTTGCATGGCTGGTTCGTTGGTTAGTTAGTTAGTCAATCAGTCACTTTTGTTTCTTACTTTTTTCAGTAGACTAGAAGAGCGATACAAGAATTTTACTGAACTCTAGGAGTCACCTCAAAATTCTAGGCGACAGAAGGTGACACGAAGCAAGCTCCATAGTGGTGCCCACAAATATTAGTCACCAACACACAAAATTCAGTCACCCGGGCGACCTGGCGCTCGGGATTTGTGCACGCCTGGCCTGAAATATATTTTTCTTTCTAGGCCAGAAATTAATGTAAATAATATTTAAAATTCTAATTTCTGCCTCATAATAAACACATCGCTCTTGCATAATAAATCTTAGCCATTTATTGCTTTTTATGTAGGTGACTGTTGTTTGTTCTGAGAATCATACGAAACACATGGTTTACAGTGTGCAGACAAATTCCACGATGCCATTAATGTTCAAGCAGGTGATATGTAGAAACTGCTGTGATTTAAACGTCCAAGGTTTACCGAAAAGCATAACTCACCGAAGAATTGAAAAGAAGTCAATGTTCGGTGTTAGGTAATATTTTGTTTTGTATGCGTAGCTCATTTACTAATTCTCCGGGTTCTGATTTATGCCTTAAATGCAACGATTTGTAGGATATTTTGTAAATTATGAATGCATTATAGATGAACTGATACGGTAAATCACGAGGTATGTTCTTGATACGGCAAGATTCTGTAGATGACGTGGCCCTTCATGACTTAAGGCAGTAATCTGAATCAAATACTGTGCATATTTACATAAAGTAAATTTGGCCCTCTCCACGCTACGAAGGCGTGTGGGAGACTACACTCATGCTCCCACTCATTCTTAAGTTAGTGGTCAAATTACGCTCCGGCCCTTTACCCCCGGGGAATTTTCCCCTAATGCCCATCATGTATGAGGGTGTATGGATCCCAGATCCAGTCTGGGCGCTTCTGAGAAGAGAAAAATCTCTTACGTTTGCTGATTCCTTGGTTATGTAACCCGTAACTCCTGCGCTGTCACGGCCTCTCTAATCTATATATTTACATACTAATAATTTTGCAATGTTTATGTGGTGGAAATCTTTGCCATTCCGTTATAAGCGCCTTCTTTAATACTCACTTCTTCATGTCCTAGAAATAAAAGGGTAATTTAAAATATACCGCACGTCTGTAACCGAACCTCGCTGTCGAGTTAGCAGCACTCCTTGTCCGTGATGTTTTTTGCGTGAAATCTGAGTCCACATTCCGGTTATTCTGGTTAAATTCTTTTGTTATATTCCTCGAATTTGTTATTCACCAAACCAGTAATGCGATGACATACAGTCTGGGCTTTGGGAAATATCGTTAAATATTAATCCCTCGTATTTCTTATTTTGCTGATTTAGGAAAGCCCAGTCTTTAGGGTTATTGGCTACTCGTGGGCTAGAGGTTTGATTCACGCCTGGGGCGAGAGTTTTGCGTACCATCAGTACTTGACTGATTCCGGTACGCACCCAGTTCCTATCCTGTCGGTATTGTGGGCCCATTCTCTTTGGGTAAAATTACTGCGGTATTTGGTAACGACTCAACACCTTCTAATACCGCGGCTAAGAATGAGTGGCGCCATACCTCCTCTCATGCAACAGATCTTCATGGCGTAGTGCCTAATTAAGCGCAGGAACCACTTTTACATTAAACATTTCTATCTGTATGTTATTGCTAACTTCTTTCTTTCCACATTCTGTCTGACCTCTCCTCATTACTCCTTTCCAGCGTTCTCTATTTCTTTCCCTTTGTGTCTAATTTGTCTTTATTCCCTTCCTTTCTTCTGTCTTCTTGTTTCTATGCTTCCTAGACACGATACTCACGTGATGATCTCGGCGTGTTTACCCACAAAGACGTATCTTCTGTCATTATAATAATGAGAACCGGGTCAACAAACTGACCCGCACGTGCGACCTCCCGATACCCTGCGATCGATTTTCAGTCTTCCATCAGATGGCAGTGTCGTACAGCGCTGCCACTTGTTGGTGAATGACGTTATGCATGTTGATGTCAGAGCCACAGGTGGCGAGGTGGCGAGGTGTCGAACGTACGCCAGATCTCGTGGAAGGTCTCGGTATTTAAAGATTCACGTCAGGAGACTTCGTATTCCTAACAAGCTGGGGACGCGCTTAATTGCTCTGTTGTGTTTAACTTAGTGTCGTCATTCTTACCCTTTTATATCCATATAATTTTATTGTGATGCCGCGAAATCTGTTTCACTAAATTGGTGAGACAAACAGATGGAGCGTGTTGCAGAGCAGCAGGTTGTTTGTACTTGTAGCATTGCTACTCTGTCAGTAATGCAGTTGCATAACATTGAATAGACGGATGACAGTGAACAATGAATTGGAAAGCACGTGTAAATAATCTGTTGAGGCCTAATATAAAGTATTATTTTCCTGGAGATACTGAAGAAAACCACGAGTAACCTCATGAAACTGCGTGTTCCGCCGAGATTCCAAACGTCCACATCGAGAATGAGTCAGAAGCGCTACCACTTAAGTCAGATATTTCAGTAATGTGCGGTACAATAGTTGGTCCTGAGCAGCAGGAAGTAACAGATGACGGCGAAAATTTCATGCTGAGGAAGGTCGTGGGTTGGACTGTGAACGAAGTAATGCTAAGGAAATAAAGTGGAGAAGTTTAAAGTTAGCCGGTCCTTATGCTGACACCGTAGCATCAAAAGCGTGTCAGATGTTACATTTGAATAGCTGAAGAGACGAGACATGTTGGAAAACCTAGGCGCAAATGGTAGTACAAGTATAATGGTGCAATTAATACTCATTGAAAGGGGCATAAAGGTAAGGACTGGGCTGAATTGGCCTAAGATACAGACCATGTCAGGCTGTTGTGAATACAGTAATGAACCTTCGGCTGTATTGCTATTAATTTACTGACCACATGAGCAACTCTCATCTCCTCAAGACTCACTTTGCTACGCTGCATTTATTTATCATCACTCATGCTACACTGCATTATATTTATCATCACTCGTGCTAAGAGGCATTATATTATCATCACTCATGCTACACTGCATTATATTTGTCATCGCTCATGCTTCACTGTATTATATTTATCATCATCACTCATGCTACACCGCGTTATATTTATCGTCACACATGCTACACAGCACTATATTTATCATCATCACTCATGCTACACTGCATTATATTTATCATCATAACTCATGCTACACTGCATTATATTTATCATCGCTCATGCTTCACTGTATTATATTTATCATCACTCATGCTACACTGCATTATATTTATCATCATCACTGATGCTACACAGCACTATATTTATCATCATAACTCATGCTACATTGCATTATATTTATCATCACTCATACTACACAGCACTATATTTATCATGATCAATCATGCTACACTGCATTATATTTATCATCACTCATGCTACACTGCATTATATTTATCATCATAACTCATGCTACACAGCACTATATCATCATCACTGTCACGTGTGAAAGAAACATCAGCATGTTGCGATATCTTCCAATGACCGTTTCGTGCTGCACAATTATTAACGTGTTGTGTAGGCTCTTATCGATCATTTCGTGCGACAGGAACATCAGCACATTATGGTCTTTCTTACGAATCGTTTCGTTGAACAAAACGTTAAGCATGTCCTGTTCTCTCTCGGCGGTCATTTTAACTGACCAAGAATTAGCACGCTGCGGCCTCCGTCCTGCCTATCACTTGGTGTGACTGAAGCCACACCAGGTCATTGTACCTCGCACTGGTCTTCCCATGCCTCTGAATGAATGTTACGAACATGCTTTGTTTATTTATTACTTTAACTGTGCCATCGGAAACGAACTGTATGTTGTCCAAAGGTAAAATGATTAGTGAATGGTAAATTCCGAAGAATGTAAATCGAGGCGGCCGTGGCCGAATTTGCAGTCCTACCGGGGCTTTTGCTAAGGAGACCTGAGCGTGAACATGACCACTTACCTCCAACTAGTGCTGAGGTTAAGAACGAATAGAGCTATACCTTTACTCCCCTTGTACGCCTACATGGCGTGGACAGGAACAGCTTCGCTCTTTTTTAACTTGATGTTGGCTTGTTCTCGGAGGGAATGAGGAAAACTCCGAACGTCCTGGCTTACGATAGCCTGTGTGCACTGACCTACAGTTGAATGCGGGTCTTTACCATATCGAAGCAAATTATGGCCACTAGACCTGCGACGTTCAGTAGAAGTGTTTGAAGCGAAGCAGATGCTGCTTGTTCTTCCCACACAAGCTTGTTAGTAATTAAATACAGAGGATGACAAATGGACGCCCTTGTTGAACCCCATGTTTTAATTGTAACCGTGGTCCGCTAATTTAGATTGATAGTATAATGTCTACACAAAGGCTTTTGCATGATGCGGGAAGCCCTTGTCTTCTATGGTATTCCATAATGAGTTAAGGTTAACTTTGTCAAACACTTTGCTTTTGCCTATTAAGGCCACAAATATCACAGTGTTGTATTCTGTACTTGAATCAAAGCCACATAAGGCTTCGGAGGGAAGCGTTTCGTCTATTTTATTAATTCCATTAACCCCAGAGTTAATGCAGGCAGTGAGCATTTCAGCTGGGGAGATACTTGGCTACGCTTACGACTGTCCATAAAGATCAGGTCAGATCCGAGGGTCTCGCGGGTATGAATACAGAGACTGCGTTATTCTAAGATGTGACAGATTGGTAGATAGACATCAGTGTTTCGGACCAACGTAGGTCATCAAGTCATTATGGTCGAAGCGGCAGTTTGTTCTTGAGTGCCCTGATGCTTTCCAACAAAACTGTTTAAAACTATGGTTTTTAAGGCTCTTAGATATACCAAACGTCCGTTTTATTTCGAGAAGACACACCGCATCTCCATTACAAAACTGCATCCTTCAGTGTTGTTTAACAATATATTGGCTGTTTGTGTTGAAAGCATGCCGAACCCCGTAAATGAAGTCTGTTTTGGCGAAATATCTAGCTTTCTTTTTACTATTTAGTAAATAAATTAACTAATTCAATGGATAAGTGTTCTCAAAAAGACAATAGATCTTCAGCTAATCAAGAATTTATGCAACCCGGAGGTTTATTACCGCATTCATAACAGCCCGCCGCCTGTCCCTATCCTCAGCCAGATCATTTCATTCTATGCCACCCCATATGACGTCTTGAAGATCCATTTTAATATTATCCCCATCTACGCCTAGGTGTTCCATGTGGTCTCTTCCCCTCAGGTTTTCCTCCGGAAACTCAGTATGCACCCCTCCTGTCCACCATACGTGCCACATGCCCCGTCCTTTTCGCTCTTCTTGGCTTGGTCACCCCGAGAGTTTGGTGAGGATTACAAATCATAAAGATGCACCTTATGCAACCGTCTACACTGTCCCGTTACCTGTTTCCTCTTAGGCCCAAGTAGCTTCTTCAGCACCCTATTCTCGAACACGTTGAACCTATGTTCGTGTTTCACACCCATACAAAACAACAGGCAAAATTACATTTCTGGATGTTCTAATCTGTATATTATTGGGTAGAAAACTGTAAGACCAGCGATCCTTCGCCGAATGGTAAAAAGCGTTCTCTGAGTTCACCCTACTCTTAATTTCTTCGTTTGTTCTATATAAACTGTACTGTCTTCTCAGATGTGACGCCACATAATCAGGTGGAGTCATTTTGACCCGGTCGTCAGTATGCCGTACTCTTATGGGTCACAACCGTGAGAACCTCAGAATCTCATAAATATAAAGATATGATTCAAATCGCGTTAAGTAGGGAATACATGTACTTTCTGTCCAGTAATATTGCTGTTTTTGCAGCGTAACACGTCCGTCAGCCCGAAAGGGGGCTGTTGATGCTAAAGCCTGCAGCGCCGTGTTTAGGCAAAACGCTCTAGAACTGTGTCAGAGAAGATGCCGCAGAAGCAAGGCGATAAGGTGTGTATCGCGGTGGCGTGTGAGACTTACAGTGCTTGCACTCACAGAGAGGTATATGAGCCGCAGTATCTCAGTCGGCATATTTACTGCGCTACCGCCTGAAAGGCGGAGGACTTAGTGTTCGATCCCTATCACGAGCACAGTCAAGACCAAATATAAGGCCCACCGAACCTCCTGTCCAAAGAGCACTTGATGCGCTGTCCTGGTGAGGCAGTGGCTGGGTGTAGTCTAACGGCCTTGAACACCTCAGTTCTGAATCCGTTTCTTGTATTTAAATAAAACATGTTGAGTTTTTACTTGTAAACAACAAGCGTAACGGCAAATTTTCTTCCTTTTCTTGAACATATGCAATGAAGACGTATTGGGTAATGGGGATTAAGGCCCACCTACTTTTAACTTCGTCGTTGGATGGAAGAGCGCTGTTAGGTGTGATTTTCGGCTGCATTACCTGTACTGTGTGTTTGTTAGAATCAGTGACGGAACTGATAGCCCATATGACGCGGTGGCAAAGGGATGATACCTTGCCCTTGCCCATTCCGTCAGTTGAAAGACGGTTGCCCAGCCTACACGATGTCACTGTACCGACCCAGCACCTCTAGTAATGCTTCATTACTTACGGTAATTTTTCCCACATCTTATTGGTATTTCCGAATATTGCTAGCCATGTGTTTACCCTTAAGCTGTCACCCTCTTATCGCTTGTGCGTCGTGTTCAGGAAGGTCCGAGTTCCAGTGTTGATCAAGAGACCGGATGTTCAGTTCAGTTACTCCGGGAAATGTGGAAATTAAGCCACGACTGTTTCGCCCTGCTTCCTTCCCAGTTCATCTTCCACTAATCTTGCTATTAATCTGTTGGTGATTTTTTATAGCTGCGCTCGGCTTGAACTGTTGGATGCTAGAGTTATTAGTGAACAACTGCGTGGAAACGAGGAGCGAGGAGACGGTCATTACTTCATTTGTCTGAAGGAAGTTAGGAAAAAGGCAAAAACCTTAAGTGACTGTATTCGGTCTCCGAGCTGGGATAATATTACTCACAATTCATCTTGCCAATCAGTGTCATGCAGTTTCAGGTTCTGACAGCGCCTTTGTCCCTTTGGGGCCTGAGCTTCGTCGAAATAACATGCACGAAAGAGTTTAGACCAGAAATCATACCCTATGTACTGCCTCACAGATCTCGAGTTTTACGTATCTATTATTATTAGTGGTGGTGGTGGTGGTGGTGGTGGTGGTGGTGGTGGTGGTGGCGGTGGCGGTGGCGGTGGCGGTGGCGGTGGCGGTGGCGGTGGCGGTGGCAGTGGGGGTGGTGGAGGCGGCGGCGGCGTCGTCGTCATTGTCGTTGTTGTTGTTGTTGTTGTTGTTGTTGTTGTTGTTGTTGTTGTGAAGTTACAGTTACTTCAGTACAGATTACGTACGTGGTATACCTTAAATTCCTCTGATGCTACCTTCAATGTTCTTATCATCGCCATTCTTGTACTAATTAACTTACGCGCAATATTTCGTGCTCGCGCTGGTTGTGTGTGTATCCTAATTACCCCTCTGCATGCCCAATTTCACATGTTCACTCAGCAATCTCCATCAGCCCGAGGCCCAAAGAAATTTTTCGCATGGCTGCCATATTGTTACTTTACATTCTGTAGATTTGTTGCAGTAAACAGAAGTTTAGAAATCTGCGAGTTCTATTACGAGACCATTTCAGGGTCTAAAATTTAAGTGGCATTAGTTTGGCTTCTACCTCAAAACTTCGCACTCCCGCCAGGTCGTTATTAATGACTGCACGAAATTAGATTTTGGTGGTGGGAATGTGCTCAAATGACGGGATTATTTGTACCAAGTTCGGCGAAAATCTGTCACTTAGTTCAAAAGTTAGAATGTGCCTTTGCACAGACGCATACATAGAGACAAACACAGAGATAAAATCTTTATCTCAATAAAACAGACCTCTTTCCCTTTTCGAAAGGAAAGCGTAAGAATTTACCTGCTGCCTCCGAGTAATCACACTGCTTCTTCATTACAGACATCAACCAATTAATACTGTTTATAGAAACAGTCGCTGTTTGTGGTGGCTGTTACGCTAAACATGCATATACACTCCGCGGAGAAAGTGTAGCCTGTCTGAATGTTGAGGGAGGCTATACATACAGTAACAGTAGTGCCTTAAACTGGTAAATAAACGATTTACAAATAAAATACACGCATTACATTGTAGAATATAGAAACAAACAAAGCGGCCTGTTGACGAGACACTGTACAGAGCTGTAAGCATTTTAACTCACGCTTTTAGCCCGTGAGGCAGCCGGCGCAGTTAGCAGGATTTCACTAGAATATGTCATACAGTGTCATGCTGGGCCGAGATTCGCGAGGATTTGAAGCAGAAACTTGAAGCGCCTAGCGGGTATACGTAATTGAGGTGTAGGTATACATTACATTTTCTGGGAATCTTTCGAATTGCTGCATGATGATATATGGAGATTGCTTCAGTGTGTGTACAATATATCAGCTTCGTCTTCTTGCAGTATGGTCATGGTAGTCGTGAGGGTCTTATCCAGTGTCTGAGTGGCCCCCATCCACTTGCGTACTGATGTCACTACAGTCCTTCAGAACACAGTTGTTACTGTATGTGTCATCAGTGCTAAAGCTGTTTGAAAGGGTGGCGTTTCCTACATGTGTTTGGGAGATACCCGGTTCGAATTCCAGCTGTAATGCCGTATATTCTAGCAAGATTTACGTAGTTTTCCTCGGTCCCTCCAGGAACGTTCTGGTTTAATAAGTCAAAAAGGGGCACCAACACATCCTTCCATATCCTTGCCAACTTATAGATCACTATCGCACTGTTACTCGACCGTGCGTAGTGAGATGTTGATGCTGAGACCATCATTCTTCTGGGATGTTACGCAGCGTAGATTGGTAATTACCAATGTTTCGGGACACTTCATCGGTTCCCATTTTGACCCTTGAATGTTGGAACGATAGGTTGTTCCGAAACATCGGTAGCTTCCAGTCTACGCGGAATAACGTCACAGAAGAGCAAAGCTCTCACTTACATCACGGCGGAAGCCTGAAATCATGCATAGTGACGCTGTTCGTAAATGAAAGCAAGATACACTAAATAAACTTTGACTTTCATAAACTCAGCATTTTACCCATAGTAGGTATTCATGTACTCAATGTGAATGTCGCAGTAAACAGCAGTTCCATCCCCATGGGGCCCTAACTCAGTGATCTTTGCAGTAGAGACTCTTCAGTAGTTTCTGCATGGTAGGAACACTTTTTTTTTAACATTTGCTTTACGAAATTCGTGCTTCAGGGAATATCAGAGCCGTAAAATTTTCCATCAGTTTCCCTATAATGATTGTCATGTCTCTAATTATCCCCTATTTTCCTCCCTCTCTTTTCGTGCTTCAAAGGGTTAACATTTTAAACCTTCCCGCATCGGCCCTCAAACTCAGACTTTCGTCAAACAATTCCACGCAACAAATACTTCAGGCGTTGTACGAATAAGCTCTAACATAAAGTTGACCATGGAATTCACTTTGGTGCCTTGCAATGGACAGCAACGTATAGAGCCTTCTCTGATCAGTTATACTCGTAAGTGGGCGTGGAGAAGTTTGTTGAGTGGGGTGAATCGAGGCCGAAGACGCATGGAAGGCGATGGTATTACGGAATGCTTTTACCTACAGTCAGTTTTAGAGTTTCTTAACCTCCCTTGGGTAGGAGTTTACAAACTGAATTTATCTTCCACAGTCCTTTCCTATAGTGTTTATCTTGTTAAGTCGATAATGGATAAAGCTTACTTTGTAGTGAGAAGTCACATTCTGAGAAGAAATAAACCACTGTGGCGCCGAAATGCAAACATCTGGCCACATGTCAAGAGTTAATAATTCTTTATGCTCTATTTAGGTGTCATTTACAAAGTATTAAAAAGCTTCATGTCAAGCTGTACATGTCTGTGACCCAGTACTAGCTCCTTCACCGTTGAAGAGATTTTGTAGAAATTTCGGTGTAGGAGACTTTAAGTAAATTTGTATAGACAAGCGGAATTTTCAGCCATAATGAGTCATAATAATTTTCGTTTTACTGAAGACCTTAAATGGATAAACAGGCCTAAGTAACCTTAACAATAAACTATATATAAGCTTGTATAAGTAGAAACATTCAGTAGAAACAGAAACTGGGATAATGAATATCAAAATGTATATAAGCTATTTGAAAATTCGTTCAGGCCTGCCACGTTATTGATTGTGCATCCTTTTGAATCTTGTAAGTAATTCCTGTAATACTAATATCAGTTGTTTCTGTCTGGGTTGTACTTGGAATACTGTATCCAGCAAGGGTGGCTAAAATATTTTTAAAAAATAGGGACCGTAAATTACGAACAGTGTTTTAGCTGAATGTCGCAGTCAAGTGACTAGCGCTTTGGGAATGTCTCTGGTTCGGATACCGGTCGGGTGACTGGCATTCTGAGATATCCTCTGGCCTTCTACATTCCCTCCAAACGCCGCTACGTGACCCTTAACCCTGTGCCTCTTCTTGCACACTCTTCGAAATTTATTCATTAATCATTCTCTCGACTCTTAATACAACCTGAGCATTTGCAGTGTTGTTAAATGATAAATAAATAAATAAATAAATAAGTAAATAAATAAATAAAACATACAGCAAGACTTCAGTGTCTCACTGTGATGAGTATCTGTATTACGGTCTGCTGGAATATTAATCCTTGTCGTTTAGTGGATAGATACCAACATTTTGGAGGAACTTAATATCTCTTATCTTCACAGCAGAGAAATCTACATTTAAGACCACAACCGCTCATGAATATACTGTACATTTTGCAGGTATTCAACACCTACACAACCACTTAAGATGTGAACATTTGTTGTAGAGCCCGACAGTTTACCTAAATTATTCAGATCATCAAATTAAGGGTGTTTATATGGGTTGGGGATGTAGTGCGTATATAATAGGTAACATACAAAATGCTGATTGGAAACCCTGCAGCAAAGAGACCACTTGGGAGATATAGACTGGATGTGAAGATAATATTACAGTAAATCGTAGGGAAGCTTAATACGATGGTGTGGACTGGATAAATCTGGAATATGCTGGAACTGAGTGGTGGGCTGTTATGAAGGCGGTATTGAACCTTCGGGATCCAAGAAAGGCGTAAAATTCTAGATGAGTTGGGCCACTGTCGGTTTCTCAGCGTCACTCTCCTTACATTCTTCAATCTCGGCGTATCGCGGATTGTATACTATGTGTAATCACCCCTAAGGTCCACAAATGATCGGGCGTCCTTAGCTGTTTTCGTGTCGGCGAAGTTTCGGAGCCGCACTGTTCTGTGAAAAGTGAAATAAAAAATTAAGAACCTTACTCTGTTTGGTCTGTTGGGTGCACCTAATAGCCCCTGTTTCCGAAACTGTTAATTCTTGTTCTTGTAGCTTAACTACAGTAACGCCATTAGATCATAAGTGTTAACTCTGCCAGGTTGCTGATATATATTGCAACATCTCGCATACTTCCGCAGAAGTTCTGACCCTCACTAAAATTGCCCTGTGTTCTCCTGCTCTTCCCAGTCAACCCGTATCACCAGTGTCGCACAGTGTTATTTCCGTTGTCATCGTTAAGCTCCCCACTGAGTTAAATATGTCCGAATGTTCTTTGCCTACACGTCTCAGGTCACCAAAATAGAATATAATTCTTATTTTAAGTAGCTAAAATCGTACTCTTGAGTCGTAAGTCTTTTCTCTGTCCTATGTATCCTTCGGTTCTTCATGCGTTTGTTCAAAAGTCGTTTACCACTTCGTCATTTTCTTGTTTCATAGCTACAGAATTAAGTTGCAATGCTTTGACCTCCTGTCTGATTTCTAATGTTTCTTTCCGCGTTGTGCTGAAAGCACTTTAATATAATTTCGACCCGTTTCAGATGTCTTAAGATGTAGAAATTTCGTCAGTCTCTATTGTGTGCCCTTTGAGACGTGGGCTCACCCCTTATCTCCCAGTTACTAACAGTTTTTCAATATCCACTTCAAACAAATGTTATTTTGTTTCTCATATCTTTTCCCCTCTTCTGTTACCAATTCTTGCATGGACCCATTACCATGTCTTCTGACTCCCACAGCTGCCCCACGACTCCTAATAACATACACACTTAGTCAAGAGCATGCCGTCTTGTGATATTGTAATGTTTTCCAGTAGGCTTTTCCTATCTGAGGTTCTGAGAATTCTATAAAATTCTGGCGACGCGGGTCAGTGTGGCGTTTTGTATTTCGACGCAGCTGAAGAGCTGTGATCAGTCTTCTTGATATTATTATTATTGGCACGATGTGGGCTTTTTGCGGGGACTGCATAGCTTTAATTTCCCTTGTGAGCACTGTATACTTCCCTATTTTGACTTTGAACGTTGCTTCTATATTTCTGTATGCATGGAGGAAGACGTTGACGCCATAAGCTTATTTTTCTTTCCTGTTGTCAAGTCAGCCTGATCTCCTGTGCAGATTTGACGTACCGTCAGTGACATCCTTACTCCAGTACATCTTACATCGTAAGGCACGTCATCCAGAGGGTTCTTTTACATTAAAAGCGACACATCCTTGCACTTCTCTCCCTTTGTGATTATTTATCTATGATTCGTTTGATTATGCTCTCTTTAGGCCTGACTGTCTTCAACCATTTAACGAACAGCGGAATGTATGTGTATCAGCTTCTTTGGCACTCTTCGGTGTAACGTTCACTTAATTGACACGACTGGTTAAATAGTATGCCGTTGTTCCTTTGCCGGAACTTGTGTGTTAAATATACTGAAGTAAGGCAGTAATTATTTTGGACAAAGGTCTGTTCTTAATTAGAGTTAACAAGAATATTAATTAGATTGGTGTAAGAAATTAATAAAATTTTCATATTTTAAGCCGATGAGGCTGTTATTAACTTCTATACATTTGTTACCCGCTTTTACTGTGTCCACAGCTGAATATATCCTGCTGTTATTCAGCTAAACAGTGGTTCATACGGGCCATTAACGAACTTACTGTTGTATTTATAACCCTTCACTTGCAGTGTTTGTGGGTGCCATCAATGCAATCATCATTACTTCTGGTTACAGAAGTAATTTCATGAATACTGCTTTATCAACCCAGATTTGCTTTAATTTGCATTCGGCACTGTTATTAACTTCCAGTATAATATATCCGTGCCAGATTTCGTAATATTCCTTTTTTGTTGTGCAGCACCACAAATTCGCCATTGAATTGGATATGTGTTCGACAGTCAGATGTAACAGCTGTCCGCAGATGACTCCCGAGTGACAAATATAAAATCTTGTACTATGAAACATGTCATGAAAATGAGAAGGTTTATCCTGTATCTAGCATTTAAGTGCACCTCTCTGAATTACTTTGGAATTAATATTGAGTAACAGCCATTCCTCGAGTAGTTTGAAAGAACAAAGTAATCTTGATGGTCGGAAACCCCAGATGGGAAGATGTTATTGAAATGTATCTTTACAGAAACAAGATTGGAGGGCGAATATTGGAAGCACCTCATTTGTGGTAGTTCTGTAAAATTCCGGACACTTCTTGAGTATCTGAGTGACTTCGGTAGCTTCTCGAGAAGTAGTTGTTAACTGTTGATTGTGTCACTCTCATCCAACTAGTGGGCTCATTCTACTGCGCGAATTCAACAGCAGGACTGTAGAAGACTTTCAAGTTCGAAGAATTTTCTCAAGGTGCTTGTACAGTAACAAAACTTTACACAAATGCACGTAGCGATATTGAACCGCCTCCTTGACACCAGTAAACTGAAAATAACGAGAACATAAAAATGAAGCTCTGAATGTGCAGGTATACAAAATAGGTCCTTGTGAAGTGTTTAATATTTAACACCACTTGACCTTACTTGGCCATACTGGTCCTAAGTTCATTTTCCTGCTAAGAACGAATTGTTGTATGTGACAGCAAGTACCCCGTGACAACAAAACCTGAAAACCGAAAATCGCTAATGCCAAACCCAGCAATTACAAACGATCCTCAGCCGGTTTCATCATCCTGTCGTCCTCACACCTTATCTTTCTGATATCGTTCTCATGTTACCCCGTCATCGCCGCCGTTCTTCGACTGAAAGTTTATCCAAATTTAACCACATCAAATGTCTCGAATGTATGAGTTGTATCTGACATCCTTTGCACATGCTGAAACTATTTGTCCTTCAGCCTTTGACACTCCTAACATCATTAGTGGAAATATGTTGAATTCGATCGTACTTGTTTCATCTTCCGCCCATCTCCTTCTCTTTGCTTTGATCGCTCTGAAGTTGCGTTTTATTTCTTAGGAGTGGCGTGGAAGGTTGAATTTGAATATGTTGAAAACATAGGCATAATTTGAACAAGAACACTGGTGATACAAAATCAACTGTGGGTATTAGGAACTCAGATGCCTCTTCAGCGTCCCGTAAACCTCAGAGTTTTTCATTTTTTCTGTCTGTACAGCGCCCAAATAATCGTTTTGAAAATACTTATGTTTTTTATTTGCCCCTTTTCAACTCAGTAACCAAAAACATATTCTTAGAGGATATTTAACCCCGTTGTGCCCCACACGTAACGACTACGGTTGGCCCTCTTGACTTCAAATGGTCATATTTTACCAGCCCTTGACGAAAAATGGTTAGGTAGGGCAGGTGGCATAACGTGTATAATTTTCAGGGGAAAAAGACGTGCTTCGATGAGAAGTTGTCCAGGGCCATTTTGTCCACCGTAAGTTCCACACTTACAACAACCGAATTTAACTCGTGCCTTTGGAGGGAGAAGGCGGCGACTGTCTGCTTGGTTGTGTCATCCTAGTTAAGGTTCTTTTTGTGTGTATGGTGTTGTTAAATGTTTTAAATATGAATGTTAGTATTTCAAAAAAGGAAAAAAAAAGGTTTTATTTTAGATATTAACCCAAGTGCTCAAAACATTTCGAGGTATAATTTTATCTGTAAATGATCATGATACATGGTATTTTAACATTTTGCCCACCAGATTCAAAATAACAGAAGGAAACTGAGGTTTATGAAATAAGGCACAGTGTACCTAAAACTGAATTTAGATAAATCTACACTATACACTTATCATTCTAACTACAAGGTGGGGTAAAAGTAGCACCACAGTGTTAAGGCAGCATGTAGCTGATTTCTGAGTTTGTGGGGTTGTCCTTTTAGTTGATGAGGCGTAGTGATACTTTGACCAGTGTGCTGTGGAAGGTGTGAATTGTGTATCCACAGTGGTGGTCACCAGTAATTTCTGAGGAATTTCTAAAACAACATAAAATAATATAGAGATAGCCTTAAACTGCAGTGGTACTGACGCACCATCCTGTGTGCACATAGTGCCATGGCAGAACAACACGTGACTTACTGTGACTTTTCCTTCTTCCTTCCTTTTTTTTTATTTTCTCCTTTTTTTCGTAAATTTCGTGAAATATTCTGAACACGTGAATATCAGGCTTCGTTCCTAATTTTGCGTTTATTTTTATAATCGTACGAACACAGATTTCCGCTCTGTGCAAGTTCTGTTTTAGATAGGTTTACTGCAGATGTCACTATGTGCTGAGATTTCGCGCCATGTAGCTAAGTAGCTAATTTCCAACGCCCCGGAGGAAATTCCTAATTTCATGTTGCGACTCAAGCTTGTTTAAAATTAGTAATCAGTTGATTATATAAGATTTCAGATTTTTACCCTGATGGTGGAGATACCAGGTCTCTCCGAAGCATTGATAGCTGTGCGAAGCTCCACGGTTTCATGTCCTAAAGGCTACAATCTTCGGGTTCCATGCAGTTCTCCCTAGTGCCTGCTACTGTAAATATTCTCACAAGGACTCTGTTTTTTGCAGGTTTTCATCAAGTCGGAACTGAAGGTGGGTGTCATATACGTGAAGGAGGATCAGTACACTGAGGAGGAGATTCTGGACAACAGTGAAAACAGCCCGTTATTCGAGGAGTTCCTGCAGATTCTGGGCGACAAGGTGCGCCTGAAAGGTGAGTCCGTCAGTCACAGAAACATGCTGAAGCAATAACATCATGAGATGAAACGTCTCCAGTCTGGCTAATAGTTCGCAACTGTATTACTGGAAATTGTGAAATCTAAAGTTGTCCCAGTGCGTAGTTCAGCATCACGCCATGTAGTCCTGTAAGGTGTAGCTCCACACATTCTCAACATCTGCACGAGATTAAGGTGAGTGGTGAGTGGTTAGCTTCACTCTACAGCCGCTTTGCTCCCAGAGAAGCACCCTAACATCCCAATGGATAGGAGGCTGGATCTGCCCCAGATCAGGACTGGGAGTGGTGTCAAAGATAGCCGTCACTGTCACCGATCAAACTTTCTGCCGTCCGACTCGTATCCAAACCCTGTAGTGACCGATAAAATACAAAAAAGTGTTTCCTGTGTACTCAATAAAAGCTGTATATTTTGTGTCAGATTAGTCGAAAGTTTTGTGTAGGTCGTACGCCACAGGTTTTCATAGTTCCGTATGGGCCAGACTAGTGAAAGGGCTGGATTTACCGCTTGACAAAGGCCCCACATCTAACCTTTAGCGCTTGCGTCGCCGTGACAAAGAATTATTTTTATTGTAGTTCTGCCAGTGCCGCATTAGCTGATTTATAATCACGATTCGTCGCTGAGTGATTTGCATCCCACAGTGGGGTTGTTAGTACGCGATCGCTAACTGCTGCAAGAGCAGAGGAAACTTTTTGCCGCCTGTGTGGGAGTTCGAGTGGAATTGAGTTTATTTTTCATTTTTGTTTTCCTTTTTCCAAAAGAGTTGCCCTGTAAAACTGTATTCAGGATTTGCTGGGTTCACGTATCTTTAAGTTATCCTGATTGAAGTTGTACGTGGTTTTCCTCATTATCTACAGACAATTCCGGGATTATATCTTTAAAATGGATCACGAAAACAGGTGTCCAAATTCCTCATTACTCGCCGTTTATGATCACGTCACCTTTAAAGTTGTACAAATTTGCATGCTGAAAATATGTCATTAAAGAAGCTGACAATAACCATAAAATGTGACTTATTAGAAACTAAAAACGTTAAATTTTCCTGCAAAGTTTCTTAGGCACAGCGACTGTCTTAGATAAGCACAAACTGGGAATTTTAAGTCGCGTGGCAAGGAATGGAAAACCGGTGAAAAATCATCCAAATACTCTTTGGACAGAGCCTGTTTGGCACATTCAGGGTGCATGCATGATACGTTGACAGACTTGTTGCTTTAGAGGTACGAGTATCGCTTCCGACATCACACAGAAGATGGAAGTACATTTTCAGCTGTTTTCTTTAAGAGATGGAGTCGGATGTTGCTTGTTCAGTCATCTCCCCAGAGGCGGAGTCAGCTACTGGATAAGTAGAGAAGCGAATATACTGGCGAGCAATGTTACGACGTGACGCCGCGCGGATTGGTAGGCAGGTACGAACGTAATGCAGAAACATGCTGGTTGTGTCTTTAGAAACTAGGCTGAAAAACAGGGCAGCACATTCCTCAGGAAGGTTTTTACCGGACTACACGGCGTCAATCCCAGAAGACAGAAGTATTCACAGTCACGGCCCTCAGTACCTCAGATGTCACATTTACGTGTCTGTTTGGAAGAACGTTGTTGATTGCTAATGCACGGATTGGGAAATGGAAGCGTAAAGTAACGTAACGTACCTTAACGTTTATGGCCTGGTCGCTTTCTTTTTAGGGCTTTCGCAAAATTGCGAACAGCAACTATTATCTTCGTCATGTCTGTCTGTCCGTCCGCATGAAACAACTCGGCTCCCATTGGGTGGATTTTAATGAAATTTGGTATTTAAAGATTTTTGATATATGTGTCGAGAAACTTAAAGTTTGATCAAAATATGAAAAGAATAACGGGTACTCTACATGAAGATACATGCAAATTTATGATTATATCAAGAACCGAATCCTTCTTAGAATGAGAAGTGTTTCAGACAAAATTGTGGATAAAACCAAAACACACATTTTATATTCAATAGACTTTTTTTCCGAAAATCATGGCGCTTATGAGACAGTGTGTGACAGACCACAGATGACAATATAATAAGACACATGCGACATGCATGTCGCATGAGTAAGGCAAAAATACAAACACACGCACACTTAGATTGCACGGCCACAGTAGTTTCGCGAAAGCGCCACAACGTTACGCTGCAGGTAAATACGTTATCTGTCGCGTTTTATTGTCTCGAAAGCCGTGAGATTTGCTATAGGACCTACTAGGCATAAATTTAATGCGTCTGGTTTTATCTACATCTCTTGTTTGAAACGCTTTTCGGATTAAAGTGTCCGTTATTTTTATTCGAGTTTCACCACAATTTAAAAATGTCGGCTGTATAAATTGTAAGAAAATCCCTCAATGTCACATTTCACGCATATCCTTCCAGCGATTCTCGAGTTGGTCCATGCGGACAATCAGATGCTAGTAGGGACATTTTTACATCTTTTACTTGCCAACGCACCTGAAGCGGTTTTCGTCACTGATTCCCAAATCTGTTATGTGTCTGCTTCGAGATAATGTTATGCACTGAATTGTATTTTATTCCCACTTTTTAATTTATCACTCTGCATGAAATTTTTCTGCACAATTTTTCGTACCATCCTGCAGTGTTTTACCCATATCCTTGACGCTGACAAATAACATGTGTAGCAAATATTTTCGTTATATACAGTGCCACGGTTGTGAGTTCTGTGGGTGAAATATGGTTATGGGGAGTGGAGTGTGACTACAGTGTACGTGGATGAAAATGTACCTGCGTTTGATGTTTAACGCTCTGCTAGAATGTGGAGGCAAGAAGCAGTTGATAGTGGCAGAAGTATAACAATATATTAAGGGGAACGCGAACAATGTTACGGCGCTCTTTTGTGGACAGTTGCCTGAGAAAGGTGTAGGGCACACGTTTTATTTCTTGGGAATGTGTTAGAGCCAAAGTCATCAGTTAGTAATGCGATTATTAAGCTTTTTCATTTGCATATGCGTAGTTTTTAAAGCCATAGAGAAAAATATTCACGGAGATCATATAGGCATATTTCATTACTTCAGAAGTGCAAATCTGCTGTATTACTTTATTACAAATGTGAAAGTTATAAAATGTTTCAGTGTGAAATATATTTGATTGTTGAATGATAAATCGACGTTTATTACTCAAAGACGATTACATATCTAACAGTGTAGGAGCAGTAATCTGAAGGGAATAGCTTCTTTGGATAATACGGATGTGGGTGGGAGAGTATATTAAGGTTTATCTTCAAGCAATGTGATGTGAGATTGCAGATGGGTCTTTTTTTATTATTTGCCATATTTTTGGACTACTAACTCTGCGCAAAGGCCAAAATCTAAGTTGTTCTAAATGTATTTGTCTGGCTAAGGATGGTAGTCTCCTGTTGAGAGTGTAATGAACTTTGGGTTCTGAACAGGGCGTAGAATATTGTGATCACTAAACGCAGTTAGCTGCTGAAGGATGACTCCGCTCTGCTGGGTTAGAATACAACACTGAAGCTTAACTTCACTGCCACAACACGTATTCAGTGATTTGTGCAACGATTCTGACAGTAGCTTACTCTGCGTCGCGTTAAACGTTGAGGCGAATGATGAAGGCCGAACTAGAACGGATGTAAAACGCAGCGATTCTATTCTAATACGAGCTTTTATCTGGCAGTTTTTCAGGAAAGATCGAGAAAACCCACGAAAAACCGCAGTGTCTATAACTGGTTAGCGGGCCGAGATTTGATCCGGGGAACTTCCAAGTACGACACGACCGTGACATCTGATCACACTGCGTATAAACCTACTTTTACTTGACTAAGAAAATACCTTCGACATTAAAAGAATGAGCAAATTAATGTAAAATAATTTGCACTCCATCTGCAGAGTTACAGACTTCTCATTAATGTTCGAAAGTTTAACATATTCTTTACCATCACAGCAATACTTCTTCTTCTTTACAGCCGAAAAACTCGGACGGATCTGGGGCTAATTCATTTCATCCCCGGAGTGTCTCCATATCACAAAAACCGTTTACTTTACAGAATATTTCAGTCTTGTGGAAAGAACTGTTCGTGTGACGTAACACAAGTATCTAACTTTTTCATTTAAAACTTTATAGATTGTGTTATATTGTGTGCGATTTTTTTATAATGCCATATGTTATCTGAAATAGGTCATCCTAATCAGTAGGAAAATTTAATTAAATAATCACCCTATGAAGGGTAGATTTAAAAAATGTCAGCTGTAAAATTATAGAATATGTTGGGAAAGGGGACTCTTGTAATAGTTGATGACAGCCATAGGTTTTTGAGTAAACTCTTACGTAGTGATAGTCTCTCAGTTAATCATACCGTAGTGTAATAACAGTCGCATAGCTGCTCATTTCCGTATATAGTAGCAGTGCCTTTGCTACTCATACCCTTCTATAGTAGTAGTCGCTCATGTACTCATATCGTTTTATACCTGTATTAAGTTAGTGTTATTTATTTATTTATTTATTTATTTACTTGTTTGTTGTTTATTTAATGTTAATTTAATTTATTTAATCTCAGTAGCTGATATTTCATGAAGTCCCTGGTGTTAGGTCAGCGATAGTCTAGAGTGCGAAGTCATTTGCTACTATTTTATCTTGTGTAATAGCTAGAATCACGTGTGACGGATTAGCAAGGGCATGAGGTGGGTTTACGCTGCTGCGAAGTTGAAGAGCTGTTGTCGCTAGTACTGTCTCTAAGTGAGAACTACTTTTGGTCATTCTGTCACCTGAACTCGGTACTTGCGTAGGCAGTTGTTGAGACCCGCTCTGAAGGTTGTAATCCAAGATGACAGGGACTTTATGGAAGTAATGCTACTATACTAAAATTTTATAATTGTGTATTATCATCTAGCAGCCAGGAGAGAAAAGGAGGACAGAATAAGAAGAAGCTATGTTATAACGTAGATATTTCTGTTACAGGTTTTGACAAGTACAAGGGCGGGCTGGACACCGTGCATGATCTGACGGGACTGTACTCTGTCTACACCAACTGGCGCAGCATAGAGATCATGTTCCACGTTTCTACACTTCTACCCTATGAAAAGCGCGACCCGCAGCAGGTGACTCGCCCTTGTGGGAATTACATTTTCCGCTTAATTTCTCCCCAGAATTGTTCCCACATCTCTCCAGTACTATCATGACTGCATTAATGTAGTAAAAATATCGCAGTTCGATGTTTTGTAATTTATTTGGCGACACTGTCAGTAACTAAGACTACATCGCAGGTATTTATTGCATAATAATAATAATAATAATAATAATAATAACAAATACGGAAATGTGTTGCAAGAAGTTGCTGTAGCTTCATTCAAGGTACTGTCTCAGAGTTTAGATGTTACGGACTGAGATATCTATGAAAATCTCGATCAGGGTAGTCGATGTCTCGGCCCAGATTCGAAACGGGCACTTCCCTGCAGCTGAGAAGTGTTTATGCTTGAGACAGCCTGCTCCCTTCACCCTTCATTGCTTTTACAGTATGAGTTCTGAGGTTCTAACGGTGGTCACTAGGAGGGGTACTGTGTTCTGGGTTGTGACGTCATGTTGTTTGGTAGATAACTGCCAGTGTTTCTGTTGAATCTGCTGTCTTCATTCTCAGAGCCTTTGCATAGAAGCCGGAGACAGCAGGTTCGTCCGAAACGTTGGCACCTTTCCTCCATAATACCTGGCATTACACCTTGGATACCGTAACAATCACATTTCATTTCCTTGGCCCATACGCGTCTGTGAAACACAAAATTACACGGACGGAACGTTACCTACGTCTTACACCCTCTCTGCGGCAACACCGAACCAAAAGGATAAGGCGAAGACAGAGACAAAATGGTAGCCAGGTTATAAGTGACAGTTGCTGGGAGTGGGGATAGATGCTGAGAGGGGAGATAGCTGTTAGGCATGTTGGTGGCAGAAAATGTGTTCATTCTTTTCATGACATTGGTTTAATCATATAATGTCGTTCACATTTTCACCGAATTCAACAAATATCCGTTTCCCTTGCCACCTTCTCAAGCTGTTTAGATAAATCCTTAGCCTCAGTTGTTGGTAACAGTGGTTTACAACAAACATCTGGTTCTCCATATATTACAGTTACGTAAATAAAATTGTTTTGTAGTCCGGAAGCATCGGTTTCAAGTCTTGGTCCAGAGACCGGCTATCTTGGCTGGGTTTTATCTGGGCAAATTCCGGGACGGGTATCAAAGTAAGTCACTACTTATTCTGTCCACATTTATTCCATTTTATTATGCATGAATCATTTCTTCTTTCGATGCTATGTAGTCTGAGCTACTGTCAGCGTTGCTAAATAAATCTTAAGCAAATAAAAACAAAGCAGAAAATAATCGTGAAAGTAACAAGCCTGTATGGGTGCGATTCGCAGTGCATCTTCTCCTCTGAAATTTCATTTTCCGTCACGATGCTGTGTTGTTGCAGCTACAACGGAAGCGCCACATCGGCAATGACATTGTGTGTGTGGTGTTCCTCGAGGCGGATAACACCTCCTTCTCACCGGCTTGCATCAAGTCCCACTTCCTGCATACATTTATCCTGGTGCGGACCAGTCCGCGCATCAAGAGGAAGCCAACGAGATACGAGGTGAGACCTCGAGTCGATCAGACGCCATAGAAAATTTACCGCCTCTAGAGGCTAACAGTCGATAACATTGTCGGGAAATCCTCTCTTCTTTTGCGGAAGCCGTAGGCTCAGAAACATGTTCACAAGAGCGTGCCACTGATTCCTGTCATGTGCCAGTGAAGCAAGTGAATAACGTCACGTCGTAGTTCTTTAAGATAAGCTTTAATATTATTCTCCTCTGTATGCCTGTATCTCTTCCCTTCAGATTTTTCAACTAAAATGTTTACGCGTGCCTCATCTCTTCCATTTATGCTGCATTCCTGACGCACTTCACTTTTGATTCGGTATCCTTAATGTTATTTCGTAAGAAGCACTAATGACGAATCTCCTCACCATTCAGTTCTCTCAGTTTCCCTGTTACTTCTTCCTTTTCTGTCAACGTATTCTCTTCAGCATCCTCTTTTGGAACACCCTGTGCCCATGTACCTGCGTTAACCTGTGAAACCATATTTTGCAAAACAACATGTAAAATTATTTCTCCGTAAGTTATGTTTAATCTCTAGATTGGAGACGAGAAGACAAAATTTTCCGATCGGAGCAGACAAAAGCATTCACATAATTTCATTTGCTCTTAGTTTTTCCAGGAATTGATCTTTATTTTTTTGCCCAAAAAGTTAATAGCGAAACATAACAGTTCTTAAGCTTCAGTTCTTCGGGGTGATCACTACCCCACGTGATAGCTTTTAAGTGGAACATCATGTCCGCTGAAAATAATCACCGAACAAGTGTCACACTTCATGTGCATAATATGTAACAACAACACTTAAAGAAACTCGCTGTGGTGTAAATATCAAAAGACGTCAGTGTCAAGGATTATGCGAGATGAGAAACAGAACATTAAAGGGAGATATAAGGAAGGCAGTTGCAATATCATAAAGCGCTGGCAGTTACAACTCGTTTAAGAACATGTAACAGGAGAAACCGGACTCAGACGAATGAAAACACTAACAAATTGTAAGCACTGGAAGCAGGTGTGTGCGGAAAGAATTAAATGTGGCGCGAGATTTGAGGTTCTTACAGCGGTACTAATGAAGATGCAAACCTTGTGGGGTATGACGCGGTGTCGACATCCGCCTTCTTGTTGCAGGTGTCAGTAGTGACCCGGGACGAGGTGGGTGCATACAAGCCGTACCTGTGGGAGCAGTCGGTGTTTGAAAAAGGTCCCATGTTCCGCGAGTGGGTGCTCACCAAGATAGTGAATGGCGAACGCGCCAGCTACTCTGCGCCCAAATTCGCGCGAATGCAGGAGCGTACGCGCTCTCAAATGCTTGAGGATATTGTTGCCAACCTTGCGAACCACGCCGAGACTGGCCAAATTCCCAAGCCATACCGGTGAGTGCATTATTTGCTCTATGTGTTTAAACAGAGGTCTAATGGTATTTACGGTACCCCCTTGTTTGCTGTATGTGTTTAGAAAAAAGGCCAGTGAGTGTCTATTTACACCCGCTTTTTATCATAGTGTGCTGTAATCGATTAAAGCAAAATATGTAAGACTAGAAGCTATGGTTACAGTGAATATGAAGATTGCAATTCTTAGGGAAATAGGGCCACTGTATTTGTGAGATAGGTACAAAAGTTTCGGCTCGACTTTCTGCCGCGATCTCAAAATAGAACTGAACCAAATGGAGAAAGGGGCATATTATATAGAAGAGGGGGGGTGCTGATGATAGAGTGCGGGAATGGACATAGAACACTGGATAGGTGAAAGTGAAACAGGACTGTCATGTCTGCGTTTCGCTCTTCCGTCCCTTATCCTTGGTCCTGACTAGCCATTCCCATACTCCGTGACCAGTTTCCTTTCCTTCTCTCCTGTGCTAATCTGCCACTTGCCCAAAAGGCTCACACCTACCCCGAAGATACAATTTCAAAAAGTGAAAATCTTAAAAAGCAAGGAGAAAGATGCTTCAGTTACAGCAAAGGAGGAAATATGCAAGACTTTTGTGAAATGAAGTAAAACAGTTCACCTGTTTGGCAAGCAAAGTCAGAAGCTTCATGTGTTCCGTAAGGCCAGTGATAATGTGCTTCTGTTTTGAAAAGGTAAGTGAGAAGGCAAGAAATGTGTGATGGTTTACCTGTTTGGAGAAGGAAGATCAGAAAGGATGTTTTCTCTGTAAAGGTAAGTGAGGGGCTGTAACTGTTTGGGCAAGGAAAATGAGAAGTTGTGCATCTTCTGTCAAGAAAAATGAGACGATGTTGCTGTTTTGGCAAGGAAATGTGAATGGTGCTCCTACTCTACCAGGAATGTGATTAGTGGACCTGTTTAAGCAAGTAAGTGAGAAGGTATACCATCCTGAAGAAGGAAGAGAAGGTGCAGTTTTTCAACACTCGAAGTGAGAAGACTTACTTGCTTCAGTGAGGACAGTGAAACGGTGTACCTGTTCAGAAAATGAAATTGAAGTGTACCTGCTCGTCTAAAAGAAGTCGGCATATGCATTTGCTTTAGTAAGGAAAGCAACAAGTTGCATCTGTTTCTGTAATGAAAATTAAAAGATGCCGATTATTTCAGCTAGGATAGTAGGAATGTGCACATATTGCGGCACGGACGTGAAAAGTAAGCCGTTTCTGGGGAAACACGTGAGAAGGTATGTTTGTTCCGTACACTCGAATTTCATTTGAAATGACCACACTAATTTTTCTTTAAGACAAGCTTATTAGTGCCCAAATAAAATATCTTAGCAGCTATGTAATACTCCGCTGTAACCCAACTTCAGAACAGTGTAACGCTCTTAACGTTACACACGCTATTGGCTCTTCTTCAAGGCTGAACACTGTGAAACTCGCACCTCACACTCTGTGATATAATACCAGAATTCTTTGTGTTGCCGTACATAATTGTCGTCCGTATTTTTGTGTCCTGAGGCACTTACAGTAATATGTCGAATGTTATGGAACAAAATGTATTCCAAAATAAAAAATGTAAAGTGTTTTTAGTTATAGCCATGTGTTAGTGTCCTAATGTAATTGTTCGAAGGGTTCACATTACCCATAAAATCCTTATATTAACACTTGGGCTGTTTTAGGCGCGTTCGCAAAATTGCGAAACGCGCCTATTAGCTCCATCATATCTGTCATTCGTAGTTTAATGAATGTTGATCGAAATGTAAACTAACGTATTTCACGTACCAAGTAACAAATGCAGCACGTATGTTTAAACGTAGGCACATTTTAAACTTCTGAATAATTACAAAGTTGTGGAAACTGACCCATAAAAAGCGGTGGTGGCAAAGGCGGTTGTGTCGGCGGTGGCGGCTGCTTTAACGGTAGTAACGTTACTGACGTTGGTAAATGTCAGGACTGGCAGTTGTGCAGCCACCGCGATAGCGGAACACGGATTGCGAGTGTTTGTAACCAGAGTGCTGTGAAGAATATTTGGCTGTAGCTGCAAAATGTTGCAGGGAACATGGACTGTGTTGCATAATGTGGAGCTTCGTATTTGATTTTATTTTCGCGAAATATTACGATGACATACTCGGGGATGATTGAATGGGCTCGATATGTAGCACGATACGTAGTTGAGAAATTTAGACAAACGTTTAGACAGTAAACCTGTTGAACTGTTAGATGTAGATCGGAGGAAAATGCTAAAATATACGCATGCCTCAAAGAGTGTAGGTGGCTGGTGTACAAGCCTGGCGCCTGCTCTCCCACTTTACTTGCGTTGGAAACCTCCCCCTTCCCCCGCACCGAACCCCCTCAACGCTATGAACAAACGGAGGACGCAGAGAGGGGGTGAAGATATAGCCAGCATATGTGACAATTAGTGGTATTGGGGTAGGGCAGTGGAGGCGGATAGCTCATAGACGCGTGAGGCGAGAGTCTAGGTTTATTCGTGTCTTGCCCTGATTTTGTTTAGTCGGTCAGTCCGTAATTCATAGACAGACGTGCCATTTTTCTGTGCAAGACGACAGAGAGAACATTGAGAAGAGAAGAAACAAGGAAACAAAGATGAAACTTTGTAATGAAACTGACCCACGGGTATTCTTTCTTCGACCGGGACAGGGTTGCTTTCCTCGTAAGCGCTGTATTGCAATATGTAGGATGGCGTGTTAAGTTAACGTATGGAATAACATTCAAATCCAGACCTTTGAGTACACTCCTTTAATTAAAACATCATGCGATGAGGATTGAAGTCGCATCGACAACTCGTTATTTGCGCGTTATTTTGACAGCCGTGGCTGCCATACACATTGCCAAGAGAACGAAGTAAACTTGATAACATTGTAGTGCATTTTCTTTTACGTCCGGGTTAGGAAACAGGGACATGGAAATCAGAAATTTGCATGTTTTTGTGCTACATATATTAATTCCTACTATGAAAGTAAAAATGTTAGTAAAATTTAAGTAACAGGGATGTAAACCGTCCACGAGCTTACCCCAGTACACAGAATTGAAAAACGAACTACAAGAGGAAGAAAAAGATACTGGTTCGATAGAGGGATAGCCTACGTACTCGTATTTAAAATATGTTTTGCTACAGCGCAAACTGCGACAGGAATTTCGGAGGTTTTGCTCGCCTTTCTGTCGGTCTTTCAACCGTGCAGCCCGCATCCCTTTCACGTAGAACAAATATTTTACTTACTTCTTGCGTGCGTAGCTTTGGCTCTGCTTGCACCACATGAGAGTTGGCAGTGGGAAATTTTCTGAAATGTCTATTTACACCTCTAGCTGGAAGTAAAGGGTAACTTAGTTACCAACAACGCCACAGCAATTACAAGTTTTGAATGTTTCTTTGCTCTCTGTAATTATCAGATCCTACGGCAGTTTCGCATCAGTCGCTACGTAAAAATAAAGTGCCCTTTATTAATTAACATATTGTGAAACTTCACATAAATTGTTTATATTAAGGCAGGGCACATTACATTCTGTGCTTTGTACAGGTACTCTCCGCAAAGATTTTAACTTATTTACAAGAGAAGACTAACAAACGGGCCTTTCCTGTTTTAGAAACTACTGACAAAATTTGACATGAAACGCTTAAAAACGTGCAAATATGTACGTCAACTTCAGTGCCGCTTAAAAATTATCCCACGTAGATAACAACGTGGCACGGCAGCAGTATTCATTAAGTGGTGCTGCTGGCTAGAGGATTTTTTCAGCAGAGCTTGACACTGTAATGCAAGTATAAATTCCAGCGCTGGAATCTTCTGCTTCTATTCATAACTACTTTCGAAGTGCGTGACGACGTAACATCGGTCCTACAAACTTTTGCATCAATAGGTTATTCCTTACTATAGCAGTTCAAGTCCAAATTAGAATTCCGGACATATCATCCTAAGATGAATTAAAAATGAATGTTTCCTGATAGCCTTCGATGTTATTAATCGGAGAGTGTCAATGAGCGGAACGCGGCAAATTTTAGTTTCAAGGAGGAGTCCCTCTCATGTGGCAGTGTAGCTGCTGGTTACAAAGGGCCAAACTGACTCCGTTCCTGTTTACACTTCTCTTGTGGTCAGCTTACTTACTGGGCGGCAGGAAGTCGTATTATCACTTGACACCTGGAAGCTGTGGGACAGGTGGGAGAAGACAAGCTGCTGCCTTATCTTCATGGGAGATATTCCTTTGTGTTGTAAAAATTATTAATATAATAGTTAAACACAGTCTAACACAAAATATTTTAGTGTAAAACAATATTATTCCGCAAGTTCAAAAATATTAATGCCACTTTTGAATATACCAAGTTTTACAGATAATGGAAGGGCACCAAGTTTTAACACAGACTTTGAGAGTAATTTGTCTTGACGTTTAACCCTCAATAAGAAGCATTTTCAGTAAAATTTATGTTAGAGTTGTAATGTAATTATAAGAATGAGATCTCATTAAGTGTAACGATAGGCTGCTAGCCTCGTTTTACATGTTATTATAAACTGGTGATCACCCAATCTGTTCGGAACATATAGCTGTTTTATAAAAACAAAATCTATTGTTTTTATTGAAAATATTTGTGTTAGTGAGTATGTTGTATTATATTTCACCGTTACATTATCTGTTTGTGTGGCGCAACGGCACTACTCGGGCCTAGGCCGCCTCATTGTTGAGGTTTGGAGATCACACACAGACACACCGTACTCGGTAGGGCCGCTCTGGACGAGGGATCGGCCCGTCGCAGAGACTTCTGCCACTGTTGCATTATCCGTACCGTTGTCTGGATATTACGCTTCTGTCGTGTGTCACTGAATCACGTCGTTAAAGGAGTGGAACTGCGGGATAAATCATGCCATTTAACTTCCATTCTGTTGTTTGAAGTGTTTCTGTGTTTTAATATTATAATCTTCTGCACAACCTTCCAAACGGTCAATCGCTGTCTCGTGTTCAATCGGCTTTTAGGAATTGTTAGGAGTTCTCCCAGAACTTCCAGAATTTTCACTTCCTAACGCCGAATAATCGTATTGTAGTAATATTAGCGCTTTATTGTCAACTATGGTAAACATTAAACGTGTAATATTCCAAAAAATTACATTAAATGTCAAATGTAGTTGAATATTCTTTCTTACTATTAGCAGAGGCGTGATGTTTCCACTAACGTCAGTATCATCACTGCGGGACGTTGGGTCTCATATTTCTTGTACTGTTTGTATTATTTAATTTTGTAGATTACGGTTTTGCCAATGTTGCAATTGTTTCAACTTCTTGTCCTTAAAAGTGCCAATATAGGCTTATAGTTACAGTGAAATATTCGTTACATATATCAATAAAACTCACACAACAGATGCTGTAAAACTTCGTGAATTATACACATCCATAATATTGTTTGGTTATTGTGTCGTTCTGTATAACTTCCGAAGCTTTCGGAAAGTTTTATGAAGCCATGATGCGTCCTGCCGGTCATAATAATTGTACTTCTAATAATGTGTTAAAATCTGGTGCGTATTCTTTTATTTTAAATCTGGTGCGTATTCTTTTATTTTAAATCTGGTGCATGTTCTTTTATTTTAAACCTGGTGCGTATTCTTTTATTTTAAATCTGTTGCGTATTCTTTTATTTTAAATCTGTTGCGTATTCTTTTATTTTAAATCTGGTGCATGTTCTTTTATTTTAAATCTGTTGCGTATTCTTTTATTTTAAATTGGTGCATGTTCTTTTATTTTAAATCTGTTGCGTATTCTTTTATTTTAAATCTGGTGCGTATTCTTTTATTTTAAATCTGTTGCGTATTCTTTTATTTTAAATCTGTTGCATATTCTTTTATTTTAAATCTGGTGCGTATTCTTTTATTTTAAATCTGTTGCGTATTCTTTTATTTTAAATCTGTTGCATATTCTTTTATTTTAAATCTGGTGCGTATTCTTTTATTTTAAATCTGGTGCGTATTCTTATATTTTAAATCTGTTGCGTATTCTTTTATTTTAAATCTGTTGCATATTCTTTTATTTTAAATCTGTTGCGTATTCTTTTATTTTAAATCTGTTGCATATTCTTTTATTTTAAATCTGGTGCGTATTCTTTTATTTTAAATCTGGTGCGTATTCTTTTATTTTAAATCTGGTGCGTGTTCCTTTATTTTTATGTGAGTCAGTACAATGAAAGTATGTGTGTCGTCCTTAGTCATACATTATATGCACCCGTGCCTACGCATGTATGTAAAATGGATGTATGCACACACATATAAACACATACACGCACCGAAACATACACATGTGTATATTAACAATACAGGATTGCGATGAGGGTTTATCGATAAGTGAGTCAAGTAAGGAGTGTTCCTGGTATTATCCATCCAAAACCAATGCACGTACACTCTCCACCCAAAGCCACACTGCAAGCAGTTTCGACAGAAAAAGAGGGAACAGAATGTGACGCTTTTATGACACACCTGGTTTGACATTATGAAGTACCGGTAAACGTCACAGCTTTCCGTGAGCACCGTTCACAATAATAACCGCACGGTTTTTTCAACTTGTCATTTTTTGCTTGTGGTAACACAAAAATAATACTGAAACATGGCTGTATGTGCTTTTTGTCTCACCTGGGGCTATGTCGCCTTGTAAAAGCGAGAAGTTTAATTAGACCGACAGTTCATTGTGTGAGTCTCTCTTTACGAATTTCATTATAGTAGCTGTGACAGTCGAGGGAAAACGTGACGTCAGGGCGGCTGGAGACGATCACTGTATTTCGTGTCGGTGACGTAATGACCAGTGTTTTGTTACGCGCGTCCACTGTAGCAAGCTGGAGGCAGATTTCTGTAGCGCCACCCTGGTAGCCTGGACGGCTCTCCGAATTATGTAACGCTTTGCAGGAATCTGTGTGCGTAAGAAGAATGTACATAGCAAAGTATTTCCATTCTTCTGGTCAGAAGACCGCTTCTCAAATTCAGACCACTGATTATTAGGAGAGCTGGTTTCTTACATATTGAGCAATAAAATCACTGTTTGAACACGAATTCTATTCATATGCTTACACGCTTGTTCCGCTTTATAATTTAATTGAACAGTTTGCGAGCATGTAATTACATTTGTTGATGATGTTATGCCAGTAGAGGTTTCAATACTTTGATATTCTTCTACCTAGAACTATAAGCCCAAAATATGGAAAAGAATGAAAAACGTTTGTGTTACTACTTGGACAACAGTAATGGTTCTAACGTATGTTGTAATAAGGACACACGTGTAGTTGCTGGCTTTCCGAGAAGTATTAGTGTTCTGTGTACATGCATACGTACATTTAAAATTTCAAATTTCAAATAGCTTTCGTGTGAAATTTTAGTTAATTCAGGAGTAGCCCTTATATTATAAGTGTTTGAAATTTTAATTCCTGTAACATACTTGACACCACGTGGTAGCAGAGAGGAGGACAATATTATGACTGAACTTAAGTAGGGTGGGAGGATTAGGACGGGATTCATCTGGCCCTGAATAGCAGTCAGCAGCGGGCTCTAACGAACAAGGTAATGAAACTTCAGGTTCCCTGAAATGCAGGGAATTTTATAATTAGCTGCACGAATGTCAGGTTCTGAATAACACTCTGCTCATTCCGTTTAGCTGTGTCTATTTTCTACAACTTCTTCCTCCCACAGGAAAAGTAGTCTAGGGCAGCATCTTGAGTTTTGTGTACCCTTCTGCTGACAACTCTTGAAGCACTCGACGTATTGGAATAAAACTTCATAGGACATAATGAAAACATAGCACTAGAGCACACCCAGCTTTCGTTGCTTTCAGTTTCCTGGTTCCACCATTACCGACGTGGCAACCTTCTGAAATTAGTGTTAACAGCGACACTAGCGCTGTGATACTGTAGAGTTGTGAAATTCTGTGCTGCGATGGACTTTCGAAATATGTGTGTTGGGTAATATTTGCAAAACGTACAACAACGCGAAGGTTTTTTTTTGAAATTTACATTATTATAGTGTTGTATGTTTTTAAAGAATTGATCATAAAGATGACAAGTTATTAGTGACGTCATTAGCGTCATGTCTGAAGCCATCACATTTTTTCCAACGCCATTGTCTTTAAAATCACCTTCAAATGGGTTTACACTTGGTCATGGCAGTATTTCTGTGTCTGTGCAATACTTCTCGTTGCCGTAGACTGTGATCGCTGTGATGTTTTTAGGTATGCCTTGTGAATCGAAGTTGACGATGCGGTTGTGCCATCTGTTACTGCGCCTGTGATATTTGTTACGCAAAGTTCTTGACAAATGTCTAATAAAGTACATCCTCCCAGTAGTAATTTAGATATCTTCGATGACTATAGTTTATGGGTTGTTACTGTCTGCATTTCTGGCTGTAGAGTTATATAATTTGAGGATTTTGCCTGCCCGTACCTTCTGTCAATATTCTCGCTATTCTGTTTTCATAATTATAACTGTGAATGTGTTTGTATTGGGAAACCCTGGATTTTTGTTGGACGGTTTAATGGCGCTGGAAACTTTACCATTGGAAATTATGAACAAAAATATGTTACTGAATTTTACAATTAATTATTAATTTGAAGTCCCTCTTATCCTGATATTTTAAACTTTAAAGGTAAATATGTACTGTTAGCTGTTCCCAGAAATACTGTTTTTCGGAAGCTTTCCACGCATACACATATAACTAAATAATAATTCTCTGTTTCAGAATGCAGTGTTTTTCTACGCTAGAGGTCCAAATATTTTGTGTTGGTCGTTTTCGTGTTTGTAGGCTGTTTGTTGTGGACAAACGGGGGGAAAGATGTGTGTACACACACACACACACAGAGAGAGAGAGTCGAACTCGGTTATAACGTAATGAAAGGGACTAGATACTTTTTGTCGTTACAGACGACGAGTATAATGTATGCTTAACGGGAGAAATTAATTGGTACCACAGAGTATCTGACGCTATAGACGATGTGTCATATAAACGTACGTCGTTATAACCAGGTTCGACTCTATATGTCTGTGTATGGAGGTCTTCTGGGCTGTGATATCGTGCATATGCTTATAAAGCGTCAACCTTAAGATAAAGGCGAAGAGCCCTTCTGACATTTCGGTGACACCTTACCAAGTTATACGCTATCTTAATGCAAAAGACCACAAGCTAAATAGTCACCGCTGTGAGAACGTCAAATCTCTGTCAGTACTTGAAAGTTTATCACACGAAACGACACTGTGTTTCAGGCGCGGGTCTTGGCGTCCAATCGGCCACATGCGTCCATCCAGTCCGCTGCTAGACTCGGTTCGTGACCAGTTCGAGGACTACGACCAGTTGGCAAAGGACTTCACGCGCATGTTCTTGAACAACGAGGAGAACGCCATCAACAATGCCAGTCTCTTCGACGTCGTGTTCCTGGTGGGGCAGACCAAGCAGAAGACGAGGCTGATAGGGGTCAGGGCCATCCTCGGCGTTCGCAGCCGGTGAGTCTCATGTTCCGCACTTGGTAACGGACTTCTACTGGCCTGGCAGTTTTTTTCTGGACCCCGACTGGCCGCTCAGCCTGCACCTCAATTTCCCCAGAGCAGAGAGCTGATTTTATGCCGTTGAATCTGTGCACCTACCACAAGTTGCAAATATTAAAACGTGAGGCTGTACTCTTTTACAGCTGTGAAAGAATGCTCTGGTCATAAAGGGACCATTATTTTTCCTGCCTTTCCTTTTCCCTCTTTATGCCATTATCCCTTATTTTCTTTCCCTTTCAATTTCATTATCACCCCCTTTCTTGTGTTGTTATCCTCCTCATTCCTTTCTCCCTTGTTCCTTTATTTCGTCCTTGTTTTTGTACTGTGCCCTCTCAGCGCTCCTGAAGAGGAATAAGAAAGTCTTCAGAATGACCATTACGTGCTTGCTTGCTTGCTTCTTATTTGGTTAACCGTCTTCTTGCCTACGTACCTGCTAACTCGCCAACGCACTTACTTACTTCGTTGCGTACGCACCAACCAACTGCCCTCACAACGTCCGAGTCCGCGAACAATTCCGTTTGGAGCTGACATTACGTAACACACAAGCTTTAGGCAGTTCGAGCCCGTCTCTATACAGTTTTACGTTAGATACGGTTCACTGAGCAGATGACGTAGTGTGTAGAGAAATCTCACTAAACAAGGATCCGGAATTACTGGTTTCTCTTTGTAACTGGCCTCCAGAGCGTAAAGGTTGGTTTGTGTTTGTGTGTTTGTTTAAGTTTACTTAATATCATTAAGGCAGGCATTTTTTTAGAAAACTGTTAACACAGATCAAAGAGGATACCTTTTCAAAATTTCATAAACTCAGAACAGTGCTTCGTTATAAGCTGAAATGCGCTCTTTTCCGAATATTCTCTTCCTCTAGTGTTGGTAACACCAACCACCCCGATGTAAGCAAAACGCGTACGTCCTTGTCTTGCCGACTCTTCGTCCGTCTATCGGAACATTATGCAGCTACATTCACGCCCTAGGCACATTCAAGTTTCGTCGGTTGTAACTCTACAAAAGAGCAGACAAAGGGAAGAGATGGTTCCACAGGTCGTGTCTTTTTAAGTTAAAATTTTCAGACTTTTGCACACACGACTCTAAGAGACAGGATATTTTTTCCCCACTTTTTCTTTCTAAGCGAATAACAATAATTGTACTCTGCGTGGAAGCCCACATGCTTTTCTGCATGCATGTCGATCTGACCGCCAGATATTATAGGAGCCAAAAGTTAACAACGGCGCTTCGGATTTTACGTAACATGAACAAATGGAAGTGAACACAGTAGAATATTTAGGTTGTACTTATAGTCTTGAAATTGTAGTTTGTTATGTATTCACCATATTGAAAAATATGTCAGATGACAGACGTCTGTGCTTCGACGCTGTATATTCTTCCGCTAGTGACAGTGTCACTATATTAACGTACGGAAATAACAATATCCGTCCTTCAGGTCGGCACCATTTGCTTACACAGAACCGTTCTGGGGAAAATATGCCCGATTTCGGCTTCGTGTAAAGGAAGCGTCGTGTTGTATAGGATATATGAATGCGATACTGGCTTCATGGAACAGTGCCCTGAGAAGGCAATAGCCGGTGTTTATGGAACCCACTCATGCTGAAAAGCGTCCGATATGAAAATAGACCTTAAAAACAAGTTTTGAAGGCGTGGAAAAGATTTTTCTGTATCATGATAGAGCTAAGTGGCAGGCTGTTGTGAACACAGTAATTCGCCTTGGGACTATGTAACAAGATGCACAATCTTATACGTATAACGTAACATTTGGCACGTGTTCGCGTAAAGTTTATACCTCTTCGACTAAGCTAGGATCCTGATAGCATTACAATCGAAGGCAGCGCTTTTGTGACGATTTAATGTTCCGGAAACGTATTTAAATCTTAACGTAAAGTGCCCGATACGTTGACCAGTTTTCACCAAATTTGGAGTTTCTCGACAGATTTTCATAAAACTCCTCAATACCAAATTTCATGGAAATCTGTCCAGTGGGAGCCGCACTGATACACGCGGACAGACGGATGGCTGGGCAAACATGACGAAACTAATAGGCGCTTTTTGCGACTATGCGAAAAACCCTAAGCAGTAGGATATTTTTCACTGTCTGAACTACTCTTAGCTTCTCAAAAAAGATAGCCTGCGCCCTGCGGCATTAGTATATATCGTGATGACTTTGTTACAGTTTGGAATTTCGGCAACATAGGTTCTTCCCGGAAACTGTTAATCATGCAATTTAAATTACGCGTCACAAATCGAGCCTGTGACAATATGTATCGACTCTGAAACGGGTATCTTTTGTATACTTAACAATTTTAATTCGTTATTCAAATTGCATTACACTTCATTCAGGCAGAACCTTCAGGCGAATTCGTGGAATTTAAGTGAAAATACATGAAAATAAATTCTCCCGTTCTCCATTCATAAATGCCACAGAACCATAGAAGTGTATATTGCATTGTGAAATAATTTAATAAAGTATACATCTGACGTCATAGCAAACCTGCTATTAAAGAAGCACCGCTCGTAACGTTTGTCGCATTTTGTATATAGACAATCTAAAGGCCCATTATAGCGTTGTTTAAGGGTACAGTTACAGGTAAAGACATATGACAGGACTGCCAGAATTAACCCTATGACATCATTGCTGTCAAAGTTTTCTTTATTGTTGTAGTATAATGTCATGTTAGTCATGTTGGTTTCGACATCTTGTGTAAGTTTTGTAATGTTCAGCTGCAAAGCAAACATAAAACATGAAAATATGTGTGCAAATTTAAACGGTTGTGAGCATAGCCCATGAAGCCTGGTGTGTAGGTGTCGAGTTCTTTACATCCCTTGATGTTATCGTGTTTATTTTATGCCACTTTTGTAAAGATGTTTTTACTTAAGTACAGAATTTTGCTACGTTATGTTCGTCGGTTGTAGCCCCAGATGTTACTGGCATGTAAAAACTGCTTCATCTGTGGCATTTAGGGACGCATATGTTTACGATGTGTTTCCATGTCAAATTTGCAGTGGGTCGGCAGTTATCACCATCAAGCCCACTGTCAAAAAGTCCTTATCGCACGGCTGTCACGTCTTTATTTTGCACTATACAAACGTCATTAGCATAATAAAAGTTGCATGTTTTGGAATATATGTATGATTGTACATAATTCAGGAGTTCAGAAGGATAAAACGCATAGCAGGATAATCTCATGAATCTTACTATTTCCCTTGATATATGACCTGGGCTAACAGCTGTAATGCTGCTGTAGGAGAAACCTATTTTTTAAAAAACGTTTTGGTGCAGATCACAGAAATTGCTACAGATCGGTTCGGCGTAGAACGTGTCCGTCAGAACCTAAATCAGAACTGGTGACTGCGTTATGTTTAAAATCAGAGCCCACTGGCTTTGAACTGAAATTAAACTGGTCTGCGGACCGGATTACAAACACCAACCGATTAGCATAGGGATCACTTGGTTTTCTGGGCAGCCATTAGTTTGCATCAATCGATAATTATCGATATGGTGCTGCGGTCCAATTTGCGTGGATAAGTTCACAGCGGCACGTGATGTAATTACCTCCAAAATGGGCTCGTGTCTACGAGGGTGTTACAAGAAAATTTTAGAACGTTTTGACATGGTCGTATTAAATTTTCCTCTCGGATTTATGCAATTTAATTTTAACACAAAGCAGCAAAACAGTCTATGTTCCCCCGTTTCCTTTAAATCATTCCACATTCTTTTCATCTATGCAATTGTTTCTTTCATTCCACGCTTACTTGTACGCTGTGCCAGTTCTCCGCCTTATACGATGCCAAACTTTGTGAAATGAGAGTGACACTTTCACCACCTAACCTATAGTTCTTAAATAATGTATGTGCATAGAGTTTCCAAATACTTGCCCGTTTTGTCTGGGCAATATTTATTTAGAACGCAACATAAAATACGGAAACAGCGAAAATTTTTCTTCTACCTTCTGTTGCATGGCGATATGTAATGAGCAATTAGAGGCATAATGTGAAATTTTGTAGTGAGATAGATCACATGCGTACCTACGCATGACATATAATATGTCCTTTGTGTGTCAGCAATTGCCATTTAGTATAGTGATGTGCTTTATTTTTGTGCTGAATCTAATGGAATAGAAATAATGTCTACTTAATAAGTTCTTCACAAATATTAAACAAAATAATAATAATAATAATAATAATAATAATAATAGATGTATAGAATTAGAAAGTTATATGACAGGAAGTAGGTGTAATAGTTCTGCTCAGGGCCGCTTGTTAGCTGCTGCAGGCAATGGAAACCTTAATGCTTAAGGTTTTTGGCACAAACTTCGGACCGGTAATGCTGTATTTGTTCTATGGGGTATGGTTTACTAGTACTTTAACCTTTTTGTCATGCATTTAATCTGTTTAGTACTTAAATGTCAGTTCGTTCGTCAAAGAAGACAGTTCCTGTGCTTTAGGTAACCAGTTGGTTAATGCTGTATAACCAAATAGTCGCTGTTTATTCTTTGAGTCATATTGAGACATATAAATTCACTCCGTGGGCAGAGTCAGGTATTTTTAACCTTTTAAAGCCTAGCGGTAACTTTACATACGACCAGGTTTAACATTAAAAAATTCTACGTGGTGCCCACATTGCATTTATGTGTTTTGTACGGATCTCAGAACAAACAGCAACTTTTGCCTTATAAAACATTAAGAGATTGGTTTTTATAACCGAAGTGGAGAGTGTTTACAGCGCGGTACGCACTGAGTCTTTATATAAAACAGATACGCTTCGTCTTTAAAGGGTTAATGTTAAAGCAGGTGGTTCTTATCAACTTCACTGTGCATTAAAGGGTGAGCATATTTACAAGTGCCCTAATGTGCGTCTTTCTTAATTCATTCTTATCCATGCATACGAAATTCTAAGGCATGCTATTGCGTTATGTGTTGGCTTTCCAGATTGGTAGTATTTACGAATAAGAGCACAATTTGTCAGCAGTCAATGACAGTGGAGGGTAGTTTGCGTCGGTAGTGTGAGGTTCACGTTTGCCTTAAATGTATAGGCCCAACTACAACTTACGGCACCGCTTAGTGTAAATTTTGTTCTATCAAATATAGTGCCTTCGTTACTGAAGATAGTTGCGTTTGACAGCGTCTGTTTCTGTAGCTCAAACAGTTGAACATTCACAGAAACTGGTTTCTCGATTTCTTTGAGGCTCCAGATTCGATAATTTTGTTGGTAATTGTAACAGTTTTAGATTTGTGGTAGTATAGTTCCTTCAGGTGTGACTTGTAAGATGACGAAGAGTTGTTAAATAAACTGAGAAACTGCAGTGCTCGTTCAGGTGCCAGTAACATTCTCACGTCTGCGACATTTTGATTTTGTAGCAGTCACGCTTCTTTTATACCTAAGCTGAAATTTTTTCTCCTCTGTATCGCCGTGATCCTTCGGCAACTTGTTCGACCGCAGAGACGTGCGTGTAGTCTAATTTAGGCGTTATCGCCGTCGCGTCGATAAAAGATTTATGTGAACAGAAAATAATTCAGGGGCTGTTTTGTCGTATTACTTTTAAAAACGGAAACTTATTGCATGAGCTATTCATTTTCCATGTTCTTCTTCCTCAGTTTTCTTCTGCCTTGTTTCAGCTAAGAATTAACTTCTAAAACTGTGGATCATTTTTAGATATTTGGACGAGGAATCGGCCCATTTCAAGCCTTGTACCCACACTGGCCACCGTAAGCACAGAGAAGGCACGAGCCTATGTTGAGTTGATTCGAACAGACGATTTCAGGGCCCGAGTTGTCCAAGAAAGCAAGTGCCTTAGGCCGTCAACAAAGACCAACCTTTATGTTGTTTCATATATTCTTAATTACGACACATCAGTGGCAAAAGTTATTTGAGATTGATGGAATGTGTTTAAATGATTAGGAAAGTTAAGATGAGAAGAAATGTGTTGACTCTTGTGTCATGCCTAGTGGCTGGGTGAGTGAGATACAAAAGATAATAAGAAAGACTTATCACATTACGTTGGGCATTCCAGATATTGGAACCACATGTTTCCTGAATACAAGGAAAGCATGCCACGTTGTCTGGTTTCCTCAGTGATATTCTAGCTTCTCGCATGCCAGTGTAAACTGTTGTACACACTCACTTCCTAGGTCGGAGGGTATAAAGATTTGTGCCCGTTCCGTGGTCCCTTAGCAGTCCTGTCTCACCACCGCTCGACATTTTCATGTGTTTTATGCAAATAATACTGTGAACCCCCGAGCGAGTTGACAGTTTTGTAGGATTTGCGACACACAGTCACAGCGGCAACGGCAAGACTTCTGACGGTGTGGACTGAAGTCGGGTGTCGTCATAATATTTGCATTGCTATAAATGGGCCTCTTTTTATGTGGTTTATTTAATGACGCTGTTTGTATCCCGGATTATATAACGCCGATGGTAGGATGGTTGGTGAGTGATAAGTTTGAAAGGACTTGGTATAAAATGTCATGGCTTAATCAGTGTGCTGCCACAATATTTGCGCTGGAGAGACAAAACAAACTGCATTAAATCTTGGGACAAAAACATACTCGTCGGAAATTCAAATCCGGTATCACCCGAATGAAGGTGTAGAGATCTGCTACACTAAATTGTTCGTTGAGCCCATACTGAGTAGTGCTGATTTGTAGTCACAATCTTACATAACATGTTGCCTGCCAATCTGAGTGTCTCTGCTTAATATGAAAACCTACACCGTTACTTTGGACTGAATCATGTGTCGGTTTTGGTGTATGGAGTAATTCAGTTTTCCTGTCTGCATTTCTGTCCATCCTATAGGTCAATAAATATTAGGTTACCTTACGTCTTGTGGCCTCTGAATATCGCAGTAGCTCTAATGAAGATGATGGTTATAACTGTAAATGTACGTAGTGCGCATTCTGTGAGTGCACACGCTATCTGAAAGGTCAGGACCCGCTCTGACTCGAGGGCGGATAAATCTCATTATCGCGTGCAGAAGAGCTGGCGTGCTCAACTTCATACACTTTATCTCAGAGTCTATATTTATTGTGATTTTAGTGGGCTGTAAAACATAAATATATGAGGTTTTGGGGTCAGTTACTCTGGTTTCTGACAATATGCTTGTTGGCATGTCTGGCACGTTCTTTGTATATTTGACTTGATTTCTGCGCGTTGCCCATCTCTTTAATTCCGAAAATATCACAACGATTCAGACACGGACTCTTTTCCCTTCCTCAGAGTGAAGGATGAAAAGATAGCTACAGAGGTGGGGCCGATGGACACAGGTATCCACTGGGCAGTGAATATTTATTAATTTTCATACGTACTGCCCAGTCTTGAGCGCCGAAGGCACATTCACTATGAGCAGCAGCTGCCGTGACGTACTCTGTTAGATTCCTGTGTTCGTCCGATACGATACCGAAATAATGCAGCTGTCCAAATCGCTCTTTTCTCGTCATTCAAGATTCATATTCTCGCAACTGTCTTTGTAAACGAACCTAGAGAGCTCGTTTAGTATGTATAGTGACTAAGAAGGAGGTGTGATTCAGTCATCACTGTGACTGTACTGTGGGCTGCAGAATCGGAGAGTCGGCGTTCGCTTTGCGGCAGTCACAGATTTTCTGTTCACAAAGTCAAGGTTAGATTGTGGGTTCACACAGCTTCCTGTTCGGTAGGTAAAAGAGGGAGGGGCTTTGTTCCTCAGGTTGACGTGGTCAGAGCGCGAATTTTACCATGGACTGTCGAGGCTAAAAGCCTGTGGAACTTGTCGTATGCGTCCACTCCTTTGTACATCTCCACAAGTCTCAAAAACTTCGTTTATTCTCTAAAACACAGATTATTACACAATATCGTGACAGGTGTTTAACAGTTCTCCATAGATGGTTCCGTTAGGGACTTATCAAAGGAGAATTGTAAAAACTCTGGAACACCTGCCCTGCCCAATTTAGATTTTCGTGTCACGACATTTTTGCAGGTTTGTGCTACTGTTAAAGGGACGTGGTCCTCGTTGTAAGCCCTAAATGTAACATAAGTCCTGTGATATTAGTTTTGCTTGATACAGCTGAGGAAACAAAGCAAGTAACGTGACACAAATGCAGAAAGAGACAGAGTTCCTCAGTGCAAGGATCTTTATACCCCAGTCCGTTACTGGCTATTGTGTCATTAGGCATATTCGGCATCTTAGTCAATGCTTATGAATGTGACCAGCGCACGTTCATTATTATGTTGTTGTGTATAAGTTGGTAACATAAGTTGCCAGAGTTTCAGGTACTTATGAATGGAAGCGGAAGGTGGCAGCAACAAGCGACACTGGGAAATACTGTGTTTTTAGTACCGCGAGAAATTTAGACTTCTAAAGGCAGAATTCGCATAATTGATATTACACTGGTTTACATACTACGTTGTTGGGGTCAGGTGATTGTAACAGAGTGTGTTTTGTACGCAGAATTTATTAAACACGCTCGTAAATTGTTTTAGCGATAGATTTTATACACAGCAATTTCCCATTGAAGTCCAACGGGATTTATAAGGGTGAGAGTAACAATTCCCCTATATTAAAAGGTCTCATCTCACAAATATGAAAATCAGAGAGACAAAAAACGGAATATGGGACGAACAAATGCACAGGCAGAAGCTAAGTAAAGGGAAAGGAATCACAGAAGGAAGTATTTTATTAGGTTTAGAAGTTTAGAGTGCTTCTGGAATTTCTATTGTGACACAGCAAAACAAGTTCGATCATAGCAGCCTCTCAATTTCCCTTTCCTTAGCTCCCGCCTTTCTGTAACTGACTGACTCCCTTCACGCACCTTGATGTGCGAATATTCTCCGCGCTGAAATTTACCACACCATCTGCCTTCGCTCTCAGTCCATGCTCCAGCAACTCAACCTATGTCAGTCTCAAGAAAAATCATTAAGGAACAAGTTACGAAGGCGATTTAGTGGAGACGATAGCAACTTTGGCAGCACTGCGACGATGAACGACTCGCGTGCTCGCTGGATGAGCAGAATGTTGAGAGTAACAGTGGCTTAAGGTACACATAGATTAACTTATTGGAAAAGTCGCCTGCTGCAGTGTTGAGCCCTTATTTGTTATCTGTAGTCTGTAATAGCTAATTCAAGTCTTCAAGTTCCCAATGAAGTAAGTTTTACTTTAGAATCACCTAGGGTCGAGTATGACTTTGTTGAATAATGAAGTGAGACCGGCGTTTTGAAGAAATTGATATTCTGAAGGCTGGATGCAACACAAATGAGGTTTATGGGACCCTTAGCAAGTACATTATTACAAGAGATGACCAAATACAAGCATCAGAAGAAATTCAAGACGATGTATTAAGCACCTACACTGACGGTTTTAATGTAATTCATTGTTCAGCTTCTACTTCTTGCAGTTTACTGTGAGTGAACAGTCGAGGCAGGCACAGTGGCGTTTCGTGTTTCATCCGTAATATAGATGGAGGGTGCTGTGAACAGAGTACTGAGGAGAATATCAGTCTGAGAGGGTGAATGTAATGGGCTGGATAAAGTTGCATAATGCGCATCTCCATAAATTTTGCTACGCGCTGAACATCATTAGAGTGATCAAATAAACAATGAAGACTTGGGCGGAGCACGTATCACGTAGGCGAGATGAGAGAAAAATTCATATAATGGCAGAGTTTTAAATCCCAGGGGAAGGAAAACAATTGGGGAAACTACGCATACGTGGCAGAATAATATCAAATGGGTCGTAAAGGAAGAGATAGGAAAGTGGAGTCTGATCCCCTTCAGCGGAGGATATGGAAAAGTGGAGGGATCTTGTGAACACGGCAGTGAACCTTCGGATTTCATAAAACGCGAGTTATTTCTTGACTGGCTGCACAACTGTTATCTACTGAAGATAAAGTCTGCTCTCCGAATGTTTTAACTGTGTTCGTATCGGGGTTTGCATAAAATTGTTTTTATTGTAGAAATATTTGCTTGTGATGGAACTAAAATCTGTTATTTATTTAATGTGCTGCGTGTAGTTAACTAGATAAAATCTGAATGTTTCTGCTGTTAACAAAACATCTGACTGGAACACATCTGTGTTTCGTTCTGGTTTACTTAATTAGAGTGCCGTTGTCTAGGAATGTTATTGAATTCGAAATGGATGTGGAAGGCAGCAGTTATGGCCTAATTTCAGGTATTCTCTCAGAATTTTCCTGGAGGTACTGAATAAAACCACGAAGAATGTCAGTCGCAACCGGGCTGTAGATCGAAATCCGGAACGGAAACCACCCGAATACTATTTGGGATTTGTGGGCCTATTCAATCTACCGCTACGATTTATGCTGCGTTTACGAAGTTTGTTTATCGACTAAATGCAGTCTCACCGAGAAACAAATGGTTACTTTGTTACTAAAAGGATCAACTACGAGAATGAATCAGAAATTTATACGCCCTACTATTCGAGAAGCGGAAATCGTTGAAGTTTCGACTGCTGTTGATATATATGACAGAAGGCTGTAGTGTTCACGGTCACGTGATTCGACTCATGTGCGCAGAAGAGCACATTTGCGGCAGTTGGAGCATGGCGACCCGCATGGAATACCGGTCTGGCCTTGAAGTCGGGGAGTTACACGCGACGCTGAAGAGCTTGCTGGAGGCGCTCAGGAGAAGAGTCGCGGTGTTCTTAGCGCTGGCGTGATACTCCTGTATGACAATGCCGACTGCGCACGGCACAGTAGACTCAGAACGTGCTGCAAAACTTCGGCTGGGAAGCGTTGGACGATTCCCCTTACAGTCCGGATTTGGCACCCAGCGATTTTCATCTGATTGCCACCTTGAAGAAGCACGTGTCAAGATACGTTGCCACCTTGAAGAAGCACGTGTCAAGATACCGTTTCACCTGCGAAAAAGACGTCAGACATGCTATAGTCATGTGGCTGACGCAACAGGACGTGTGGGATGGACAAACTTACACGCTGGACAAGTGCCTCGACCGTCAGGGGAACTGTGTTGAAAGACGCGTACCATTGACACTTCCAGTGCGTATTCTCAGTTTTCTGTATTAAAATCTTGCCTTTGATTTATGGGTACTTTAAAGTTGCTTTCTGATCCACCTTCATACACATGTGTGTGTGTGTGTGTGTGTGTGTGTGTGTGTGTGTGTAAAGCAGACTGACAATAGCAAAACACGCATTGGAATAAAAACCGTTGAAGCGAAGGTATTCTGAATGTCAGAAGCAGAGCTGAAGAGTTTGGCTTGGTTTTTCTCGAATATTTACGAACAGGTATTTCTCACCTGCCATAGGACCCTGTTTCACAGGATCTTACACACCTGGCCTCTCACAGTATCTTACACACCTGGCCTCTCACAGTATCTTACACACCTATTCCATCACCATGTATCTTCTCTTAGCAATTTTTATATTTATTTTATTATTGCTCTATTTTCTTTTTCACTTCGTATGTTTTTTTCCTTTGTTACGCCCTCTCTTTGTCTGTTTTACACGCATTACCTATCACCATTATCTTCTTTTAGTGACATTTATATTTATTTTATTATTGACTTATTTCGTTTTTACTTTATACTGTATTTTCGCATTTTACTCTCATTCCTCGTGCTCGTGTAATTATTCATTTTCACGTGTGACGTCTGAACCACAAAGCAGCCCTTATTAAATCTGATACTGTCGATACCTCTGTTCCTTATATTCATGTTACTTTCTCTGAAAATAACCATAGCACGTTCATACGAAACGTTAGTAACTCTCTACCATCCTACATGGCGTCACATCCCAGAAGGCTGTGACCTTAATACCATAATTTCAAATATGACAACACAAGAAAAACAGAATCCCAGCGCCAATACAAACAGTTGGGAGAAAGTTATCTTGAGGGCACAACAAAGGATTCAGACCTCGACTTCACTTGGAAGGACTGAGAGAATATGCCATGTCTAATTCTTGCATAGTTCTTGAGCATCAATTTACGTCTACCAGTGGTGCGGCTACTGTGACGTGTTTTCTTATGCCTGTTGGTGCCTACATACTGCAAAACTTTGCCATTAAATACGACTGCCAATGAAGTATCAGAATTTACTAACAAGCCGGCAAAGCCTCAATGTTAAATGGCTGCTTGAGAAGGGAGCACCTTTTGCTTCTTTAGATGTGGATGAACGCCCCAACATTTGTCGTGGTGCGCCGTACATCCTTAAGTAACAACCGCTGTGAAGGCTGAAGACTGGCACTATTTATGGTTTATTTAACGACGCTGGCAGTAACTCTGAATATACAGCGTCGTGGACTAGGATTATTAGTGCATAAAGAACAGGAAAGGATGTGCAATTGGACTGTCTTGGCATAAGTCTAAGACTATTCCAGCACTCGTCAGGAGGACTGGAGAAAAAGTGACAAATCCTCAGTCAGAAATAGCAGCTCTCTGGGCCGAGATTTGACCCCGCAACTTTCCAGTAGTTTGCAGGAAAGGTGGTGATCTTGTTACAGTATTTGAAATAAAATAACACGCTATAAATTGCACATTGCCATTACCCAGTGTACCTTCATACAGACATATAAAGGAACAGTAGATTCGTCATTGATTCCGGACCGCAACAGGCTTGAAGACGAAAATGCCGCTGTCACAAGGACATAGCTCCTTGTTGCGCGTGGTGCTGTATCGTGCATATCAAATGCACGCCTCGGATAAACTCTTTATGGAGCAACTTGGGTAATACACTTCGTAATTCGTTCGTGCGTCTCAGCTTTGTCTGCTTCCAATTTGAAAACAACCCATACGGTGATTCATAAATGAAGTCTCCATTTGGCACCAGTACAAACTGTAGGGTGCAGGACGTGCACACTGTCTTAGCAAAGTCCGGTGTCTAGCACTATAAATAGCAAGCTAGGGAATATGCGTGTAACGTAGTAACTCGCTGTGTTGTTGCATGTACGTTTGTAGATTTTGCATTCTTAAGTAACAATTTTCGATAGTCTTTTATAGATGGCGTAAAACAAACTGGCAAACAATGAAGAAATCCCGGTACAAAATTTTATTAAAATCAGCCAGTCAAGAATTATGAGATGAGAGAATAAAGGTCCTTTTATTCAATTATCTGGAAAATCTTAAGTCAGGCAGGGAAAAGTGTACTTTACGTACAATTCTGTTTTATTCATTTGTACACATTTCTTCGAAATATTTTTTTCGCATCCATGTACGTTAACGAGTTACACTCGAGTTACGCTATAGATGCGCAAACAGTCACCCGTAGATCTTCATATAGTGTCAGTTATTGTTGAAAAATATCGGCAAATTTTAGTGACATTTCTCAAAGTCGTAATTCATTAAAATAGTTCGGAAGTTGTTACTTGTGGAAAGAGAGGCGTAAGGAAGGTAGCAAGTTCCGTTGCGAGGGTGACTGTGGAAGGTAGAGGGTAGTATTTTCTCTTGAGTGCTTACAGATAGGGGGCCTCACAGACATGCAGACGTACAGAATAGGAACTTGAATATTATATTTCTGCAACTTTATTCTTCATTAGTTCTTCAGATGTTATGTTTTGTAGCCGAGGTTAAGGCAGTGACGATACAAAATTTGAATAGAGTCGAAACAGTGTAACCTGCATAAAGACTATACTGAGTCTAAGAAATTACGGAATAGTGCGGTGCCAAACTCTGCCCGCTGTTATATCCCCCTGTGACCTATCTCAACCAGCCCAAAGCTCATGTCTCTTGTAAAGGTTATAACGTTATCACTGCCACATTTTTTGAAGAGAATTACAAGACTCGAGAGTAAAACAGGGAAGTGTGAGGGAAAAGGAACCTAATAACCGAAGTGCCGTTGGTGTTATCACTAAGCGGGACCTCATTCTCACCGCCGTTCCCTCATACGTCTTGATTTCCTGGTGCTTAATTACGCGCCGTGATTACTTTGCTTTGCGTAAAACTTGTCATCATAGTCCGTTGTGATGGAATGATGAAGATTCCGCATCAGGATAGGAATGTCGGAATGGTATAAGTTGTCTCTTGAGATGCAGTCAATCTCCTCGTCTCCTAGATTCCCATCCGCCACTCATAGTGATCCCCTTTCTACGCTGCATGACCGTGTAACTGTTAAACTAAGACTCAGTCAACTTCTTCCATCTCAGTTAGGCATTAATGTCGCTTTTGGAAATGAAACTTGGCTTGTTGAAGGCACAAGCGTGTTTAATGCCTGCAAACAACAAAAGTGCCACTGTTGTTGCGTGAATCATTCCAACCTGTATAATTTCGTAATAACCTTAATCACCCTTCTCAGATACCTGTCAGGTACCACAAATGTACGGAGAGTAATGACATGGAAATTGCAGTCATGTTTTACATACTCAGTTTTTGTATTACTGCCTTTGTAAAGGAAATTACATTAATCCTCTTCCCCCGCGGATTTCTTACTGCGGAATTCGTGTTCACGTTTTCCTTCTGTACAATAATTCTTCAGCCACGGTATAGGAAGTAAAAATTTTGCGCGGAAAAGCTACATTGAAATTAGCTGCATCCGTATTGTTCCCGCACCATGTTGTTTGTTCTTACCAGCTGCCTCTAGGCAGCATGCCTGTACCTGCCCTGATCAGAGCACTGTGCGAGTAGTGTCTCTGATTTCTTTGCATTAATTTACGCGCTCCGTTTTTTGCTCCCAACACCTCACACTCTGTCTCTCTCTCAATAGTATTGTGTGTGCCTTCTCTCTCATTGCGCGGTATTAACTCCCACGTTTCGTCCCTTACTACGAACATCTCTGCCTCTGTCGTGTAAGGGTGATAGGAGCGTACGTATCGTGTGTCGCTGTTTCGTATTAACTCTGGCTCACCATCTCGCCGTTAGCTCTTCATACCAACTTGCTGTTCTGTGTGTTCTTCATAGCGGTGTGAACATACTGTCACATTGTTCCGTATTGCCTCACGCACTCGTCTCCACCTAGCAATGTCTTGTCAAGTCTTCTAGGATGTTACGCAGTGTCGACTGGTAAACGGTTACGTACAGTTCCTATGAGTGAAGTACTTCCGTATTCAAGATAAAGGAGTTCAAAAAGATGTGGACACATCTTAGACCGACGCATCATTTCTGTCTAATAGATGAAGTACCAGAATACTGCAACATTCAGTGTCCTTTTAGTGCATGGAGACAGTGACTGATGTGTGCGGCAAAAATGTTTTTGGCACATCATTTAATTTGTGAATTGTGATACGTGTTTTGTGTTTAGTAAGTTGTCTCCTGAAGATGACTCATAAGGGTCGAAATGTGTTAAATATGTAAGAGGTTTTAACAAAAGCTGTTGCCTCAATGTCCTGATCCTTAGGTAATTAAAGTGTCATTAGACACACAACAAATGGCATGGACACCAGTGTTAAATTGCTACGTCGTATATGTCGTTAAGGGTCTAAGGCGTGGGTCTGCGGCCGTTCGCTGATGGGATTGTGGGTTCGAATCCCGCTGGGTGTATGGACGTCTGTCTCTTGTAAGTGTTGTGTGTTGTCAGGTAGAGGTCTCTGCGTCGGGCTGATCACTCGTCCAGAGGAGTGCCACCGAGTGTCGTGTGTTTGAATGTGAGCTTGAAGCCTCGATAATGAGGAGGCCCTGGCCCACTAGGGGCTGTTGCGCCATGGGAAGAAAATTGCACCAATGCTGCATGCTCAATCATCAGTCACAGGGGGTGGTATAACAAGTCCATTAGATGTAGAAGTACAAAGGGACTCATGCTGACCCCACATCAGAAATTAAAATATATATATATATATATATATATATATATAAGGTAGGTGGGTAATTAGGTAGTTAAATGGTTAGTTTTTGGGTTGGGTGGTTGTTTATTTAGTTGGTTCATTGGTTATTTGGTTGGTTAGTTGATCGGTCGGTCGGTCGCTCAGTCAGTCAGTCAGTTAGTCGGACGGTCGGTCGGTCAGTCAGTCAGTCAGTGAGTCAGTCAGTCGGTCAGTCAATTAGTTTAGTTAGTTAGTTAGTTAGTTAGTTAGTTGGTTGGTTGGTTGGTTGGTTGGTTGGTTGGTTAGTCAGTCAGCCAGTCAGTCAGCCAGTCAGTCCTGACACAAGCGAATTTGCAACCTGTTGCATACTTGAGCCAGTATGTCAGTGTTTCCGTCAGGACTCAGTCGACAGTGCTCTCTTTCTGTTACAGGGTGTTCCAGGAGATGTTGTACGGGATATCTACAGGGTTTGGGTCTCCGCAGGTTCCAGTGGCAGAGTTATTGGCTCGTCCTGTTCCCACCCTGCATAGTCCCCAGAAACCCAAGAGCAGCAATTTCCTGCAGGTGCCAGATATGGAGTCACCCAGGTACGTGTCTCTTATTCGGCCCTGTAGCCACTGATGAGTTACCATTAATACGTGCACATTTCGGGATGCGATATTTTTACTTTATAGTTTTAAAATGGTGGAGCTATTCTAAAATAATTGATGGCAGCACCATAAACACCACTTCCCGCCTGTGCACAAGACCTTAGGCAGGTTCAGTCCCCTCACCGAACTTAAAGTGTAGCTACGTGAGGTCCATCGTAACATCATCCTCCAATATTAATTTCCATCATCCAAGTGGACGTTTTCAGAAAAGTTTTCCCACCAAAAGTCTGTATGAATTCCTTGTTTCACCCATCCTGGCTTCTGTTGGTTCCATCGCTAATATGGAGTTACAATCCATATTTGTTTTTCGATTTTCACATATTCTACATTACTAAACTTTTACAAACAGTAAACTCTTGTTATAAAACCCCAGTTCCATTAATGTGAAGATCTGCCTTTCTTGACATGACGCCGTGTAACTTGATAGGTAGGTACGCCAACATTTCTGTATACCCTGCTACCCCAACCCCTACTCTTGTCTAGACGATCGAGGTGTCAGGTTCTTTCAAATCTTTGATATCTGTCAACCATATTACACGGCGTCACATACTAGAGGGCAGTATCTTCGTAGTCATCCCTTTAAAACCTCCTGTTTCACTGCTGTCTTCATAACTCCCGTTGCGTGGCTATAATCGATGACATTTCGAATTTCTTCAGTATCGACTTTAATATTACTCACACTTTTACATGTTTGTTTTCCAAGTGTTGTTGCATTTCTTAGGTCGTTACAAAAATTGCTTCACTTTTATATAGTCTTAACGTACTCTTATTCCTTTACCCTTGAAGATGGAAGCACTACGTTCCTTCGAAACGTCGGCAATCACTAAACCAGCGACACAGAGTCACATTACTGAAGGCCTGAGTACTCATACTCTTAGCATACTCGAATACTTATATAAGTCGTTTTTAACTCTGTACCAAATGCGAAAGCGGGATGACAACCTCTCATCGACTGTGCGTGGCCGCTTATTTGATACATTCGCGGTTACTTTCCATATATTCGGGCCATCTGTTCAGTCCGCACCTCGGTACGGGCCATGTCGTGATTACAACAGACACCAACTAACATAACATTTGTGGCAATTCGACACTATTAATTCCTTTTAACATCTTTGCTACAGAAATGGCTGGTAAGCCATGTAGCTCAGTCAGTAGACCGACTATGTTATGGGACGAATCGCCAGAAAATCGGCGTTCGACTACCAGCGGAGGAGGGCTGTGCGCCACCGCGGCCTGCTAGAAACATTTTGTCCAGGCTAACACTCTATATGCATAACGAATTTCTGTGACCAGGGGTATGCTTTATTAGCAATTTGACTTACATTTAACACTTTTCTCTCTATTCTATCTGAATGGAATTTTCAGAGCAGATAAACATTTATTCTTTTGTACATTTCGACCACGTCTAGATTTAAGTTTCATCGTTTTCAAATATCTGACCATTTAATAACTTTTACGACTGTCAGTGTTGGTGTGCTGTTCGGAAAAATTTGGGAGGGAGCAGAATATCTGGCTTATTGAACGTAGATTCTGGTATTATATTGAGGCGAAATTCTTAACTTGTCTTCTGTTTTCCGTTTGGTATCTAGGTCAGACTAATCCTCTCCATTTTAGACTCAAATCCTCATCCCCTGATTATTCTGAAGATGTGGTGTTATAAGCCTTTGATACTGAAATTAAACTAGCGAGTTTTTACAGAAAAATCTGTACTGAATATTGCCATATTTGCCCCGTATCCCGGGAATGGCGCTGAACGGGGCTTTCTCCGTGTGCGAGACGAATCCCATAACGTGAGGAAATGAATTGACTTGGACTCCAACCCCTGAACTTTACAAAAATATTTACAAATTTTGTGAGTTTTCTTCCAAAAATTATCAACGTTTCTCAGCTTTTGTTATTAGTCCAGAGACAGAGGGCGTCGGGAATGGAAGAACACTGCGAATTAGCTGCATCGATAGTTCAGTGTTTTGATCCGATTGAGTGAAATGTCATTCAGAATAAGTAGTTCTTAAATTTGAAACAGTGACAGTGATTTTGTGTCAGTAATTACTGTCTCTTTGTTAAGGGCAGAGCTCGAATGTTACCACTGAAGTACGTGCTTCAGTTTAACTGCTCTTGTGTGCATGAGAGGCCATCCCCCATTGCCATTGACGCCCATGAACAGACTGATTAACGTGGTGGGAAGCCTACACATTCATCCATGCCGTAGTGGCCTTTCATTGCCACGGACGAGCATCATACCGAAAATACCATGCTTTAGCGGTCTTGACGAGATAAATGACCTTGAATGTTGCTAATTCTATTTGTGTGCGATTTTATCGGGAACTGAGGTAAACTCTTGAAATTCTTTTTATTTATATTCGCTGTCACGCCATGTGCGACAATTGTGGTGTAGCGCCCCGCACCAGTTTTGTTCGTAATTCCTTGCATTATTGCTGTTACTTTTAGTTGAAATTTTGTATCATTTAGGTCATTATTTAAAGTAATGAAACAGTACAGATGTATTTAGCTTTATATGTGTTTTTTTTAGGAACTGTAGATTTCTGCAAGCTACTTTACAAAATTAAATTTCATACAAGCGCAGCCCCCATAGTTTCTAATAATTCTGTCCTGTCACTCATAACTCAACTAACCGCTTTCACTAGAATCCTAATTGATAAGCTGATAGTGTTTCAGATTTTAAAGGAATGCCTAGCTATTCTGTGAAGCTGAATGTTTATTACTGTACACTTAAGAACGCGCCAATACACCCTATCCTGAGCCAAATGAATCCAAACCGCAAACTTACATCCTGGTTCAGGTCAAATTTCAAATATCCCGCTATTTTCCCACACCCCCACATCTCGCAATGTGTTTCCTCCCTTCATGCTTTCTGGGTGAAAAGATATATGAATTTCGCCTGTCTTTCACGAGTATTCAGTGCCCCACTCATCGCATCCTTCTGCAGTTGACCAGACTGATAACAGTGGGCGAAGGGTGTGATGGATTTTCTCGTTATTCTTGTTTCCTTGCTTCCTGTTTTTATAAATATTCTGCTTAGAACCCCGTGCAGAGGCACCCTCATTCTCTGTCGTTGTATTTATTGATGCCAAGTCTCACACCAAGTGCCCTGTCAGGCTGATTCTTTTATGATAATCTATTTCGTACATGACATTTTTGTAACATTGAAATATATCTAACAAATGCAATAGATTTGTGCACATATTAATGCTGAAACTACACATTATTTTTAACACATTGCTTCTGTGGTTCCATGAAACTGGTGAATTGACTTTCTGATTCATTGTTTTTTTTTTTTTTTTTTTTTTTTTGCTGAGATGTGTTAAAGCATCAAGTGATCATAGGATTTTGAGACCTGTTTCATTTAATTACACTAATACGAACAGAATATTCTTATATCCTCAACGCGAAGTTATCGTCTTTACAAATTAAGTGCTGAGCTCATGCAGAAGAATGACCAGTTTGCACCAAATTTTACACAAGTGCCAAGCCAATTCTGTGCCATTTTCGTCTGTCGAGTCGAACACCCACTACCGCACTTCTGAGTTCTGTCAGACGTTGCTCTTATTAAGGCCATAAATATTCTGGCCTTTTGTGTTACGTGATTATGTATTTTCTGCATCTAACTGCCAGTGCATTACGCGATAAGCAAGGGCGACGTAATTTGCTCTACGAATACAACAAATTCATGCAGCTGTAATCTGAGAAGTCACAGTTCCCATACAGCGATAACGCTGTCCGAGATAATCGCGGAAGTATGCGAGTGGCGGTAAGGCTTTGAACGTCATGTCTTCATACCGGACCTGAAGGTCAATATGCGCCTGTTTAGTAGTAACTCGTATATGCATTATGTATTCAGCTCGTACTCACCGAAGACACTTTGTGCTGCCACTGCAAAGAATATTCCGTGCGTATTTGTGTGAGGAAACGCTGGTTGTTTATTGTGAAAATAATGCGAGACGTAAATAATTTGATGAAGGACTACTGTGGTTAGTCCGATAACCGTAACAGCGCTAGATGTGCTTGTAACGAAATTTTAAATTTTCAGTTTTGTATCCTTCGAAATAGTCGATTTTTTTCGCCGGTACGACGCTAACTGGGGACGTGTGTGTGCGAGTGACCGTGTGATTTCAGTTTGCTTGTGTCGCAGTAGTAATTCAGAGGGATGCTCGTGTGTACACACAACAGTAACGCTTCAAGTTGGCTTTTCACACCGTCCACACTGACGCTGTAAACCATTCTCGTTAGTACACTTCCACTTACAGCAAGGTTGCAAAACACCTGCTTATGCGACTTCATTTTCGTTTAAGAATTTATTATGTTTATTCACATAACTACCTTAATTTTCCTTCTGTTTTATTATCTTGTATGTTGGGTTTGTATGCCATGCAGTTCAAAGATTCAAGTCTCCTGGCATGTAACGGTACGTTGACTGGTATACGGTTACCGACGTTTCAAAGGATTTTAGTGTCTCCAAATACAGGATCGTGTAGTTCAAGAATACTGGCGCCAAAGAATACGGCTGTACATACGTACGTACGTACATACATACATACATACATACATACATACATACATACACACACATACATACATACACACACACATACATACATACATACATACATACA
>BLKM01012201.1:739835-753088 GCA_013340265.1 Coptotermes formosanus | reverse complement strand
ACATACATAGATACATACATACATACATACATACATACATACATACATACACACACACATACACACAAACATACATACACACATACATACATACACATACATACATACATACATACATACATACATACATACATACATACATACATACATACACACACACATACATACATACATACATACATACACACACACACACATACATAAACACACACACACACATACATACATACATACATACATACATACATACATACATACACACATACACACATACATACATACATACATACATACATACATACATACATACACACATACGTACATATACATACATACTTACATACATACATACATACATACATACATACATACATACATACATACATACATACACACATACATACATACATATACATACATACATACATACATACATACATACATACACACACACACACACACACACAATACCTATACGTACGCTACCTCCATATCTTCAGCACGCCGTATTCTTCTTTGGCTGCTTTACCTTGAAGATTATGGTACCAGGATCCTCCGAAACATCTATAACTATTTAGCATTTTACGCAGCGCATCATCTGAGTATAATTTAGTCTTCCAACAACACCTGCTCGCATTATTGACGTTCATTAAAGTATTACGGTGTGGCCTTATTTCCTTTCGTTATTCCATGTATTTTTCAATTTGAACTGTTTCAGACTGGTTGCTTTGTAATGAACTGACTGTATTTCCATTGCGCTGTAGTTAAGTCACTATCTGCAGTGCCCTGCTCCCTCTTGAAGTTACAAAATTCTTGACACATTTAAGAGAGTTAGGCGAGCGCTATTCTATATCACGTTTCTCTGCCTCAAATTCGGCGATGTAGCTGTGTTGACGCATATTCAATTCACGTCGCTTTGTGTTGTCTTTAGGTATGAAAATTTAGAGCTCGATTAACGAAGCTGCCTTCAAACACAAACACTATTAAAATGTATAAGGTGTTACTACACTGCACTACTTTTATTCGCAGTAAGAATACATTCTGAGCGGGTAAATGGTTCAGAATTGTGCTTGGTTACTCGTGTTAATTAAACTGTCTTCTGATTCTTACTTTCTCTTAAACAGAACAATATGAGTTTTTTCTTTTCAGCGTGTTGTAAGTTCGCAAGAAAGATTTCACTTTATAGGGTTTTCTTGAATTCGGTGTAAGCTTACAAGAAAGATGGGAAAACGTACGTTCGCCCACTTAAATCTCAAAATAATACCCCAGACACAAAGTCGCACATGATGAGAAGTGTTTCCGTAGCTGCCAAATATATCATCCACGTATTTTGAAACCTGTAGCGGTACATGTATGTTGTCCTGCGCGGAAACGTCTGGTATCGGCAAGACTGACAGCTAATGTGACGTCAGATTCTTGTCGATATCTCGGTATAGTCTGTGACACGTGAAGGCAACTAAGCTCTGAATTTCCAACGTTACGTTCTATCAGTCAACATAATCTCGTGATAAATACGCATTGCAGTGACGCAATTACGAAGATGTGTATTAATTTTTAAAGTCTATGGAACAACACGAATTCACGTACGGTCGTCACTTCTTATGGTCTTCTGGGGACGGCATATTGTGGTTTAGTAGATGGGTATGAACGTTTTACAGTAACGTGGTGCCTAAGTACCGTACCCTGAAAATGGAGGCAGAAGATTCCTCCGAAACGTCGGTGCCTATATCCGGGACTGCACAACGTCATGTTTCAGTTGACCGTACGTAACCTGGACACAGACCGTCATGGAAGTAGCACATTTCACATTTTCTTTCAAACTTCCGTAATGTAGTTACATCTATGAAATAATGGACCTAACAGAAGAGTGGAATGCCTCAAAATCTTTGTGAAAACCGCATTTTAAGGACGCATAATATATAAATATCAGGTTTAATACTAACAAAAGAAATATTTTTTGAGACATCACAATATCTTAGGCGTCACTGCGAAGTAACTTGTAGTTTCGTATCCGATTACCAACATCTCAGAGTAACCCGATGTCTCTGTCTTCGGGGTAGGTAAAATTCCACAGCCACCCTGAAGATGGAAGGAATATGTTCCTCCGAAACCAGAGAAAGCACAAGATGCATTAGTCACAAATGCTACACCTTAAGTTTCAAGAAAAATTACCTCTCTGCATAAATCGACGTTGACATCTGCCTTGCGTACTGAAGTTCAGAGCTGAGATTGCCAATGAGCACTGCTGTACTCCAGTGATGTTTTATGAGTTACAGCATACGCAATATTAAACTCTTTTCTTTTCCACGTCCTTTAATGGAAATAAGATTTTATGTCAAGTATAACAATTTGCTTTATGACACATGCCTTTTCTTACAAGAAACATCAGACTAAATGTTTGAGCAACAAGGGGATAAGTCCAAATGGTAATGTTTCAGGAGACGTGGTCTTCCACGTAAGACATGGAGTATAAGTTAAGTATGACAGCACATTTCTTGCAACAGTGGACTGATCCCCTTATGTTTGATAAGAGAATCACTGGCTTGGAATGACTTACCCATTTGGCATAAGCTTTAATGTGAGTTCATGCTTCGTAAGAAATAAAACGAAGGCCGTTGTTGACATCACCGTTCGTCGGTTTCTTCTTATCATGTTTCCTGCCATCAGTCTTGTCAAATTTTTGTATGAACATTGTCATATTTAACACCAGCGAATAGGCATTTTAGATGAAATGGCTTTAATTTTCTCTGAAAATCTTGTATCATTACTTAGGCCTACTATAAAATATTTTTTTAACTAGATGCATGTTCATTTATTTCTTGTGCGGTCAAGAAGTAAGCTACATAATTCATTTCAAAATTAGCTTTAACACAGGCTGTTTGCATAATGGATTGATGAACGGGTGGACAGACAAACCGGCAGATAGGTGGTTATTTCATATAACAGGCACACACCTTAGGCTTTAAATTAAAGCCATCAGTAGCAGCTTTTAACTCTTTGAAAACTGAAGTACATAGAAATTACATATAAAAGTCAGTGGCTATCTCACATAGAGGAAACCCTGTCTCCATTGCACAGACAGATGGGAAAAGAAGTCGTACTGTTTGTGAGAGAACTACAGGCACAATGTAGAGTTTTCTATTTGCACGTTTATGTAGCTGGTACATGCGTGTACCATTAACTAGGCTTCGAGCCTTTAGAGGTAGTTTCGTATTTAAAGGCTCTTAAATTAAAACTGTAATAAAATCACACGGTATTCTTTTGAGGAAGTGCTGTTACTACTGGTGTATAATGAAGGCACGCGCAAGTCATAGTCATAACAACACCAAGATTCTCTTATGAAACCACCATTACATAGCATTTAAAGCCCCGTGTACCGCAGTTTTCTTGTTTCCTGCCAGATAACAGCATTGTCCAAAACAGAAGTGCTGTTCATAATATTGAATTGTGTAATACCCCCAGACTCGTGGCCCCCCCCTGGAATTGTGTAGTGTTGTATGAAGACACGAACCTGTTATACATCGCACAACAACAAAACAGTTACAAAGCACCCCACCCCCTCCAAAACACTGACTCAGGAATGAGCCCTTCATCTCCACAAGAAAAGTGTTTGTTTACAATATGTGTGTCTTGTTTGAATTTGATATCACTGTCTAAGAAACGAGCCGACCTTAGAGGAGTAAACTGTAACAGTGTTACCCTTATATCCATTTTGAAATGAATATTACTCTCCTCTTTGTTGCAGTGCCTTCTAGTGTGGTAGATACATTACTTACCGCTGTTTTAACCTTCGGCATTTTTATACTGGATGTAAAATATATACTCAGTTAAGGAGCGTAATAAAATGGCAGAAATGTGATTGCTTGAAGCAGCAAAGGCATACAAAGTATTTTAGCATGATTACGGTAAATAAATATATCTCCAACATCGAACATGTTTAATACATTTATTCGTTTCTGAGTACGAATAAATGTTACTGAGAAAGTCAGTAGGAATGTGTTTTTTTTTCTGAGCCTAACTCAGACTATTTTAAGGAAAATAAAATCTCTTTTTCTTCGAATTATGCGAGGATTCCGAACCAGAAGAAATGCTTGTACTACGGACCAGCTTAAAAATGTAAATTGTGGTGAGATACTTACTATGAAGTTCTTGATATTTCATTTGAACTCTTTGCTGTGTTACCGATTTCGTCATAAAGCATATCACACAAGTACAAAATTAACGTGCTTATCATTCTCGTTGGCTTTGTTCGATGACGCTTTTACTTGCTTCAAATATATTAGCATCAAATAGTATCACTGGTGAATGATGAATCATAAGGGATATGGAGTTGGTCTTTGTCTAATCGAACGTGTTATGTCAGTAGTTGTTCGGAGTGACTGAGAAAACCGCAAACATTATTGGACGCTGTATTCGACATCCAGGATGAGATTTGAACCCGGGATTTAATAACTACTGGACCGGAGCGTCATAACGGTTCTGTTACAAGAGCAATGCCTGAGACTTCCTTTGTCTCGTAACTCATATCTCACCAGCAATGCCAAAGAAATATGTACCCGACTGCCGCGTATGTGCAACACACGCTGGTCGTCAGGACGTTTAATGCGGTCTGAATACAGCGATCTGTTGCACTGACCCGACGACAGTCGTGCAGTAAGGAAGACAACCTGAGGTCGGCTCTTTTCTCAAGTCTCATTTCAAATGGTTTTGCTTGGAGCAGTCAATTGTAACAAGAAGCGAGATTCCCATGTGGTGTTTAGAGGTGTTATCTGAAATGCCAACGTAAGTTCCCAAGGAAGTCTTAACTCAAGGTTATGCTTGTCAGTGCACTCAGCAAATTTTATCCTGTTGCAAGTGCTCTACGTGTACATTGACCACAGTTTATGGTTTTGTGGCTCGCAACTTAAGACTTCTGTACACAACTTTGTGTATGTTTGACATCCCACGAATTAGGTCTGTGCGATAGTAAGCCACAGTCTTCTTTAGTGATCATCTTATGAATATTACATTGCCGTATTTCGTGAACTAGTTTACGAAAAGATGACAACAATGTCACATTTTAAATTTATATTTCATGCGTGCCTCAGATTCATAAGTCGCTCTTATACAAGATCCTAAAAAAATATCCAAAAATGAAGGAAATATGTTATGCAACCTCTTTATTTTTGTTGATCTTTCATTTATAAATTATTTAACTAATTCTCATAGTAAGTACTCTTCGCATCGTTAATATGAAAGTTAACGTAAAAAGAAAAAAAGTATATTGAAGAAACATAAAAATGCATTTACGAATTGAATTTAGACCTACTTAGGCTATTCAGAACCGTTAAGTATTCTAAGAAATTAGTAGCATTGGTATGTTTTGTTATATAGCTTGTTTTAAAGTAAGCAGTTGATATTACTCTTGGCACATGGCATGTGCCAATGTCACGACTAAATGTGTCACTTCAGAATTGTTGTGTACCACATGGAGACTTTAACATAACATAAGGAACATTACGTTTATCGAGAGTATAAAATTTGACACGGTAAGCACTTGTTGGAAATTAAGCAGAAGCGCTTTTATGAAAATCATCAAGTTTTATTTGAGTTGTGTTGTTTTGATTTGTGACACCTTGTACTTGCTAGAAGCTTACAGTTTCGCTGTCATTTCTGAAGTTTGGGGCAGTAAGTTTTTCCCAGACTGCGGTAACCACCTACAAGTACATGGGATGTCAATCTCAAATCTGCACCTTCTTTACAACCTCCAATCTCAACTCTTATTGCAGTTGGCTGCTTCCAGTATTGTAGTGTTTTCTAATCAGTCTTAGTGTGTCTTTTTCTGAAGATCTGAATGTTTTAATGCTAATGGTTACTAATGAGTGTATATCTCGTGTAGTACTATAACACGTTCATTAATGGTTTATCTCTTTTTCTCTCTCACTGGCTCACACAATCTCCACGCCGGACTGTTGTTGATATTTAATATACGCGCTCTCCTATCCAATCCCTGCACAGTTTGTTTGCTTCACGTATGTTTGATGTTTGTTCGTTTGTTTGTTTGTTTGTTTGTTTGTTTGTTTGTTTGTTTGGCTGTTAGATGAAGTCTGCATAAGTGTGACAGATTTTATGGAGAAATATTTTTGCGTGTTTTAACATTACGGTAAGTTATTTATGTTCTTAAAACAAATATGTGGGTACATATTAGTAGGGTTAGTGCCATTACGTAGTTCATTATAACACAAAGAAAAGCTGCTAAATTTTTGGGCTTCACCCATTGTGTAATATTCTGAACAGACGACAGAGTTTCGAAAGTGGTTCTCTTTCCTTCCTCAGGTGAAAATGGGGAGACACCCGTTCTCACACTGGGTCGTTCACGAAGCAGTAGTCGAGAGACTGAAATTAAGACAAACTCCAACACACTGTATAGGTGGTTTATTACAATATTAGAAGCGTCATTTGTAGTCTAACATGTTTCGGTGAGGTCTTCATCATCATCAGGAGCCCAGTTCTCTTAAAGAAAAACGTTACGGCGCGCTATCTGGTAAAAGTCTAAACTCGCCACATGGCCATGCGGCCATGGCCGCATGGCCATGTGAAGACCTCACCGAAACATGTTGGACTACAAATGACGCTTCTAATATTGTAATAAACCACCTACACGTTGTGTTGAAGTTGGTCTTATATACTTCAGTTCGAACAACCAGCACGGTATAGAAAATACCGAAATACCTCTTTCTGATTCACCGAACTGAGTAGGTGTGTGCTCTTCTTTACGCCAGAGGACGGAAACAGATTCAGTTTGTGGAACTTTGTGTTCTATCATGAATACTATAAGATGGATAAAGTGCAGAAACTCTGTATTTCTAAGTGCATATACAATTGTCAGAACCCCTTACAACTGACATAAAGCGAGGCTTAAATTTCTGAAACAGGAAGGCAGACTTTTGGAGCTGGGTTCACTTTAGATAGAGACTGAAGTACGACAGTGCCCTAAGTATAAATTATTTGTTACTGATTTCAGTAAAATGAAAAGTTCCGCATTAGGATGTGTTCATACAAATACGTTGGAAGTTGGTAAATTATTTCGGATGTTTAAGTGGGACACACACGTACATACATACGTACACAACATGGCGATCTCATAAACCTGCTTTCCCTTAAAGAAGGAAGTTAGATTAGTGAATAGAAGGAAATACAATAGCTGGTGCAGTTCGGGTTGACAGAGTGCCTGGGAAACCCCATAGTATGAGAAGATTCCAGGCTCCTTTCTGACTGAAGTTATTGAAAATTTCTAATATAATGGCCTACGAAATTTAGTTCTATTGGGGCTGATGTGAATCTAATTATGTTATTGAAAAATGCTTCTGTTTTTGTACGTTACGTCCTCGATGGGTAACACTGTAAACCACCGTCTCTTGGAACTTTTGTTTTCTTGTTCGTGGATTGTTCCTACTCTCAAATCAATAGCACGTTCTTTACCTTTCCAAGAAAAATTTGTCCCGTTGTCATCAGCCAAGTAATGTAAGAAATGTAATCTTGACTTTATTGTTTCGATATTAGCTTGTTTTGACGTGCTGCCATCCCAGCTGTGTATGAGACAGTCTGTGATACGCTTCCCTAGATGCGTTCTTCTTACATTTTTTAGAGTTTGTAGGCAGCGAGAAAGTTACATATTTAATCTCGGTTTTTATTTCTAAAATACATACTCGTATACTTTTTATACAATTATGTGTCATTGATAGAGAAATTCAGATTAATAAAGTATTAATTAGCAAGCAAAAGCTGTAGACATCTGTGCGATCTGGTTTTTTTCTTCAGAGGAAATCGTTTTATTTTGTCCTCTTTCCCTTAATTCATTCCACAAATCCACTTTCCTTAATTTTATCTACCAATTAAATTCCCTAAATCCCTACATCACTTTACCTAATGAATTTACATTGGAACGTTTTACAACCTGAATACGAAATGAATTGATACAGCTATTTCTAGGCTACTCGCTACTGTAATTTTTGAAGGTTTTACCTTACCTGTTACAGTAATTGTACAGCATCCTGCTTCACAACTTTCGTCGCAAGCAAATGTGTGGTCTTCTTTAATACTGTCTGTGACTATTATAAATTTTTCGAAACCTACATTTGTCAATGTGTGAATTTCCTGTATGTTCCTTTACTTTATAATTTTCTCCTCTGAGTACGAGTAATTAATGAATAGCGATGGTTACCTCATAACTTCATTTACATTATTAAAATGAAAGCGATTTATAAAATTAACGCAGAAGAATTAGTTACAGTTTTTCCAAACACTCGTCTTTAAAGAAGTGCGTAATAATACAGTATAAAGACCCAATTTATGATGATTTTAACAGATTCAGAATGTCTCTTCCCAGAATGCTTAAATATAGTGTTGGTATATCTCACACTACAGTCCCGTTATTTTATGTCACCGATAAATTTGTAATGCGCAACATAAATCGGTTTATGTTTCCAAAACTTTCGTTCTGTTCGGAATATTACGCGACTGACAGAGTCGTGCCGTTTTGTGGTACGGCATATTACAACCACCACGAATGTTTTTTCTTCCACAGTCGGTTATAACAGTTATCTGTAGAATCTATGCATAATTGTTAAAAGTAATTTTAGACCCCCTTTAGAACTGTTAATACTGACCGTAGGCCACATAACAAATTTTGTGGCGGATATAAATTGGTTCTGGTACGACAAAAAGTGTGTCACAGTTTTGCTTAGGCATTAATTAAGTAAACAATGATTCCAGCAAATCCTCGTAGAAGAAGCTTTGTAAACGATTACATTTTTCAGCTTTTATAAACTTAGGTACTGCGTGGTTCCCATGAATTAATCAGCCAACACAATGTCCATTAGGAACTGCCCACTTCCCTCTCTGTTATTTGTGTAACATCCATCAAGAACCCTTCCTCCTGGTCCGGTCGACACGAGTTCTGATTAATGGTCAGTCTCGAGTTAGTAGCGTCAGTATTTTTATGTGTGCGTGACTGCTGACAGCCCTCGGGCATCATTGACACGTCGCAGTGTCCGCAGTGTTCTGTTTTTGCAGTCGAATGTTCTCGCTTCATAGAAGCTACGAGTGATTATTTTTGTTGTCTTGCGTCGACCATCAACATATTGAATATGGCCAGTGCTTTGTAGGCACTTCATCATACTGAGAAGTGGCCGTTACTTTTCTGTAAAAACGTTTGCATTTTGCAGCAACACCTTGAAATTTCGTGATTCTCTTTCCACAGTCGTTTTCATAAAAGGCTTCCCTCCTCTTGTGTTATTATAGGGTGACGATGAATAACGGGCCTGAAAATGGACAACAAATTAATAACCTACAATTTATCACTCCATATAGGATTACGTATAGTCATGAAGCGGCCTGTGGCGGCGATGATGGAGAATCCCTTTCCACGGTACATATTGGAATATGTTCTCGAGAAAAGCAAATCCCGCGTAAGATTTGGAGTCTTCCTATGCACGATACGAGGTTTTTCACGGCGGTGCAAATGCACTTACCCTCCGAGATAGATACAGTTTAATTTTGTACATACACATGGACGTTTCAGAAGAACCTTGTGCCCCATAATCGGGGTAGGCCTACCGCGAGAGAGTAGGATCCTCAGAATCGGACTACGTGGCGCGTCGTACACGAACGCAGGAATTTTCGGGGACCTGCTACCGTTTGCGAGGAAGTGGTAATTATTTTGTCTGGCCGGCCTTATGTCTGGCTTAGGTAAGCTGTACAGACCGTTCATACTCGTATGTGGGGCTGTACACGCACATATTCCCCCCGTAATCATAGTGAGTTAAAGAGAATACAGTCGCGAAGGCACAGTCCACCCATTCCGCCCTCGGAGGCAGCATGATTTTAGGGAAGGGCCCACTTGCAGACATCTTCTGTCGGGGGCGGACTTGTGTGTTAATTATTTCCGTCACAGTCTCTCAACATTTCATGTAATTGATTATAACAAACTCTCGGTAAAAATTAAATGTCTTTGAATGTAGGTTGGCGTAGAATTTCTCGTCGCCTGGGAAGGAATTTAGGCCTGCGCGGGCCGTTTTTAAGGGCAAAATGTAAGTAATGAATTATGAATGGTTTTAATTAAAAAATATGTATCCCTGCATACTCCGAAAGCGACTTTTCTTTAACATTGCTCTAATATTACGACGAATTAAATGTGTAATGAACCTGTACACAGTAAACAGGCCTACGATCTGTTGCAATTAATATTAACACTTCGGGTCCAATCGGGCTGGTTGAGTCCGTCTTTGCCGCCTGTGTTATATACGCATTGCACCTATTACATACATTACGTTGGGCAGTTTTAACACTTGTTTCCATCAGTAGCCGTGACGTATTCCCTTGCACATGCTATACGTGTCAGCGCCATATGGTTAGGCACAGGCCTCAACAGTAATTACAGTAAGTGGCAGGACGCAGCGAGTACTGCATTCGCGTGTCTGCCGATTGCTTGGTAACAATATTATCTTCTGCGTAAATATTTGATACCATGTCTGAGCAGTCGTGGCGTCATGAATCGCCATTATTAAACGACAAACAAAATGGTAAATAGAAACAGGGTACTTGTTATGTGCAATAAGCATATTAATCGTATTGGAAAGCGGTGATTAATCTTTTTCTAAACGCACCCCTGACACTCAGTATATATCCGGCTGACACTCAGTATATATCCGGCTGACACTCAGTATATATCCGGCTGCGTTTCCTATAAATATCGTTTTAAAATTAGGATTCGACATAAATGTATTGAAACATTATAAAGGCACATATGACCAATACCGATTGTAGGATTCTCATTTGTATGATACAAGGGCCTCGGCATAATTACAGGCATTCTCGGTTTCCTGTATTCAGTTAATTCTAAAAATGTGTTCCTGATAGATCTTCTCCAGAAACATTATTCAGTGTTTTTTTTAATCGGAACTGGCGTGTCAGATTGTGAAGTGGTGATGAAAGGCAGCTGCTCCAGGTTCACTGGAAAAAAAAAAAAGGGATGACGTGTGACGCCCTTGTTGATACTCGCCACTGGGTGAGCCTCAGTCTGACAAACCATGGAAGATTTAGGCTATTATGTTAATATAAGCCAGTTTGCCTTACGTTGCTAACATCACTTGTATTGACAAATAAACTGAGCTGTTTTTAGACGCATTCGCAAAATTGCAAATGCTACTGTTAGCTTCGTCATTTCTGTCTGTCCGTCCGTCCGTATAGAACAACTCGGCTCACACTGGAAGGATATTTGTGAAATTTTGTATTTGAGTGTTATTCGGAAGCGTGTGGAGAAAATTCGAGTTTCATTAAAATCTGACAATAATAATGAGTACTTTATATGCAGACGTATATACATGTATGATAGTATCTCGCTCAGTTCTTAGAATGAAAAATTTTTCGGACGAAAGTTGTAGAGAAAATCAAAACACACATTTTATTTTCAGTAACTTTATTCTGAAAATCGTGCCGCTTATGAGATAATGTGGCAAAATATGGTACAGCCAGACAGGCCACAGATGACATTATAATACGGCGTACGCGCTTTGCATGTTGGATAACTAAAGCTACAGACACACACACACTCAGAATATATAATACTTATTGCTTTTCCACGGCAACAGTGGTTACAGAAACGCGCCTAGAAGTTGCGTTTTTGCGTACATTGCCTGTCTTATAATCCCTAGTATTAATTCTGGTGAATGTGTACGGAAAATAGTAATCCAGCGTGCCTGAAAGGGCCCGTTCCCCTGCGTATATAAAAAATAATTGTGGAGAATAACGTTCAGTAATGACAGATAACAGTTCAGCGTTTCTGTTTTTTTTTATCTCGCTTTTTTGTTACACAACCATTACGTTGCACGCTGCTGCCGTTTAGCTAATGAATAACTTGCTGTGACAGAGAATGATGGAGTCTGTTAGTGTTAAAATTTGCACCCAGGTAGCAAAATAACTACTAATTATTACCGCATGAATTCTGTGAAACAACAGACTGTCATAAGAATGTCGCCGTTAAAACATTTTTTGATTTATATATATATTTAATTTATGTCAGGAGGTTTAAATCGAATGGAGTGTATTTGAACTAACTGCTGTCAGTATTTGTGGTTTCATGAGACGAAAATTAAAAATGTAGACTTGTTACGCACATTTTAAAATTGTTAATTTGGGTACGGTCTTTCACGAAGGTCATGAAATATATTAAACGTTGACATGGAATCTGTTTTTATCCATTTCATGAAGAGCAGGTTTATAGAGACAAAGAAATTATCAACAATCTATACACGGAAAACTTTCTACTTTAAACAAATTACGCACCATTTACTTCGTTGCAAGAATAAAAATTACTTAAAACTTTAATAATTCTGTAAAGGTTAAATGATAGGAACCCTTTACGATAAGAGCAAAAGCAATCCCATTACAAGCCTGGACAAGCCCTTGGGGTTTCAGAAGATTGAGGCTACCAGATTTCAAGACAGTTGGCACATGAAGGTGGTAAAGTCAGCCTTATGCACCGGCCGCCTTTGCCCTCAGGAAATATTCCTGGTACTCATTTCTGTTAGAGAGTCGAACCCAGGACCATAGTGCGGCCGGAAGCCCTTCCCGATGCCACGACTAAACTGTGTGTACCTACAGTGATGAGAAAAAAAACGAAAATTGTCACAGTAATATGGAGTAATTTACTCAGTTCTTCACACCGGGTTTTTTGCTGTTTTATGTATCCCGTCAGTCTTTGTGTTCTTTATTCCACACTCAAATCTGTTGACGCGGAACTGATCGTGCAAGAGATACCAGCTTCAAAGATTTGTGAAAAGAATCTGCATTTGTTTCTTTTTGAAGGTTTAAGTCTTCTGGCATGTGACGCTCTGTCGTTGGGTAATTCCGGCCCTTTCGATAGATCGTAGTGCCTTCATCTTCTGGCTGAGGCAGTCCAAGGTTAGTGTACTGCATGACTCCGAGGATGAAGGCACTACGATCTGTCGGAACGTCGGCAAATATTCACCCAGCGGCTCGGCGTAACATCCTGTAAAAACTTGAATCATCAGCAACACGGCTGTGAAACATCAAATATCGTGTTTCTGCCCGCATGCGCAGTTTCAAACAGGAGGGAATAAATTATGGCACCAGTCTTCTTGGAATATGTTGTTCCATTTGGTGTGAGCACGAAGAAGAAACTGTACACCAGCACACGTGTGTGTGTGTGTGTGTGTGTGTGTGTGTGTGTGTGTGTGTGTGTGTGTGTGTGT
>BLKM01012201.1:569758-734926 GCA_013340265.1 Coptotermes formosanus | reverse complement strand
GTATGTGTGTGTGTGTATGTGTGTGTGTGTATGTGTATGTGTGTGTGTGTATGTGTGTGTGTGTGTGTGTATGTGTGTGTGTGTGTATGTGTGTGTGTGTGTGTGTATGTGTGTGTGTGTGTCTGTGTGTGTGTGTGTGTGTGTGTGTGTGTGTGTGTATGTGTGTATGTGTGTGTGTGTGTGTGTGTGTATGTGTGTATGTATGTGTGTGTGTATGTATGTGTGTGTGTATATGTATATAAACTTGTAATTTTCAGATCGTGAAATTATTGGGAAATTTAATATATGGTATGTTCACAAGTCATACTTGTTACAAATTCCTCTGGGAGCCTATTCATTTAATGTTCTGAAGTTAAAAAATTTGATATTGTTTTGCTGTGGCTTTCGATACTTTCCCAATTAAATCGTCAGAGACTGAACGGGCACCATAGCAGTAATGTGCGACTGTAATGTCGGATGCGTGCCGCAGATTCTGCTTGTCCAGAATTGCAGATGTGTTAGATTTAACAATACCGTACGTACGTCGGACTGTCAGCAGACCGCTGGAGGTAGCAACTGTGAGTTCGCCCATCTTAGTTACATAGTGCCGCCACAGCTTTCTGTGGTGCTGCAGCCCTTCGTAGTTCAGTCCATCTGCGCTTCAAACTTTAATTTTTGCATGCACAACTGTGTGCATTTCAGGGCCGACTTTTTACAATTTCAGGTAAAATTCAATCAAAAGCATGTATAGGAATGGACGTATTTGGACTCTTAAGCATGCCTCTAAAACTTTTCTCCTCACCTTTATGATTAGCATGCTCTTTTTCACGAAAAAGGTTTGGGCGATCGAGTTACGGTAATAGTAGGTTACGGGAAAGAAATCTTGTAACCGGCGTAGGTTACATCTCCCCCACGTTTATGTTTAATTTGTTTACAATGCAGATCTTCACAAACCCAAGGCTGTAAAGTAAAAAGGAACTATCCCTGCGCTGAATTATTCAGTGCGCCATTAAGCCGTACGGAGCAATGGAGGTAATGTTCCACACGCATCTTTAGCCTCGGAATTTTTGAACGCTGTTTAAAAGAGAAAAATCTTTTTCACCTGCACAGAATCGATGCCCTGTCATCCAACCCCTAGCCAATCACAGTATTCCCCTTGGCTCTTTACTGAACAGACTGTAAACCTGTTAATCATTAGACTAGGTAATGTGGCGTCCAATATTCAAGCACATCACTAAATTATGGAGATGCCAAATACATGAGTCTGTTGACTGGGCTGTGGGCAGGATATCCGAAGTTTGATACCCAGCAGCGGAAGGGATTATTCTATATCCCACACTGGCTCTGTGGCTCCTCGGTCTTCTAGTACTCTACGTTGAGTACCTGGGACTCTTTCCTTCTCTGCAAAATTTGTTACTTACACGCAGGTTAAGGAGGCGTGGGTTATGCCTTCATGTGTGTTTATTGCACTGTGATTACTTAAACACGGGGAAATTTTCACATTTGCATTCATTACTGTACTGTAATGATGCCAAACCATAAGCCACGTCAGTAAATTCATAATGAGTGTGAGCTCGGTCGGCATAAGCCTAAATAGTACGAGGTATTATACAATCAGTGAACCACACAGTTACAGGACTGTCTGCAAATAGTACGAGGTATTATACAATCAGTGAACCACACAGTTACAGGACTGTCTGCAAATAATGGCCAGCAAAAGACATGTTGCTAAAGTGGGCAAACACAGAGATTTTGGAAGATAGTCTGTTCTGCTTAAAGCACGCGTGGAGGAACTTGCGGAAACCACAAAAGGCTCCAATAAAAGCAGCTGAATTCATTGTCAAAATACTGTCTGCCTTCTCCCAGATCTAAAGGAAATGATCGATTGGCTGCATTCATCTTCAGTTTCGGTAATAAAATCACGGATTTCTGGATTGCGACCCCGGATAATTACCACAGATGTGTACCGTCGTTTCTGAGGGATCTGCTGTCTCCGTCCTCACGTTTTATAGCCTGAAGATGGGTGTAGCTGGATCCTCTGAAATATTGGTTGTTATCTGCCAACCTACACGGCGTCATATTGTTGAAGACTTACTCGCCACTATAAGAACCTCAAACTTTACTTCCAGTATTCCATATTCGATTTCTGCAAAAATGTTTACTGGGCACATCTGAAAGCAGCAAAACTCAACAAGGTCTGAGCTTTAGAGTGGTGTTTTGTTTTCACTTCGTTTTGCTTTTAATTAAGGAACTCGTAACAGTTTTGGACGTTGATTAGACGTTATGTAGAAGAAAAAAATGGAAATTGTTTTGGGAATGTTAGATTCCACTTCTAATGAATATTTTTTGCTCATCAAATGAAGATTTAAGAACCCGTATTGATCCTAATGTTTATTTGGTGTACTGTACTGTTTGCATGGGTGTCTTTTTTATTAGTAGTAACTGGAAATAAGTATATATGCAAGTTAAATGCAAGTAATTATACGAGAGAAAATGTAAAGCTTTCCCACGACCTGGACTGTTTCTTGTGGCATGTTCTGCATTATATTCTGCATGTATTAGAATTCAGACTTAAGTACTTTAAGTTCTTTTTCATTTCACTGTCATTTACAACTCTACATTACGGCAGAAACAGCTGATACACTACCACACGCAGCGTTCCAAGATGCTACACATTTTACCATGTCCAAACAGGTATGAATTTAATTGTTAACATCAAAGGAAGCGTTAACCACCAAATTTATTGTCATCTGTTTCGTCGTCATTCATACTTTCGCATTTTAATAATTTTAACTGAAATTACTAAAGGAAAGGGTAATTGTTCCAGTAAAATCTAAGGGTTTGTAGTTGATAAACACATGTCATACATGTCATTATGAAATATTCTTAAAGACAACTTGCACCAATTATTAAAACATTTCAGCTTGATGATTCAGAATTGAGTTTCCTTAGATGGGTGAAGATCAAATATGCATAAAATGTATATCTAGTAGCAAAAAAAGATAAAGCAGTAAAAAACAAAGATGTTAATAGAATAACTGTTTGTATTTTTATCTTTAATCAAATATGTTTCGTTGGAGTCTTCAGAGTGAACAGTAGATGGCTGATGGTTAAAAGCGTCTGCTGTTTATGTCTGAAGTGTGTAAGTGATTGTTGAGACACAAACTTCGTTGAATGTTATGTTGTTAAAACAGAATTCTGAATGCATCAGATGTATCATACACAACTTGCATTGTTAAATATATGGAACATGTGTAATCTGTCTGACACTTTAAGCAAACGTTATTTTAAAGTAACATATTTCACATCACCCATTAACGGAATATTTTTCAGATATTTTTAAAACCATTTCTAGCAATTTTTAATTTAAAATACTGTTACTTTTATATATAAAGTTGGTACAATTAATAATTTTGCCTATTATATATAAAGTTGGTACAATTCATAATTTTGCCTATATTAGTAAGTACAATGACATACCGCTCAGAAATAACTGTCACAATAAAGGTGAAATATGAGTCCATGATAATAGTTACCAGCCTTGGCAGTATGAACACCTTCATCTGGAAATGCAGCACAAGTATGTTTCTTTGAATAAGCAGTGTCAAGGAGAAGTTTTTGTATGACTTGCAATGTGAAACCCATACTTTTATGGTGACATGTGTATTGTTTGCAGTGCTGGCCGAACGTTAAATTTCTTGGCCAGATCATGTAATATTTTAAATATCAAACATTGACAATCACTAATACACGTTTTAAGCACCACTTCTTTTAATATGATTCAAAATTAGATAGACGAAGATAATAATAGTCAAATTTTCAGTTATGGCAGGCAGTTTTTTTTTTTTTTTTGTTTTGTTGTGCTTGTTCGTGCTATCCTGTTTCCCAACCCAACACGAGCGCCATGTTGTTTTGTGTGTGTGTGGTGAGGAGCTGTGCCTTGTCTCACTGTGCAGGCCCAAAAGCGTGCCTAGTTCACCCATGGTCAAACGAGCATTTACTCGCCTTGGCAACCTGACAGCTGGTTGGGGCCGATCCATACGCAAGCAACACTCGCAGCTTACTGCTGATGACAAGAAGAAGTGGTCCTCCTCACAAGACTGTTCGAGTGAGCTGCCTAGCACTAAGTAGCTGTACCTTCTCAGGATTTGGCTGTCAGACAATTTAAAAGCAATAAGATTCCCTTATGGTCACTTTAAAACTGAAGACCACATGATATTTTGAAATCTCAAGGCCTATCACTGTTAGTCAGAACTCTGAAAACGAAGCCAATTTGTGCCATTCTAATGCAGTTTATTACAACAGGCTATTTCCCTTAGTAGCTGTACAGAACCGAGTTCCACTCAAGAAATTCCTGATCTTCCCTGACACCTGAAGTTTCGCTACCCCATCAACAAGAGCCCTCCACTTGTCCCTATGCTAAGTCACACCAATTCATTCTACATCCTTCCACCTAATTTTTTGAACAGTTTTAATATTATCCTCCCATCTATGCGCCTTCTAAGTGGTCTCTTTCTTTCAGGTTTTCCTATCAAACTGGTGTATGTGTTTGTCATATATCCCAGCTTTATATTCTGTCACATACTGTTTATTACAGTAAGAAGGGTTTAGGCCCGTACCCAACACCTAAGCTGAATGATACTCTCCAGTCCGCAATATATTTACGGCAACCCTGCATATCTGGTGGCCATCTCGAGACACCCATCAAATGTGGCCATTTCCCTTACATATTGCCGCACGCCCCACTTTACTTTTTCTGTGCAAATCTGCCATAATTTTAAATTTCTTCCTCGCCTTATATGTGTTACTTCCATGTTTCATTAATAATACTACCATTTATTTAACCCATATTAACATAAAGAGTTTGTGACAATTTCTGACTCCTTCAAGAATATGCCGTATGTTCAGTAGTCCGTATCTGTAGAAGCTAACCGTTCCTCAGGCTTACTCACCATGGCTGTAGGTTTGAGTTGATGTAGATGGCTGACCGGGAACAACAGGTTTGAGACCTGCGCTCTTCTGGGGTGTTACGTAGCGTCGAGTGGTAATCTTTTACCGACGTCTCGAGACAACGTATCGGTCCCATCTTCAAGGGTCAAGAAGTCCAATGTAGTATGCTTTATTGGACTTATTAGTCCACTCGACGCTGCGTAACACCCCAGAAGATCGCAGATCTCATCAACATTGCGGCGGGAGCCTGAAATTATGGAAACAACAGGTTTATCCCGAGGAAACGTTTAAGGCGTCGTATTACGACGCCCATGAAACCGCCCGCTGGGTGAGACATTAATTCAAGGATATGTGGTCGCTGGTTGTAAGGTTGTTTAATCCATTCCTTTGGATCGCAGGGCGCTGACGCACAAAGGTGTTCTGTGTTCACGTGCCTTGTCTCTAGTGTTTCGAATTGCATAGCAGTTGTAAGTACAGTGAGACCTGTGAAGTTGGCCACCCTTGTAAGTCGACCACCTGTCATACTTGGCCACATTTTTATTGAACCGGCAAATTCCTATGATATTATACATGGTTGTTACTCCATAACTTGGCCACCTGCATATCTTGAATGTTGGCCACAGCTTTCACGTTTAGTGCTATGCTTTATATGTAACTTCAACCTCCCTATGTTGGCCAACCTAAAGATTTTACACTTTTTGTGTCATACTGTACACAGGCAGAATCCTCATTTACTGTGTAAGCAGAAGTATCTTTAGCCCGCTCAACCTCCATCCTTTCTCCACAAGTGTTGACAACAGTTCGGAATTTCCTGGTGGAACTAACCCATAATTGTACTTCAAGTCCCCATTCATTGACAGGGTTATATATTATACCTGCTTTCTATTGTTACCGTTGAAAATTATTCAAGCTGCGTGAGGTCGTTTGTTACTTGCTTCTAGATTGAATTAGAAAACTTAAGTTAAGAACAATAAGTTAAGAACAATACAGTATGTGTGCTGTAACATTTCGTAGAACCCTCTTACAAATTTAAGACGGGATGAACATAACACTTTACTGTTTTTCTGTGGGGAAAACATTGGTTTGGCCGACCCAGACTTACAGCCAGGGATCGTATTGCATCGCAACAGAGGCATGCTCTATTGTCCAGCTGTAATTTAGGTCCGGGGGGGACCCCCGGGGGGGGGGGGCCGGCCTGGTCCTGATGCGTCGTTCTGATGCGAGCTGTGGGCAGTGAGTGCTCCCAGTGCCCGCTAAGACGGAGCCGTACATTTTCACTAGTGATAATGCACGGTTTCATTTTGGTGGTGTCAGGCGGTCATTAGTGTGTAACAGTTAAAAGAATTTATGAAAACGTAACATGGGCTGTAAAAGAAAAAGGTTAGAGGAGTTGAATATGGAGGAGAAAAAAGAAGTGCTAGACATAATAGATAAAGCTGTTAGTCAAAGAATAATTGCTGTGCAGTTTATTGTTGTGAAAGCCACTGTTGGGAACATAAACACAGGAGCACAGTACTGAAGGCTTGGGAAGAAAGCTGCAGTAATGAAAGGTAAAGAAAACTACGAAGAACTGATGTTAATGCTGTAACACTACAATTTGTTCTAAAATGTCGTGGAATGAATATTCCCGTTACTGGACCAACACAAAAGCCAGGGAAACTGCACAGAGACTTCATGTTGGAAATCTTCAGACAAGCAATGGATGGCTTGAATCGTTCAGGACATGACACAACATTAACTTTCGATTCCCAACTGGTGAATCAGCAGCAGTAGACATGGCAGCGGTTGAAGCCTGGAAATCAAAACTGCACCAGGTAATAAATGAATACATACCCTCAAATCAATTTAACGCAGATGAGGCAGGATTGTTTTATCGACAAATGCCAAGAAAAAGCTTGATCCAGAAAGGGGAAAAATATAAAGGTGGGAAACTATCCAAGGAAAGATTAATTTTTTCTTTCCGCTGTAGTGCCATTGGTGAAAAGTTAAAGCCTCTAGTCGTCGGTAATGCTGCACGTCCTCGTGCACTCAAAGAACAACAGATAGACACGTAGCATCTTCCAGGTGATTGGCGTTCGAATAAAAAGGCATGGATGACCCAGGCAATTTTTGAAGAATGGCTTGAAGATCTAAATCATGTGATGAGAAAACAAAATCGAAAAATCTTGCTGCTTGACAACGCAACCAGGCACTGTGGGGCAAAAGATATGAGCAACGTAAAGGCGAAATTCCTTCCACCACATCTAACATCTGAAGTTCCACCTTTAGACCATCGAATCATACGAGCATTAAAATAGCCACACCACCAGCAAATATTACAGTACATTGTCACAATCGCAGAAACTAATAACACAAAGTCTGATTTTAACAAATCAGTATTAGTCTTACACGCAGTTTGATGGTTAAGTAGTGCTTGGGAACAGATGTCAAGGCAAATGATTTTGAAGAGCTTCCAACGAGCGGGATTTAATAACCACCAGGGAAAGAACGAAGGCTGTGCGGAAGATACGGGGCTAAACCAAGGGACGTGCTGTCTTCCGTTGGATGTTGAGAAGGACACAGCGTCAGCCGATGAGATTGAAAGCGATGATACCGACCTCATTGTACATGAAGAAGTACCCTCCAACCTGGACGAAGTTCTGGAGGATATTTTCAAGGAACTGAATGAACAAAACCAAGACTCACATTGTGAAAGTAGTGATAGTGGTGATAACAGCAACGTAGTGAACACAAACAACAGCAGGCCATTGCCTAGCCATAAGGAAGCTCTCCAGTGTGTGTCTTAATTAATCACATATTCCTCAGCCCACCAACCTCAATTCGTAGGTGATCATTTTCGCCTGTGTAACAGTATTGAGTGGCGGTGGATGACAGCTAAGACAATAAAAAATCAATTAAAAATTTTCGCCAAATGAATGAAATTACTGTTGCTGAATTTCGGGTAACATAATCTTATAAATAATGTGTTTAATACACAGATTAATGTTTCTGTCTCTTGCAGCTAATGTATGTGCACCATATTAACACAGAAACGCTTGTTATCCGTGAGTTTCTATAAGTTAGCCACCTGTGTAAGTTGGGCGGTTTTGAATGGAACCAAAGTTGGCCAACATAGACAGGTTTTACTGTAATTTTAGCCAGTAACAAATGCTAATTTCATCTCTTAATTTACATGATAATTGGCGACTCGCGTAGATATGCGTGAATTCAGCATTTTCATGGTTCTCAAGTACAAAAATCTGTATTAATTCCATGCCGCCAATTTAAATTAGGTTTTAGTAACGTTGGGCGTGCTCCAAACTGCAGCTATAAGGACACGAACTTCACTAATACCGAAATCAGGCATCTCTCGCCCACACCCAGCCAGTCCCAGCATGAGTACCTAAGTCCTGCTGTACGTTCATGCCTTTCAGATCTTGAATTTGGGTTTCTTTGATTAGTTATTCACACCTTGGCCCCGGAACCTCGAATTCGCGTAAAGAAGCCTATTCAAATCTGATAGTGTTTTATTGACGTCAGTTGACCTGTTGCCCTCCCATCATTTCATATCTTAAAGGACCAGCCGCGACGGTACAACAGAAGTTGCGCCATTTTTTGCCCACTGTCTTGGTCCACGAACTTTGCCGCCAGTCTGTAGCCTGGAAGATTTGAACTTCATGCTTTCTTTAAAATTTGGGTCAAAATGCTACGTAAGCTTTCATCAGACTCTGCTTAATAAGGAGAATTGCGCCCTAATCAAATGCCCAAATTTCACCTTCCTCTTAATTTTCATAAGCCAGATTAACTGCCGAAGTCTCCAGTTTATGGTCCCATTTTGGCACCTCTGCCCGAGAGTGGAACTTCGTCCCGTAGCCGGTTACGAGACATTCTCCTCTACATATAGCTTAGAAACACTATATTCTGCGAGACCAGAGGCTCTGACAGCCACGTTGCTGAAGTATCGTGCCCCGCTGGGATGTTACGCCATGTCAACTGACAAATAGTTGACTTATGTAACCATTTATCTGTCAGTATGGTATGATGACAAAGACCCCAAAAAGCCAGAAATTAAATGAGAAACGGTATTACAGTTTCTCAAAAAAGAAACATTGTCTACCAAATACCTATGCTAGCATACAGTCACTACTGCTTGCCAAAGTAAGGAAATTCTCAAAAAGCCATATATACTGAGTTAAAATACTGAATGCATTAACCTACGTTTCTGACTGAACAAATCAGTTCCTGTAATACTTTGTTTGTTAGGTTCTTAACTAGTTATAGGCAAATGGTTATTCTCAGATTTTAGGTTAGCATAACCGCACCGAATACGATTTGTAATCACATATACTATTGTTGATTCTAGGACTCATATGCTCACTATTGCTGTTATATAGTCTGAGCTATTGAAGGTGCCATAAAATAAACAAAGAATGAAACTAACAACCCTGATTCATCCCAGCACCAGGTCTACATTCTGTCAGTAACCAGCATGTGCTTGTTAATTACATCTTGCTTTGTACAAAACATTTCAGTATTAAGAGTATAATGTGATGTCCTTCAACAGACTTTTGGAGAGAATTCTGTCATTAAGCAATGTGTATATGTTTGCACAACAGGCTTTCATATTTGGGCAACACATGTTGCCAGATTCAGTCTGACAGCCAACAACTGAGATTGATATAACTAAGTCTGTTCTTTTAAAGGCTTTGAATGTTGTCAAATGTTCAACAGTAATGCCAACTCCTTGTTGCTACAAGTTTGATTAATTTTCTTTATCTTCAACTTAGGGTAATGTTAAGCCATAACTGGTAATTTCTCCTGAATAGTGCAAAGATAAAACTATTAACACAAATAATTAGTTAACACAGAAACTTGGTATCAGATTCATTGTTAACACTCACTGTCATGGATGAAAATGTGATAGCACATATTGCAGTCTTCTGATACTAAGGATCCTACTAAAGTTCTGAAACTAAAATATATGTACAAATACAAGGAAGAGAATGAAGGCTGTCATTTATGGATAAAGTGTTTCACTCCCTGTGCAGATGTTGTACACAAAGTATTTAACAGAATTCTGTTATTAATATGTTCAGTACAAATTTCATTTTAAGGTTAAAATGAATACATATTGAAATGTGAAATAGCAAGTATTGTGTGGACATCAGAGTTCTGACAACCTGCTGAATATTGTCCATTACACAACCAGCTGATGTACTTCGCTTCACTGGCAGTGAAAGGGTGAGAGACAGTGGTCAGTGATAAAGGGCCCAAGGAAACACAGAAGAGGAAAGCAGTTAGAAAGTTTTCCACTTTTAACAGACACATAACCAGGGCCAGATTTAAGCATGTGGTGGCCCCTAAGCTCTAATATTTAAGAGGCTCCTCCCACTCTACTGTATTTTAGGTTTGGCAGTTCTTGATGCTTGCGGAAGGGTATGTATAAAATGCTACATCACATTCATATTGTTTTATTAATTTTTGTTAAAATAGTACTAATAAGAACACAAAAGAAATAACAGTGTATAGTAGTAGTATTTATGATAAATGCATATCTGAAACAACTAAACCTCGTTGATAATAATAACAATAATTATTATCTTGTATTATGATATTCCTTTTATGCAAATGCATTAATTTTTTTTTAGTGAGGCGCCCTCACTGAGGCCCCTTGTAATGTCAGGCCTTAAACTGTAGCTTGTCTAGTTCATACATAAATCCAGCCCTGCATGTGACCATCACTCATGTTTATTATGCTTCATGCCATGTCTCCGTCTTTGTCGGCATAGAGGTGCAGAGTGGGCAGTCATATAATAGAATACTTTGAATAAAGCTTAACACACAGAATAGCTAGACATTCTCCTGTTGGTAAAGGTTATGATTATGGTCTTCTGGGATGTGACACCATGTAGTCTAACAGACAGGTACCATCTTAAGTACCAATTTCAGAGGATCCTGTTGCCTCCATTCTCTGTGTATAAGAAGCCATCTACCTTATGATCTCATTGTAGCCCAGTAGACAGGTGTTTAATGTTACAGAGGAACCTATTGTCTCTGTAGTGTTGGTTCTATCTGGCAGACTACAAGATTATCAGGTGCCACTTGTCTTCCCTGAAGGTGGAAGCAACATATTTATCCTAAGCATTGGTCCCTATCTGTTAGACTACATTATTACCACACGTTACTTTTATGCTGAAGATGGGATCAGTGGGTTTCTGCAAAAAGTTGTTACCTATCTGCCAGATTACATGGCCTCACAATGTGACAATGACATCCCAAAACACCATACTCTTATTATAGAGGCAAACTTAATGTTACTCTTTTTAAATTGTGCTCCTCTCTGCTGTGACACCAAGTAGTGTTATGACACAAAACATTAGGACGCCAGTTTTCACTGCCACAGAAACTCAGACATGATTTGATTCAGGTATGTGGTTCTCTCTTGGCTCTTGCCTGCTGTATACCATACTACCTCACAGTCTGATATAACCCAGTGTATAAACACAGATTCTGTGAACCATATAATTACAAAACTCGCCCATTGTTTTGAGACCAAACCATATGGTAGTAGTGTGGCAGGGAAGCTGCCTTATATTACTCAGTCTAGCAGTACATAATATAATGCTGTCTGCCTGCAGATAAGGAGGGTAAAGATAAGGACAAGGAAGGGAAATCACAGATTCCACAACTTGCAGTCCCTCGGCTCAGTGTTTGTGCGGATGCTCAGAAGGTAGACAGGGCCAAGCTTGCACAGACTGAGGTAGGTGTCTGGTCATCATGGATTTTGTCAGTTGTTCCCACCCTCAGGCAACAAACTCAGTAACATCACAAAATATTTGTTCTTTAATTAATGCAGGTTCTTCATCAGATTCAGTTTCATGTCACACAACTCAACCTTTCAAGTCTGCTGACACTGAATGTGATAATTCTGAATTGAAATTTGAAAAACTACTGACATTTACATTTTCATCTTCTGGGTTATGACACCTTGCGGTCCAGTAGACAGAAACCAGTGTTCTGAAGGAGCCTGTTGCCCCCATCTTCATAGTCCCCAAAACTTTGTAACTGCTAGCAGACCACATAGTGTCATAAACTGTAGGACTGCAGTTTCGGTGTTCATGGTAACCGCCATGAAAGCGGTGATCTTTGCATGAATATCGGGCTTGGTATGTTGAAGTGAAAGGATTTTGCAGTTAGTCTTCTTTTGGAGCCAGTCCAAAATTAAAAAGCCATTTTTGTTATTATAGTTGGAGTGGGTCCGATAGTTTTCAAACTCATGCAAAATAAATAGGGTATGTTAAAGTATCACTGTGAACGTACATGAAACTCAGTGGCTTAATGTTGAAACGTACCGGAAAATTTAAGTCTGAGGGTCAGGAGATCCTGTTGAGTGAAGAAAGTTTGGATATCACTGAAGATAAGATTCCATTTGGACTTCACCCATTGTCCAAGTTCTGTTCATAAAAACCACATTACTTGAGGTAATGGCCCCTCTTCCCATCTTCGTGTGAAGGGGTCTGCCTTGCAGTAGCTCTGTTTTGAGGCTCAGTACTACAGACCTTTCTTCATATCCTCCCCACCTGAAGACAGGAATACTGTAGGCCCCATTTCTGAAATGTGCTTTTTTATGTGAAGAATTATTACGATGGACAAATAAGTACTGTAATTCTTCATTTAGATGGAAATCATTAGTTCACATTTTATGTTGTAGTAATTAAGAGCTTCACTAACAGTTCAGCAAACTGGAAGCTGTAACCAATTCTGGACTTCAGTTCATAAAATCTGTGGGTGTACCAGATCAGCATTAATACAGGCTCAGTCAGACAGTTGTTAAAACAGAGGTGCATCACTGTAATGAGTAAGGACTGGAGGCATTGAACATATTTACTGATAAATGTACTTAACTTGGAAAATAATACTTTTATTAGTTCTGTAGTACCCTAAGTAAAGGGATGTACCTGCACATTTATAAAGACCCTCTAAAGAAGTTACGGAATGTTTTCCTGTATATGTTTGGTATTACCATCCAGTTCTGTTTTTCAGTTGGTCGGGCTCTTATACTGCACTGCTTTAGTGACACACACACACACACACATTATAGGTTACTGAGTGTTGTGTTTGTTCAGTACTAATATTGTTATCCCCCAAATAACGTCCTGCTATGAGCCTTGTGAGATGATACAATTTAAAATCTCCTGTTTCCAGATGTATTTATATCATTTTAATAGCCACAACTTTATTGAAATGACAATTCTGGAATCATATTTTCTTATATTTTAAATGCTTGTGAGAATTTAAGTTGTAATGGAAGTGAATATTAATATTACAGTCCTCTGGTGCATGATGTCATGCAGTTTGATAGAGAGGTACCAGTGCTTTCACTGAACCTCCTGCCTTCACAATCACGGCAGAAAACTGAGCAAGTGGAATCTGTAGGTTTCTCTAAAATTTTGGTACCTCTCTATTCCCATGATGTCACTTACTACAAGAACTTTTATACACCTGTTCAGTCCAGCTATATCACTTTCTGTTATTTCCCACTCAAGGGCACTATTAAAAACAGCATTATCCAATGACAGAACTGTTGCAATGTATGTCAATATATGGTGTGCAGTTCCCGATAATAGAGTTTGACCCGGAGACATTCCGGATCCTGCTGGACTACCTCCACACAGGTTCCTGTCCACTGACGTGCTGTAATATCCCAGGGCTCATCTGTGCAGCAGAGCACTATGATCTTCCTGAATTACTCCAGGCATGTTTCCATCATGCAAAGCAGTTTCTCAGGATAGAAGTGGTGAGTATACACCGCATTGTGAGTCACTGTCAATGCACTGACTTTCTCTAGTATCCCATGTCTCATCTGAGCAGCAGAGTGCTGACTTTCCTCAATTACTGAAGGATGTGTCTGTCATGCAGAGCAGCTTTGCAAGATAAGGGTTATGTGAATATACCAATTTTTGATTCCGTGTTAGTTCACTGATGTGCTCCATAATCCCAGGACTCACCTGCACAATAAAGTTCTATGTCTTTCGTCCATTACTACAGGCATGCCTTCACATTTCAAGTTCCTTAGGATAAAAGTGGTAAAAAGGTACTGCTTCATGAGCTTTGTATGTCTGTTGATTTGCTCCAGCATCAAAGGGCTCATCACTGCAGCAGACAACTGTGTTTCAAAATGATGTGTGGTAATAAATCTTGGAAAAACTATTTGACTTTGTTTGTGTAATATTTTTGTAGAATATAAAATGATAGTATGGGAGTAGAATGAAGTTTTACTGAAACTTTGAGTCTGACGGCAGGAATTAATGAACAATTGTGGCAAGTCATGTGATACAGAGATAGATCATACACATGCTTACACATTTCATATGATACATCATTTGTAAGTCAACAACTTAGAACATGGCAACAGTAAATTTCATAAACATAATGTACACTTACACTAAGTACTGAAGAAAAAGAAGATAAAGTAACAGTAACAACAAATTACAGATATGTTGGACATTAAATATCTACAACAGTAAAGCAGGCTTTATTTCTGGTCAGAAATGATTGTTTAGTAATAGAAGAGTCAACACATATGTAAGTCATGGGAGAGGAATTATAGAAGCAAGGAAATTGCTTGGCGCTGAATGGAGCTGCTGTGTGTTACAGGTCTGCGTCATGCTCTGCTCACTAGAAAATTATTACTGGAGATACACTTCTGCCTCAGAGCTCGTCAATATGATACTTGCCTTTGTGGAGGGAAAAGCACATCAGGTAAAATGAGTTATTTAACTAATAATTTTCCCTGTGTCCTCTTTTTGCTTGTGATCATATTCATGCTGCCCTTTTCTTATTCTTCTCATCTCCCCCAACTTTTCATTACTCATCATGGTAATGTACCACCCCTCTGTCCCTTTCATAGCCTTCATATAGTGTCACTTCTCTATTTATTAACTGGCAACTTACAAACAGCCTGCATATATAAATAGGAATTATTTGAAAATATTGCTTTATTGTCCTTCTGGCCCAAAAACTGAACAAAACTGCACAAAATAATACATATAATAATAATAATAATAATAATATAATATAATAATATAATAATATAATAAATACATTTGTACCTACAAATGTAATTATATGAATAAAATTAATTACATAGGAAATTTTTTTCAGTAATAGCACATAACTGTTAATGGTAAAGTTGTCCCTGTGCTTGACATGAAGGAACATTCTTAATCTTGTTAATAGTTTTGGGTAAGTGGTCAGCTTCACTCCCCAGCCACTTTATCTGGCGGAAAAGAGGGCCTGGTAACTGTGTAAGATGAGATCTGATGATGGCTCTAAGAAAAAGGATTTAGCATTATTTTATTATTTTTAATATTCAAGAAGTGATCTTAATATATATATAATTGCACTTTAAATTGATATACAGTGAAACTCGCTTAAGAAAAACCTGGTTAAGAAAATTTCCCGCCTAAGAAGTCAGGATAAAAAAGCACCAAAATTCTCCCATTTCATTAAAATTACCCTTTTAAGAAATTTCCCGCTTAAGAAGTATGATTTTCTTGGAATTTTCAAAATTTTCTTAACAGGGTTTCACTGTATATTGACTAGACTTCATACTGGTCATGTCCAGTGACAAGTGATTTGTTTCATATCCAAAGCCATAAGTCGCTGTATGGTGAAATGATGAAATGTATATATGCGTATGTGTATGTATTGAACAAGCTGCTGAATGGGACCAAGAGCCAGTCTCGACCCTGGAAAAGAGAAAACTTTCTTGCCTCTACTGGGAACCAAACCACAGATTCCTCCATTGCTCAGTCCATAGTCTAACCCTTCTTATGTCAGTGGATTTTAGTCGAAAATTTGCTCTGAGTAACAACTTATTACAATCTCTTTTTATTTCATTCTATTCAGTTTTTTATACTTTAACTAGGAGGTATGTGTAAATTTTGTGTTATTTCTATATATTGTACTATAGTGTGACATTTGCAGACTAAAGCTATGGGTTAAATAGGCTCTTGTTTATAAGAATAAAAACCCAAGCTCCATATATTTTAGTATGCCTTAGGCAAAAATTGCTGTGGGTCTTGAAGTTTGACTTATTAATAGACTTTTGGGACACACATCAGTATTAAGTAAAGGAATGCATGCAGTCCCTTTCCTGTTGAAACTGTCAGGGATTCTATTATCTCTCACCCTTTTTATGCCTTGTGGCAGCTTCCACATATAGAGAATATATGGAGGACTTCTTTCACAGTCACCTTCTTCCTCATGAGAAGGATTACAATTTCTGTCATAAAACACACTCCCACAGCTCAAGTCTCGTTTCCTTTGCTGCTTATCTAATCATCAACCCAGCTTTGTCAAACACATAAAAATGCAACTTCTCAGTTTTGTGAGCTTGATTTCCTGCTTTCTACCACAGACTTCATGGAGAATACCTAACAATATACTGTGTACTATATATTCTGAGTTAGTGTCTCTCAGAGAGTAACTGGTGGCTACATTACGCTGCTGTTTAGGGAAATAATTGCTATTTCTTCTGAGAACTATCTGAAAACCATAAGTAGACTGTATGGCAAAAATACAGGAATTTCTAATGTTAAAAAGCATATTGGTACATACAGTAACCGCTGTGCTTTGAAGAGGTGAGCCAGTGTGCAAGTGTTGCAGTAACACTAGGAAAGGCTGTACTGTCACTGCAATTAATTTGTTAGTTTTCAGTTTGTAGACCAAAATATGGTACAAAGTGATATTATTAGCTGCAAATTGGACATTAAAGTAAGCCAAGAAACCCATAAATGTGATAATAACAAATGTCATATGTCAACAGTTAGTATTAATCCTTCTTATTCAGAAGGTCCTGATAGCGAGGCTTGGCCTGCACACCAGTTATACTGAGAGTACTTCTTCTGAACTTTCCTCAGCCCTTGGAGGGGAATGCCACAGCAATATTTCAAGTTAGGTTGTTGACACTTACTTGAACATCCTTAATTTCCTTACTATTTAATACTGTATGATCAGAGCTACTCATAGTGTCATTAAGTAAATGATATGTAAGTGTGGTAGTGGTGGTGGTGGTGGTGGTGGTGGTGGCGAAGGCGGCAGCGGCAATTGTGGTGACGACGACGACGATGGTGCGGTGGAGGCGGTGGCAGCAAAGATCATAATGATGACAACAACAGTAACAAAAACATCAAGTTACAACAGCAAGACCAGTTGTTGGATAGTGTCTTTCTTTGGGATGTGGCAGTGTATATCTTGACAGATAAGTACCAATGTGCCTTTGAACTAACGCTGTGCAGATGTCAAATACATATCATGTGCTGTTTTCTGTTGGTGCAGCTGTTTCAGGTAGATGACTTTCTAAATCTGTCAGAGTCAATGGTTCAAATGATAATGTGCCGCAACTTGGATGTACCCGAGGTATGCAAATTTGAAGCGATGCTGGGGTGGGCACGAAACAAAATACGCACAAAGACATCATCTAAAATGGATTCTAAGTTGGAATTTAAGTGCATCATGGAGCGACTGGCACGTGACCTCAAGCTGTATAGAATATCTCCTCAGGAACTAATCAAGGTTTGTCAATTGCTGTTTTGTTCAGAAGGTTATATGTCCCAGTATTACTGCAGCCCAGTGGTTTGTCGCTACCACAGTGACAGTTCTTGACGGAACCCAGAGATATTCCGGTCCATATCCTGTAGCCTGAGGTAGAGATTTTATTATACTGAACATTTCCATGGCAATTTTTTCTGAGTTACACTCATCTCCAATAGCACTTTGAATTATGTGTTCAAATTCTGACACTGGTATTTAAACCAGTTATTTGTTCAGCCTCCCACACTTGCATTGTAAATCAATTATTTGTTCCATCTCTCACACTGACACTGTAAATCACTTACAGTAACATTCCTCAGCCTCACAGACCTGTTCAAAAGCACTTGTTTGTGAAAATTTTAGGCAGGAACCCTAATGCTGAAATTTCTTTTCTACATCTTTATCCGTTTGTTCGTTCATTCATTCATTTATTATACTTTCCGTAGATCTGGAGACATAGGAATAGTCATTCATTACAAACGTGTATGTGTACAAAGAAACGCTTGTCAAGTAGTAGTACTATTAACAGGTATACACACATATTTCACATGTTAATATATAAGACACTATAATACAATTAAAATACTGTAGCATATAATCAAAATGGAAAGTAGTGGATAAAAATAATAAAACTGTTGATTGAGTATGTCAATTGTTGTAAAGTCTCCGTTCATTATATAACTGAACTTATAAAATAGAACTAAAAAAACATAATGTAGGGAATGTTATATAAAATGTTGAATGACAATAAAGTCATAACATTATAAAAATTTGATGACTTACAAAAAACCAAGACCTTTAGTTTGTTTGTAATTTAAAAATTCTTCAACAGAATAAAATGAATTACTTATAAGGAATTTCATCAAAACTGATTTGAACTGCTTCAAGTCATGTGACAGGGATTTGATAAATAACGGTAAGTGATTACAAATCTTAATTTCAGAGTGATAACCTCCCTTTTGGAATAGTGTCAGATTTGACTGGGGAAAATGCAAATCAATTCCATGTCTTATGTTTATGTTGTACACCTCAGAATTGAATGTAAATAGATTTTTATTCACGACAACAAACACAGAAATTGTCTTTGAGAAAATGAAAATATTATACCACCAGAGACTTAACTGAATTACATTGACTATTTTACACAAAATAACTTAATCAGTTACATGAGTCAGTACTTGCCAACTCACCAGTATCATTATTTGCTGCATGTAAACAATGATATGATGATATATCAGACCTGCTATTTTAAGACAAATTCTCAGTACACAGGCATTGCAAAATGTATATGTGTCTTCACATCCCAAAATTGTACTATCATTATTTGTAACTCACATCAGTTTTGGTGTAAGTGTTCTGTAAGGATGTGTTTGCTGTTAATCAACCCAGTTATCCAAACATCCACAAATGTGCATGCAAGCTGCATGTTACGGCCATCTTATCTTCCTTCATTTGATCATCCTAACAATGTTTAGTGAATAGTACAATTTATTTAGCTCCTCCTTTTTCATTTCCACATAAAATTCTAGTTGTCCTGGACATGATAGTTTGAATTTACACGTGGTCTCTCTGTATAAAGCACACCTTAAAGTTACGGAAGCATGGCTTTCACATTCATCAAGTTACCAGTTCTATAGAAAGTGTTTATTTTCTTCAGATTGTGCTGCCAAGTAAAGCGATCAAGAATGAGCGCATCCTGGAGACTTTGATGTTCCAGGCAAATTCTGGCATGTATCGGGTACAAGACAGTTATCTGGCAGCCTGCCAACAGAGGCTCCAGCAGCAAGACTCAAGGATGAGTGAATGGGAATCGTTTGACTATGGCATGTAACATGGTAAGTCTGATTCTAAACATTGCACTCCTTTACTGGGTTCAAGTCTCTGAAGCTTGAAAGTTATGTAAACTGTTTCTGTCTCAAAGTAAACACTGCATCTCCATTTCAAAGACAATTTGTTAATTTTGTCTAGGAAATACAGCCACTCTTTATTCTGAGAATCATAGCAGACACATAAATACAGTGTGTAGGTAAAGTGCAGAGTTCTTGAATGTTAAATGAGGAAGTACCACTGAGCTTTAACGGGTTAAACCATTATCCCATGCTAAGTGGGTCCTTGGTTGCCGTGACATAATGTAGGAGATGACCTCCAGATATGGCATATATGAAACAAGACGTTGCAGGTATATGACAGGGGGCCATCCTCCAGCTTGTGAGTTGAGCACAGATTAGCAGGTCCTGAACTTGAACACCCATCATGTATCAAAACATTATACAGGGCCTTTGGCTTCTTTGTATGGAGATTAGTGACAAGAAATCATCACAATCTGTATGCTTGTACAATGATCTGTTAATTTTTGTTGACAGTTGGCTTAGGAGTGGTCTACTGGAACAGCATCATAAAACTGTTATGTACTGGAAAATACTCGCAGCCCATAGTGAGCAGCGTTCTGGTGTTTGTTAAGAAGCGAGAGTGCATGTGCACAAACACAACAACATGTGGAGATGGACAGCAAAATTTACGTCCAAAATGTAGCATAACATACTCATTAATTTTAGCTTCATATACATATATATTTTCTCCCCTGTTCCCTGTTAAAAATATATATCTTGAGAGAGAGAGAGAGAGAGAGAGAGCGAGACGTCACAATATCTTCAATCTTGCTGATGGTCTGAAGTGTGAACTACTTTGACAATATCCTCGCACAATTCCCACGACTTCCCGAGCAGAATCCAGAATTGCATAGCCATGGTGAGATCCGTAGTGTTGCTAATTTTTTCACTTTTTATATAAATCGTGTCTATGAATCTTGAACAGACTGAAAGCTGACTTAATTATTCCACAGTGTAGATCATTCAGTGGAAACAATCTTGCTAGTTTTCAGTGTAATATATCAAACATTTACTGATCCTTTGTAATAAAATCGACACTTTTCCTTTGCTATGACTAATTTCAGTATTTGATTGGACTAGTAGTTAACCGTCTCAGTTCGTGCAGTGAATACCATGGTGTCACTTTCATTTGCAACACAATTTGGTGTTATGAAAGATATTGCGATATATAACAGACATTCATAATTCCAGTTAGCATTTTAGTAAATAAATAACATGTAATTTTTTTTTTTAATATTTACTGCTGGTAACGTAATGAACTTACATTTAATTTAACCATAACTACAGAAATTCATGGCGTTAGGTCTTTACTCTTATAAAACTGACTACAAATATTTAAAATGTATTTAAGTTCAGATATGATGAAATTTGTTGCAGACATTCAACAGTTTACTTGCAAATTCTGACACTGGTCAGATTTTTCACTCTTCAGTATTAGCATTCTAACATTGAGTTTCAGACTGTATGTGTTTCTATCTGATGTCCATTGTCAATGATATTGTGAGGCATTTTGATAGTGACTGCAGTTTTTGTCACTGTGTCTTGCATTTCATCCAAACTATTTCTTGCATTTTTTACATACAGTTACTGTTTGTTGGTGTTCTTTAATGTTCACAATTATTTTATTTCTTCATTTTTAGGTGTGTTCACATCCCTATGGAGCGCCTGTTAAAATCGCTCTGTCCATCCATCCATCCGTTGGTATGCATGAAACAACTTGAGAACTGCTGAACGGATTTTTATTAAATTTTACATTCAGAGGGTTTACTAAATTTTGTCAGCACATTCCAATTTTGGTTAAAGTCAGGCAGCAATAACCAACACTACATGAAGACTTACTTACATTTCTCTGCACCTTTAGCATAATTTGCTAAGTATTTATCAATTGCAGAAAATATTTTGAACAGAAGTTGTAAATAAAAACACATCTTCTCTCCCATTCATTTCTATCATAACTCTTTTAAGAGTTCTCAAGATAAATATAAGGGAGTAAATGCTTCAGCATTACTACTCTCCTTGTACATTTCTGAACTTCTTTATTCCGTAATAAACAGCGGTCTTCCGAATACATGTGAAGATTAACAAGAAGTCTCTTAGTCTCAACAATAGGACATAAAGCTTCCTCCCACCTGAATTCATAGATCTACAGGCACATAACTGCATATTTTATTAAAATATAATTGAACATACATCTGCTGCTTATTACTTTTATTCAAATTTAAACTTTGTTTCTTTTGGAATCATTGAAGAAAAGGGAACAAATGTGCCACAATTGTTATGCTATGCATACATTTCCTACATTTTGTATTATGCATACAAGGTTATTGAATGTTAAGCTGCCTCATCTGTTGAATGTGAACAGTGTATAGCTGTGGGAATATTTGAGTTGCCTGTTGCTGAGTGTTAAATATTGTAAACATCAGCTTTGTTACAGTGTACATGTTACCTATATGAATATATAAGTGGACTGAGCAGTCTAGACATAGAGTGCCAGTAAGGTAATCTGTATATACGGTGATTGTTTAAAAAAAAAACATTTTAGGAAGACAGACAATTTCTTTTGAAAACTTTAAATAGCAGTGTGTCCAGGGGTGAAACATTCCAAGGTTTTGTTATTACCAGTGTCACTACACAAATAATCAGTTTACCACTTCCATGCGTAAATGTTATGTTGTGTAGCCAAAGGTAGGCCTTGTACAATCACAGTTTTTAAGGAAATCCTGGCAACTTCTGAGAATAGATTTGGTGGTACTCGACACAAGTAGGTCTAAGAGATAGCCAAGAGACGACATTCTGTGCATTATGCGTAGGAGATGAGTGGGAAATTTTACAACATTGCACAACAAATAATTGTATTATGACTTTAACAGACTCCAAAATTCTTTAGCTTGTGTGTAATATGTGTCTTTCTTTCTTCAGCCCATAAAATACCTTTAGTGAAAAATTCAATTTGTAGTAGTGTTGGACATATGTTTTGTACTGCTCAGAAGGGAGCATCGCTATGTTTCGTACCGCTCACAAGGGGGCATTGCTCTAGCACTGTCCATAGGTCCATAGGGTAAAGTCATACTGGAGTTGAAATTGTAATACAACCAAACTTGGGTCTGAAACCATCCATTTCAAATCAGTCTGGATCACCACATCGATGCAATGCTGTGTGAATATTTAATTCAACTGGACAGACCAGCTTGTTACATAAATTAAAATTCAAAAGGCAGTTAGAAAGAGAGAGTACACATGAGGACTGACCAAGAAGATGTAAATATACAATGAATTGAATGCAATAAATCATGTTTAAGGTATGAGGTATTGAGGGTGGTAAATGTTCATGTTGTGGACTTCTGGGTTATGACGTGTCACCTTGGTAGGCGGTTCTGACACTTTGAAGGAACATAATGCCACAGCTTCTTTGGAAAATTCTCTTACATTTAAAAATGGAGTCAGTGTGTATCTCCAAAATGTCAGTACCTACCTACAAGATGAGGGGCACACAGTGGCACAGTTAGTTGAGGCACTGTGCTACAAGCCGGAATTCCCGATGGTGTCACTGGAATTTTTCATTGACATGATCCTTCCGGCAGCACTATGGCCCTGGGGTCAACTCAGCCTCTAACATAAATGAGTACCAGGAATATTTCCTGGGGGGTAGATGCAGCCGGTGCGTAGGGCTGACAACCTTACCACTTTCGTGTGCCAACTGTCTTGAAATCTGGGAGCCTCAACCTCCTGGAAACCTCTGGGCCTGTCCAGGCCTGTAATGGGATAGCGTTACCTTTTTTACCTGCAAGATGATGTGGTGTCATAACCCAAAATACATAATATGAATACAATAATGATTGATGAACAATGAAAAATTTTATAATTTAAGCAGTAAAACTGCATTGAAAGGAAGCATTCAAAAAGAGTTTTCAAGGAGGATCTGCAGGGCTAGGGAATTTACCAGACTGCTTCAAGTATGTTTGGAAATTGGACATACATTCAAAGATACTGGTTGTGTTACACAGAAACATATGGAACAAAAACTTGGATACGGAATAAGAGAAGATGTGTGTGTGGAACACTGATAAAGGAACAAAAACAGATACAGTTTCAAACCGGACTGTAAGGAAATATTTTAAAATACAAATACAAGAAGAGAATGAAATTAAGCATACAGCCATATATGCATGTTTTACATATGGGTATCAGTAGGATTGAATGTATAAAAATTAATATGTTGAATAAATAAGCACATTATATTGAAGACGTAAGAATATGCGCAGTACATTTGACAACTGAGTCAGTGAAGTAAGTAAATGAATAGGATAGCATGGTTTGCTACAGTAATGAACTGTTTCATTTGCAAAGCACCCACTGACAAAAAACATTGGTATGTAAATTGGGACCAATATAAGTTATCCAAGGTGTTCTGGAATATAAATACTTCTCATTTTTCTTATTTATTTAAAATTCCGTAAATCCAAATACAGGATATAGAACACGTCATTCCTTAATTTAAGTGTAAAGCTATATAAAGTATAATATAACTCTTATCTAGGTGTAGTGAATTCTCTGTTTCATTTGCAACAGAATTTTACCGAATTATTCTGTGTCAGATGTAAAGTTTCCACACCAGTTAGTATTAAGATTACAGACTTTTGGGAGATAACATAGTGCAGTTTGGTAAACAGGCAGCAGTGGTTCACAGAAACCAAAACCCACAGCCTGTTCTTCTGCCCTGAAAATAGTCACAGCAAGTACCTTCAAAACTTGGTACCCAGATACCCAACTACGCAATATTAGGTTCTAGAAAACCGTATCTTTAATTCTTCTGGTTGTGGATCTACCACTTCAGTTCATCACCAAATTATATAGAAATTTAATGTTTTTTTTTTGTGAAAAATACAAAAGTTAAAAATTGCAAGTGTTAATTTTTGAATATTATTTATTTAAATATGAAGTAAACCAATTAAACGATCATAAACTGTGAGCAAACATGATTTTCTTGAAGCAAATCTTATTTAGATATGTAGCGAGTATTACAATATTGAAACAACATTGATTTCTCGTAGGACAAATTTTATGAGTGCCAGAAAGTTGCCAAAGTATAAAAATTTTAAATGGAATAATTTCCAGTGATGCTGGTAGTATTAAACTCTTGTACAACTAAACTGTGGTGTTGAGGTACTCTTCTTCCATGTTTGTCCATTCACTGGTTTGCACAAACAGCAGGTGTGCCAACTGTATATAAAATATTATGTAAGCCTGGGCTTTGATGTTTCCCTGCTCATTTCTTCCCCATTTCTCTCATTGTCTGCCTGCTTGGATGAATGAACCGTAGCTTCCTGTATCTCCTAGAATATTGTAATATATTGTTGTAGGTTTGTAAAATCCCCATCTTTGTCACATGCTGCACATGTATGTGGAAAATGCCCATATTATATACATACATACATACATAATATACATATATTTTTAAGTACATATGTAACAGTGTTGAAAATGAGTTTGGAAATTTTATATGAAAATTTGTAAAAAATAACTGAACGATAATAGCTATCTGTGAGTGCTTGATTTATTACATGGTAGTGTGATACAAAAGAAGAATTATACCCACAAGTAACAAATCTGTTTGCATTTTACAAGGCATTCCAAATGTTGGAGGCCATATTGTTAAACAGTATCCTATATAAACTGTAATCACTTAACAAGCAGTTTATATATTTAAGACAGATTTCAAACAAAGTACTGTGCACAAAAATGGCCTATTTATAAGAAGCATATCTTCCAGTAACTGCGGAGTAAGAATGCCTGTAATACATGAAACTAGATTGGTTTGTAAGAAATTACATTTCTTGGAGTCCCTTATATTATGTCTTAGATTATGGTGAATTGTAGAATTTACTTACTCAGGTATAAAAATTTCAAAAGTCTTGTAAGTAAGATTGTTAAATGCATATGGATGTCAAGTGGTTCTTCTCATGAAGGGTTAAAGAAAGGATGTTAAGGTACAGTGAAACCCAGGTAGGGTAGCACTGGTGGCTGAGTCAGAGTTCATACTTTAGATAACAAAAGCACAGTAAGAGGTAACAGTAAAGTGCTATTTTTATTGCTGAGCTGATGTTAAGGAATGTAACATTTGAAACCAGCAGGGGTGTGATTCTAAAAATAAAAATTCCAGATTGGACTGGCATGCACTTCAAGGTTGAAGAAACTGGGCATGAATGATAATAGAGTTCTACACACATTGTTATTTAATAACAGCTGTACATTTTTAAACGCAGAATTGAACAAAAAACAGTTCGTCTGATGTAGGTACAAGAAGATGCATGCACATCAGGCAAAGAGGCTGGAAATTAAAAAGCTAAAAATCCGTAATTAATACCCATTATATTCCTGTAATATAAGATACTTTTTTCCTTTGAAGTATTTTCTTGAAAATGACAGTATATTATTGGAATGACATCATCCCTTTTTGAATACATAATAACAAAGCTTCTACCTTTACAGTAGAAAGTTCATCTTCCCTTTTATCTTGAAGGTGCTGGCAGCAGTTTCCTCCAACAAGCTGCTATATATTTACTTGACTATACAGCATTTAGCTATATAGCATCACATAGCAGAATATCATAATCTTTATGTTCACCACTGTTACAATCTTACATCTCAAATGATAATGTCCTGCACTAAGTTCCTTCTAAATGAAGTCCATAAGTTTTTTATATATTAGGCCATTGTATTTTCATTTGTGTCCAGGATCCATCACATTCATAATATCTGACCAGTAGTTAATCTGTTGCATCAAAATCCACACTGATTATATACAAGTAATGAAATTGTTATTTTAACATAAAATGGTTGACCTAGAAATTTAAAAACAATAGTTTCGCTCTCAAAATGAGTATGTATTCTATAAGGGATGTTCAGGATCTAACATCTAAAGGTGTGTTACACTTGCGTTTATTAATCAACATAAATGCCCAACAGATCAAAAAATAATGGACAAAAGCCTGTGGTCCTCCATATAATTTTCAGAGCAACTGATGTATTTGTCCCAACTAGAAGAAGTCTCAATATCTGCACCCACTTGGACACTTTGGCCATCATCATGATGTCAGAAGCGTTTTCCTTTGCTGCTGTTGCATGGTCCAGGAACTGTGGAAGGAAATTCCCAGTGCATGCCACCTAGACATCATATCCTGCAAACTGTTGGATGTATGATGCACATCACTAGTCAGCCTGCATCTTGTGACTAGCAATTTCCTCTCCTGCATATCACTGAAGAAGCACTTTGAAAGAAATCATGTCAGACATTGTGTTGCAGTGAAAGCTGTAATGTGCTGATAAATGCTAACATTGAGCTGTTAGTTCTTATCTGTGTGAATCAAACATGTGCTGAATCACTGAAACAAATACCTTGATTGCTGTGGTGATATGTGCAGAAACAGACAGTCTTACCATTGTTGCTTCTTGTTTTGGATGTCTATACTAAAGTAAAAAGCGTGACTGTAATGGACCTATAAGGGATGTGTATCATGGAGCCTATCTGAAAGGAGCTGTGCAATATAAAAATCAATTTTATTTGAGAAAGTGAGCCAGTTGACAGTCCTGTATGTTTGCAGTCACAGTGTATCTTATATCATGGGTTTTACTGTACACACAGCATGGCGTGTCATGTGATATATTAAGGTTAGAGTAAGGAACATAAAATTTTCAAATGCCTATAAATTGTTAGTCACAGCCCATTATTTTGATTTGGTATCCATAAACAAAGAATAAAGCGATATGAAGATCTTTCAGCATACTGAAGCAATCACTTTATGTGTGGCCATTTTACTATTTTAGGATGGAAGTAGACATGGAAGATTTTTCCGTTTTCACTTGGAACCTTTCATAATTTATTTTCAAAATTCGATATGAAGAGAAATTCCGTTCACTGTTACAAGGCTTCTGGACATGTGTTCTAATAGTGTTGTAACCTACCATAAGAAGTGTAATGGAGGAAATATTTTGCTTTGTTACATGAATGGTGTCAGAAATTATGCACTCTCTCTTGTTCCATCTACAAACTGGTGTTCAAAACCACTACTTGACTGTGAAAGAAACTAAGATAATTGAAAAGTATTAGGAAAAAGACGCCTTTTAATGGAGCATGTGTGGTATGCAAGTTCAAAAATATCCAAGTACAGCATAAAATGATATAACTTTGCAGTTAGAACATGTTCAGCTGGCTCAGGATAGGGACAGGTGGCGGGCTGTTGTGAATGCAGTAATGAACCTCCGGGTTCCATAAAATGCGGGGAATTTCTTGACTTGCTGAGAAACTGTTAGCTTCTCAAGAAGGCCTCTGCTCCATGGAGTGAGTGAGTGAGTGAGTGAGTGAGTGAGTGAGTGAGTGAGTGAGTGAGTGAGTGAGTGCATGTGTGGTATGCAAGTTCAAAAATATCCAAGTACAGCATAAAATGATATAACTTTGCAGTTAGAACATGTTCAGCTGGCTCAGGATAGGGACAGGTGGCGGGCTCTTGTGAATGCAGTAATGAACCTCCAGGTTCCATAAAATGTGGGGAATTTCTTGACTTGCTGAGAAACTGTTAACTTCTCAAGAAGGCCTCTGCTCCATGGAGTGATTGAGTGAGTGAGTGAGTGAGTAGTGAGTGAGTAAGTGAGTTAGTTAGTCAGTTAGAACGTTTTCTATAATGAACCAACTGGGACAGCTCAAGCCGCATAGTGATAGGCTGCAGGTTAGACAGTCAGGGAATCAGAGGTTCACTTCCCAGCAGGGGCAGAGATTGTTCTTTTCTTTGCAATGTCCAGGCCAGTCGTGAGGCCTACACACCTCCTATCCAGTGGGTACAACAGGTAAAGCAGAGAGCGCATGAAGCTGACCGCCTCCATCTAATATCAAAATTAAGGATGCATGGAGCTATGCTGCCACCCTCCCATATGTCTTCATGGCATGATGTTTAATTAAACACAAGTACAACTTTACCTTTACCTTTACCTTCATCTCTACAGTGCAGCATACTAGCAAGGCAACTTTATTAAGGCTAACTATGAGGGGACCATAAATATGAACGGCCATGTTTGTCTAGAATTATTGCAGTTAAAGGGCTGGCATTAATTTTAAACAAGGAAGTATTTCAGCTTCATTAATTTAGCATATGGAATGACAAAAATTATACTTTCCTACAAAAGATCGTGCACATACACAAATGTATTAACAATACTGTGCTCCTCAAGCTGTATTCCTTATAGGGATGCAGATTGCTCTATAATAACTGTTATTGTATTCATTGAAGAACATGTACTATATGAGGATGCAGCTTACATCACAAAAGGGCTGATTTCATACACATTCCAAATCACGTCAGTTTTAATATGAAGGGCCTCCATATAGCAAGAACAGGGGTTATTTATTCCATCCATACATTGAGATTGTCGTCATCACCTCATGTCCTCCTGCTCCTCCTCAGCCACCTGCTCCTTATTGTATTATTTTCATTTCATGCAGGTCAGTGGACAGCAAGCCTCCGGTCTCTCTACTTTTCAATATCTTGCCCACTCTTTTGTCTCTTCTTGGTATGTTTCAGTGCTAGACTGAGCAATTTTGTTCTTGGTTGTCCTGTAGCTCTCTTCCTTTCATTTTGAATTCTAATGCCCTTCATGACATCCTTTTTCTATCCATTCTTTTTAAATATAGATGGCCAAACTACTGAAGTCATTGCCCTTCTAACTCTACCGACAAATTCTGAATTCAAGCTCCTTCTCTCAAAATGTCACTTCTACATCTATCACTTCTTGTTTCACCCTTATACAAACCTAACACACTTCAGAACTTCATTTCTGTGCCACATCCTCCTCAATGACTGGGCAGTGTCAATATATGTACAAAGCTGTCATGTATAAACATCTGAAATACTGATAACTGAGTAACTCCTTGAGACAGAGTCCGTCTTGAGAAGCTAATAGTCACTCTGCTAGTCAAGAAGTTCCCTCTCTCTCATGGACCCCAAGTGCTTATTACTGTGTTCACAGCATCCTACATAAAGATATTTATATAAATTAGTATGAGGCAACAAAGATGTAAATTGAGTGAGTACAAAAATCTTGCACAGGGATGTTATACCAAGGAGTACTTTTAGAATCTGTGTGATTTCAAGAGAGTTTCTTCACTGTGTAAGAATAAAGATGGAACATGTCATGTTACAAAGTATGTGTTATACAACCTGCAGGTAGAATTACTGATGCAAGTAAACATGTGCTTCATAATTCTAACTTAAGACTTAAACTGTAGTGTGACACTTCTACATTAGTGAATCAAAAATATTCTTTCCCTCTGTTTAAATGAGCTGAAAAAGTTACATATGCTTTTGTCTTTGTCAGATCCTACAGAAAGTTTGTGCTTGTGTATATTGTACAGTTTAAATCAAGGTTCTTGTATTTTTGTAACATGTTCCCACAAGGTGTTGATTTATGTGCATTGTGGAATGTTTTGTGTGGTGTCAAGTAAGGTCTGGATTGTGCAGAACCCTTAAAACCCTAGAACAAGAGGGTGGTTCTAAATTTAAAGAATTTAGAAATCACAATAACAATTTTATCGACTACACTGGTCAGTTTTTAGCCACATACTTTAAACATCCAAATTATTTGTTAAGTTCTACATATCTGATGAAGCCATTTATAACAAAACTTTCTTTATATGGGAAAACCAGAGTAATTGCCAGGTTACATTCAGCAGTATGTCATGAAGTTATGTAATTTTAAATTTGCGTGGGCAAATTTAAAATGTCTGTGCCTGAAACACTATTTTATCACATGCAGTCAGATAATCAGTTAATTACAGAGCATAAGAATCGGCATATTTCTGTCAGTACAGTGGCTATGCTATGCACCAGACAACTGGATTCATTTCTTTGCAGGGGCACAGATTTTTCTGTCTGCTGCCATGTCCAAACCTGGGGCCCATTCAGCCCCTTATCCAGTGGGTACTGGGGGCTCTTTCTCTGAGGCTAAGTGTCTGGGACATGAAGCCGACCAATCATTACCATCTACTGACATTAAGAATGCATGGAGATGTACCTCCATTCCCCCATGTCATGGTGTTTAATAAGCATACAGACAAATAATTTACATGAAATTTGAAAAAATTTTAATTTGGCACAGTGACCATTTTTAAGAGGCAGAAAATCTATGTAACATAGACATGAAGAAAAACTATGATTTGGAAGAAAGGGAAAGTACTCAGTCCTATAGGCTGGTAAAAAAAGAGTAACAAGATGTAAGTTTTTGTCTCATATCATTGGACACTTGAAACACCTCAAACTAATAAAGTAAATATTTTAACAACACATTCTCGCCTTCCAGTAAATTTATTTGTGGCACATAAAGTAATACTGTCTTAATATTGTTTCGTGAGTCAGTAATCATTTTTACATTTGATAAGATTGTAAGGAGGGCTATCCATGCTGCCCCTTCACTTAGTACATTATTCATCCATTCCACTCAGGTGACACAAACCTCATCAGTTTCAATCCATCACATTAACAATCAGAAATGCATAACTAAACACTACAATATCAAAATTACATAAGTACATTTATGATAAAACCCTACTAATTTACTTAAAATAAGCTCTATTTATATTAGCTCACCTTTAAATCATATATGTAATACATCATTATCATTAAGAATTTCTCCTGAATGCTTAAAATACTCTGCAGTAAAACCATTATAAAAAAGGGGCAAGAAATTGCATTTCTAACTACAGACCAATATCTCTACAGACTACATTTTCAAGAGTGTTTGAAAGGTTACGTATAATAGAGTACTCAGACACTTAAATAACAATGTATTAGATGAAGAACAATTTGAATTTAGGAAAAAGCTGACAGCTGAAAAAGCTACCTATGAATTAATTAATGAAACTTTAAGTGCTCTTAATGACAAATTCAGTGCGGGAGGGATTTTCTGTGGTTTAGCAAAAGCTTTCAATTGTGTTAACCATTACATTTTACTGTACAAATTAAATTTCTGTGGAATAACTGGCAAAGCTAATGAATGGATCAAATTGTACCCTAGGGATAGGCATCAAAGAGTAAAAATAAAAAATAAAAATCTTAATAGATTCTTACTGGGAAATTACAAAACACAGTGTTCCACTGGGGTCAATTTTAGGTCCATTACTCTTTCTTCTCTACATAAATGATTTACCACAAACTATTAACAGAAAACTTAAACCAATTTTATTTGCAGATGATACTAGTATAATACTTACCAATTCTAATCATGATTATGTTAAAAATGATATAAAAATTGAATTTGAGTCCGTACGTAAATGGTTTAAAGCTAATAGACTCTCATTAAATTTTGATAAAACCCATTTCATACAATTCAGAACTAAAAAGACTTCTCAAATTGATCTGGACATTAGTTATGCTAACACCTTAATTTCTGAAGCATATCATATGAAATTGTTTAGAATATATGTAGGCAGTACAGTCTTTGAGAATTCATACTGAACAAATTACACAAAAAAAAAAGGCAGCTTGCTATGCAATGAGATCGGGTAAGCCCTTTTTGTTACAGGAAACACTGAATATGCTTTTCTGTGGCTTTTTTCATTCTGTTATGAACAATGGATTATTATGTTGGGGGAACTTTTCACACAGTGCAAAAATTTTTAAAATGCAAAAGAATATAATTAGAATTCTTACAGGAGGCAGAAGTAGAGACGCATAGAGAGATCAAATAGAATTTAAAAATTCTTTCTCTTCAATCACAACATATACTATCACTTCTTTTATCTATGGTTAACAACAAAAATAAATTCAAATTAAATTCTGATGTCTGTAACATACAAACTAGACAGAAATATAACTTTCACCAACCTTCATCAAATTTATTACTATATCAAAAAGGAGCCTACTCACTTGGCATAAAAGTGTTTAACAGTCTCCCACAAAGTATCAAAAATTCAAGTGATAACCCTAAACAATTTAAATCAGACCTAAGGAATTATTTAGATGCTCATTCCTTCTACTCTATAGATGAACCCTACTGTGTAAGAAGAGAATGACAAACTAAGCTAAACCAGTTTTACGCTAATTGTATTGTATCAGCAACTACTGTATGTATGTAATATTTTCTTGACTTGTTCTATATCCAAGGTATTGACCTGTTTTGGAGTCACAAAATGTAAGTAAATTCAAATTCAGATTCAAATAATACAGGACACACCACCTTCCACTTGCAAACTAATATCAACTAAATTCACAGGACATATAACCCTCAGCCGTGTATTACAAAATGTATGTTGTAGCAGAAAGGAACTGGTTCTTTTCTCATTTTATGTAGGTTTTGTAATTTATTATATAACTTAATTCATGTCTGCACTACACTTTGTTAAAGATACCTGTGTTACGAAACTGACCATGCAGATCCAACTTTTATGTGCACTGTAATTGTGAATTCTTACATTCTGCTTCAAATTTGCTTTATTTCCACTGTCTTTTATAATTTCAGTGACTATATATGAGTAAACCTTCAACATCGCATTTTGACATAGATAAAAGATAATTCATTGCACATATGAGACAGTAAAGAAGGCACTAATTGCTGAGTTTCTTCTACCAGGGTCTATGCAGAAAGACAGCAAAATTCAAAGGTATCGTACATTTTTTATATTCATTGCAAATCTGCACAATTTCCTTGGCGGAGAATTATATACGTATATCACATGAGGGAGAGACACTACTCACTAGATATGGATTCCAGAAACAAAGTTATTAATTTTTTCAAGGAAAAGATGATAAATGGACTTAAAACACTTGATCTAATAGCAAACTATTTTACTTCCTTCCTCATTATTTCAAATTAACACTATTTTGCTTAACTGTAAGACATTTACTTATAAGGAGAAGGGAATGCTGTGTTCCATAGTAAGAGCTGTGGATCTGGTATTCAGCTCATTCCTGAATCTTAGTGTAGTCCTCTATTCTGAAATTAAATCTGTTGGTGGCAACTCTGGTTAACATTCTATTAAGATAAGAAGCACTAGTTGACACTACGTCAATCTTCTTTGTAGATCATTTACAAAACAGACTTCAAAAAGTTGTTGGTACAGACTGCAATTATTTATGTTATATAATTTTATTACAGACACTTCCTGCCTTCTGCAATTTCTTATACAATTTTATAAAAGGACAAAAATTGAAACAGAATCATTGTTGAAACACATGCCAAATTTTCTCTTGAGGGAGTGAAAGCAGAGTGAGGTGAAAATGCAGGAAGAATAATGCTAGGTGATAATGTAGGGGTCAGGGTGGTCTTTCTGCATATAGTCAGGTTCCAGTGTGTTGAGTCTGGGTGTCAGGTAGTCTCCCTTGTATAGACATGTACAGTTGACCATATGAACATTCAATTCGAACTTGTCCTGGACCTTCCAGAGTGTAATTGTTGCATAACGGGGAGTGTCTGTATTTCAAAATGTTATTAAGGTGAACTAAATTTTCAGACTAACCAGAAAAAAATGAGTGATGTGGCTATTATGTAATCATAAAAGCATATGCATCCTGTCCCCCTGTTTCTTTAACATGAATTTTAATTTTATCTTTATCCATACCAAGATCTCCTGTGTGTCTCTTTCCTTCAGGTTCACTGACCAAAATGTTGTAATTCTACAGATTTTTTTCTCTCTGCCATATTTGCTTATACCACATTCACCTCAACATCAATTTCATCACCCTAATACTTATTTACAGAAGAGTATACATTACGCAGCTACTTCAGATTTTAATTTTCTTTCTCTCCTTGTCACTTCCTCTTAGTTCCAAATGTTCTCCTCAGCATTGTTTTCTCAAACACTGCCAATCTATATTATCTTCGTGTAAGACATGAAGTTTCACCCCCGTGCAAAATTACAAGTAAAACTGTAATCTTTACACTTTTGGCAGCAGCTGGGAATATAAAATGTTCTGAACTGAATCACAGCAAACATTCCCCAGATTTCAGTGTGCTATTAACATGTATATGGATGCAATTTTGAGTTGCAACCATCAGTTCCTAACCCTCTATCTGAACTTCGCCACATCTGTCTTACATTCTCATGACAAGGACCCAAACTAATGCCATCAAGAAGATCATTGATTGATTAATAAAGTAACAACTAACTGTAAAGTTGTAAAAGTATCATTACTGATAATACCAATGTGTAACTTTTAGTTTTTCATTGTTTTATACACCTATATAAATATACAATAGTGTATTGTATAACCAGACATCAACTGGTTTGGTTAAATTTTCTGTTTCATCTCAATACTCGGCAAAAATACCAACAAGGGATCTGTCCCAAAAAATAAGAATACACTATTAGTGCTACAGTATATTTGTGTATGTTACAACAACCAGACATGAAAGAGATGGGTATCTTGGCAGACAAACTTTGTGTATGGCACTTTTTCTTACTGAAAGGAACAAAACTGATATAATGACATGATAACTAAGTGTCTTATTAAACAGAGAATGAAAGGCACACACAGTCCTGTTGTTGTTGTTGTTGTTGTTGTTGTTGTTGTTGTTCTTGTTGTTGTTTATCTCTGTGCAGATATATGTATCCTGTTATCTTCTGCATTGGAACAGCAAACTTTTCTACAAATCAAAGTGAATCGTATGTCTTTGTATTGCGTACTTTTTCTATACTGCAACATCCAATGAAAAGTACCACTAAGGTGGTATTAACAGAGACTCTTTGTCTTTCTAAACAAAAATTAAAATTGCCCAAAAAAAAAATAAAAGCATATAATTGCATAAGCATGGTCACACAGTAGTTGTAGAACCAGATATGTGTGCATGTTGCGGAGAGTTATTGTGTGATTGTTTTAATGTGTCAATGAGAATTAAAATTTATTTAGATAAAAAAAGGGTCTGATACTTGTGTATACTAACCCACTAGTTTTATACCTCAGTCCTCTTTTCATTTCATTTCGTCGTCATCCTTTGTTTAACCCACATAAAAATGACTGCTGTACATAACATCTCAGATGCCACTCCCAAAATTTCAGCCAGCCTGTGCAAAGTAATGAAAGAGGATGTGTAAGTGGTGTAGAAGATGAGCTTGGTCTTATGTTACCTATTATCAGCTGCTATAATCAAGACATTCTGTATCCTGTTGCAAAATTTACAGTATGTGAGAGTACAGCCAGTTTGCAATGAGGTGACCTTCTTTCTTCACTTGCTTGCATTGAGATAAGCTATTGTTACATTGGATAAAATGTTCTCACGCTATCAGTCGTGTTAAACAGCTTAACAGTGAATAAGCCAACGTTTCGAAAGCCATCTCTGTCCTCGTCCTCCCTGATGACAAGGGCAGAGATAGCTCTCGAAACGTTGGCTTATTCACCATTACGCTGTTTAACACAACTGATAGCCTGAGATCATTTTATCCAGTTTAGCTGCCATAAACGTTTCAAGTTATATATAGTTACATCACCATAAAAACTCATATCCTGGCTTATGTAGGTATTGTATAGTGGCATCCAATCTCTTTAAAAACCAATTAAAATCACTAGGAGGGGCTCTGTACAAGTTTCATATAATTAAGGCAGTTGCTCTGGTTTTGAATTGAACTGCACAAGTTAACAATTCCTCTTTCATGACAGCATCAGCCTTCACATGCATTGAGAATTACAGTGTAGGCCAGGGTGTTGTGTACATTTCCTCAAAATAAAGGCAGTGGAATATCCTGTTCCATGAGTCAGCTTTCTCACTCTCAAATCACATAATTCTATAAGTATTGTGCTCAGGAGTTTTGAAACACAGTACTTTTAACAGATGCATTACAACATCAAATTTATTTCCCACCCATTCTTACAGTTCTGCATTGAATGCACTTTCAAGGTATCCAGAGAATTTGTAATACATGCAAAAAAGCCAGACGATCCACAGTTTGGTACACAACTTTTTATAGGGTGGTAGTTCTCTATACGTACGACATCTTGTTGTCATGTCCCGAAATTATAAGTGTGGTTTCAAAAATGTGTAATTCACTCACTATTCCTTTCTCAACAAGGCAGTGTTTTAACTCCACTTCACACATTTCTGTGCCTAGGGGAAGGTGCTGATCTCATGTGTCGAAGATTTCTGACTGAAGGCCTGCTAGATCAACTGCAGATTTTTCCCATGCCTTTCCCTTTCCACACCTCATCAAGGACATCAAGACCACCTCGTATGTGTTCACATGTCACAAATGGGCTCTTCTGCTATTAACAAGGTGAGCAGAAGCCAGGAAGGTTCAATAAACCACACTTGAAAGCAACAATATAATAAATTTTATATTCACACCGCATATTGTCTTAGATATAAATTATCACAAACCAACTAATGCACTTTATTCACATTAAATTGTTCAGAAAAATGCTCCTACGTGTTTCGAACCGTCGCAGGGTTCATCCTCAGGCAGTCACACAATCATTAATCAGACGCACTAGCACAATATGATAACAAAAGTTAGTGACAACTTAAAATTCATCTGTTGTGTTGATAAAATGTCATTAAAACTTGTCTTCTTAAGACAATGAATAAACCTTGGTTAAAAAGATGTGTTTTGCGTCAGGGTATTATATCTATACCATTATATCTTTCAGTGCACTCCAAAACCGCTCCATACACTGACGCAAAACATATGTTTTTAACCAAGTTTTATTCATCGTCTTAAGAATACAAGTTTTAATGACATTTTATCAACACAACAGATGCATTTTAAGTTGTCACTAACTTTTGTTATCATATTGTGCTAGTGCGTCTGATTAGTGATTGTGTGACTGCCTGAGGATGAACCCTGCGACGGTTCGAAACACGTAGGAGCATTTTTCTGAACAGTTTAATGTGAATAAAGTGCATTAGTTGGTTTGTGATAATTATATTTCCAACAATATAATACTTTGCTTAATTATAGATAATTTCAAGACAGAATATAAGAACAGTATTACCGATTCTGTACAGAATACTCACTAGTTTTGTGAAACCCATTTAAGAAAGAACAAGTTTTACTTCTGATGGAATATCATTACAAAGTTTTACTGTTTTTGATTTCTTGCAATGGCTTCAGTTCACAGTATGCATATATTAACCCTTTAAAGACGAAGTGTATCTGTTTTATATAAGGACTCACTGTGTACCACGCTGTAAACACTCTCCACTTCGGTTATAAAAACCAGTCTCTTAATGTTTTATAAGGCAAAAGTTGCTGTTTGTTCTGAGATCCATACAGAACACATAAACGCAATGTGAGCACCACGTAGAATTTTTTAATGTTAAACCGGGTCGTATGTAAAGTTACCGCTAGGCTTTAAAAGGTTAAATAGGCTTTCTGGGTTTGGAATATTAGATTAGATTAATGGAATTTCAAAGGAATGGATCGTAATGCCCAACTTTGTGATATAAGATGTTAATATAACATAGATTTGTTATACACTGCCATGCTGTTTCAGGACACATCCACGTTATGAGAGGGCTAAATATGAACATTTGTCACTGAATTAATTACCGTATTTTTCATACTGCACACTTTACATCACTGTGTCACATGAAACTGAAAGTTTTAATTCGAAGTAGCTTTATTAAATGTGTTACTTAATGGTACTGTTAATTACTGAGATTATATACCTAGTGTTGGTGAAAGATGAACGAACCAGTATGGAGCATTGGTGGAATGACACAGGCAGAAAAACTGAAGCAATCAGAGAAAAACCTGTCCCACTGCCACTGTCCACCACAAATCCCACAAAGGTTGGCCTGGGATCAAACCTGGGCCTCCATAGTGACACACTGACAACCAACCACCTAAGATGTGGCACTGCCTGAAAGTTTTCTTATGCTATGAAACAGATCGCAAAAATTTAAAATAAACATCAGTTTTTCCAGTGCTGTGTTCAGTAATCATTACACTGACAGATTTAATTTCTGACCACAGTATTTACGGATATAATGAATGTGCATTGATGTCTTGGTTTATGTTGAAGGAAGTTCAGTTTACATAGCATCAAATGAGACAACAGGATAAAGAAAGAAGCAGTCAGGATTTCTTTTGAGGCACCATCATGGCATTTCCTTGGAAGAACTAAGAAAAACATTACAGACCTTTACTCATGGATTTAAGTGCATGGGCATGAAGAGCAATATCTAGAAATACACATGATGTAATCTTAATAGTTTCTGGACTGACCATGAGGTGACACTACTACTAACTGTAATAGATTACACAGTGATGAGTCACTTCCTGCTTGGAGTAACACTATCATGCAGGTGAGCAATAGCTTGTCAAGTGCAAGTGTCTATTGCTCCATCTGTGAATCTTGTGTACCTAGAAAAGGAGACTTAAAAGAACAGCATTCCCACATCAAATTTTGCTGTAAATTGAGGGAAAAGGCTACAGAAACTTTCTAAATGTTTACCATAGCTTCTGGAGAGCAGAGAATGAACAGAACATGTTTTGAGAAGTTTTCCAAGTTCAAAAACAGTGTGATCTCTCTAAAGATACCAGATCCTTGGAACATCCATCAATGAGCAACAGAGATGAAAGTGTGGATAAAGTGAAGGACCTTGTCCTCAAAAACCGAAGAATCACTGGGCCTGAAGTTGCTAACATGTTGCAAATTTCATTCAAGTCAGTTCAGAGCATTCTGGAAGACAATCTGAGTGCATCTCAAACTGCCCCAAATCTGTGCCCTGCATCTCCTCCTGTTTTGTTTGTGCATGAATTTCTGTCTAGAACCAAAATTACTGCCATTCCACACCATCCTTACTCACCAGATTTAGTGCCACATGACCACTCTCTTTTCCAAAAACCCAAGACAACATTAAAGAGAAAAGAGGTTTACTGATATCACCATTATTCAAGCAAAATTGTGGGATGCAGTTGCCAAGTTTAAAACAATGCACTTTAGGACATGCTTTAAACAGTGACAGAATTTCTGGGGTCACTACATAATGTTCCAAGGAGACTACTCTGCACGGCACAACATTGATTAGAAGGTAAGTGCTGTTGCTACTGAGAAATAAATTCAGTCCAGAAACTATCTGATTACACCATGTAACAAAAAGTGCATGACATATCATGCTACTGTCAGTAAGCGTTATGCATGAGGGAATATTCTACCTCAGATGCTACCACCCCTATATCAAAATTCACATTAAATGTATAGTTTGTGAATGATCTATTAGTACAAAACAAAAGGTAAATTTATTCTTATCAATAAGTTTGCTTGAAACCAAACAGTCTGTGATTCTTCACAGAACTACATACAAATGTTACAATACAGCTGTGTTTCTATGTTATTCTTTGTCTGAGCCATCACAATTCAACAGAAACTGCTTCACTTGTGATTTTGGAACTATGTAATTCGTAACAACATCAATTCTATATTTGCCCGATTTCTTCTGATCTCCTTCCCCACTCTGTGGCCCATCCTTTACTATTACAAAAGTTTTGGGTTGTGTCTGACCACCTTGTTCAGCCAATTCATTTCCTCTTCCTCTTCCTCTTTCAACTAATGTTTCATTCCATGGGTACTTCCCAGTAATTGCTTGTATGGTCTTTTTTACATGTTCATGTTTTCCACTTCCTACTTTTATTATCGTTCCGTCTCCCTGTATAATCCTCTTTTTCAGAATAAGTTTTTGAATAGGTTTGTTGCCAGCATCTGCTTCACATATTTGATTTAATGTTACTTGCTCTGCTACACGGTTTTGTATTTTTTGTTTTTCCTGTTCATCAGTATTCTGTGCTTCTGTAATTATCACTTTCACTGGTTGCTGTTCTTCAGGGATATTCCTTGCTTTTCTCTTCACCTCTCCTTTATTTAGAGTTGTCTTTTCTTTTAAATTGTTTTGAGCATCTTTAAATGATGTTTTCCATGACTTGATGGTTTTTGGTTTCGCAATTCCAACATGGACCTGAAGGTCATGATAAAACAAGTCACATTTTGTTCCAAAAGATTCCTCACAAACATGGCACTTATATGGTGAACGAATCCCTTTGGATGGCGGTAATGTCACTTCAGGCACATTCACTACTTCTGACACATTTTCTTCCCCTTTCCCCATGACAGTGGATTCACAATGACTACTACCTTGCTGTAGAAGTTCAGCCTCTTTGTTGTGGTCTTGAACTTCACATACAAACTGCTTACTGACTGAAATAAAAGATTCTTTACATACAAGGTATGTGTTCTGGTCAGAAAGGCCACCATCATGCTTCCTTATTTGATGTGTGGAAGCCTCAAACTCTGAACTGCACACCTCTACGGTGTCCCTTTCCAGCCCACTGTTTATATTCTGACCATCCACTTCCGATTCACAGCCACGCATTTTAATTCGATGCTGACATACATTGTCTGATGACTTTCTTATGCCTGAAGTTTCTCTCTGTGGATTCCTATCTTGAATTTGTGAGTTTTGCCCCATGTTGCAACTGTCTGTCTGTTGATCCCCATCTTGCTTCTCTGACTTTCTTCCCATGTTGCAAATGTACCTGTGTTGATCCCCATCTTGCTTCTGTGACTTTCTTCCCATGTTGCAAGTGTCTGTCTGTTGATCACCATCTTGCTTCTCTGACTTTCTTCCCACATTGCAAGTGTCTGTCTGTTGATTCCCATCTTGCTTCTCTGACTTTTTTCCCATGTCACAAGTGTCTGTCTGTTGATGCCCATCTTGCTTATCTGACTTTTTTCCTATATGGCAAGTGTCTGTCCGTTGATTCCCATCTTGCTTCTGTGATTTTCCTCCTATGTTGCAAGTATCTGTCTGTTGATTCCCATCTTGCTGCTCTGACTTTCTTCCCATGTTGCAAGTGTCTGTCTGTTGATCCCCATGTTGCTTCTCTGACTTTCTTCCCATGCTGCAAGTGTCTGGCCGTTGATTCCCACCTTGCTTCTGTGATTTTCCTCCTATCTTGCAAGTGTCTGGCTGTTGATTTCCATCCTGCATTTGTGAGCTTCTCCCAATGATGGAAGTGTGTGTTTGTCGATTCCTACCTTGTTTCTGTGATTTTCCTCTAAAATCAGATGATTCTGCTTGTAGTTTCCCATCTTGCAGCTGTAATTTTCCTCCCAGATTTGAAGTATGTGTTTTGTGACTCTCATATTGGTTCTGTAATGTTCCTCTCGTAACAGATGCTTCTACTTGCGGAATCTCTTCTTGCTCTTTTGAACTTTTCAAGTTCGAAGCCTCCTTCCTCCTGTCATGCATCTTGGTCTCATGCACACCATTTTCAGAACTGGAAACTTCCTCACATTGATTATATTTTGGTAACGACTGTTTTTTAGTGTGGTCAATCTGCAATATTCCAACATGTTCATGCTCTCTTAGTTCATGTGAAAATAACTGATGGGCACTGTGGAATATCTCACTGCACACTTGGCATCTGTATGACTTGGTTTTACCATGCTGTGAGTTAACAGAGGTGGTATCCTTCAGAGACTGCCGCTTGCACTGTGCTGGTGCCTGTATCTGTTCATCATGGCCATCCGCTGCTGCAGCCTCATTCTGAATCCTTAAATAATTAAGGTATATTTAATAGTTTCTATAGCTAGATACTGAAGAATACATTACTGGTCCTATTCAGTGGTGTACACAATAGTGTGAGGGGTCTCAACCTTGCCTAGGTCCCAAGCCTCAGCCTTCTGCCTTCACATTGCCCATATCTACTTGTAAATACAAACTGTATTAACATACCACTATAATGTTAGTCATAAAAGTAAAGTGAAAATGAAAATAATATAGAAGAAATAACAAAATTACTGTTAGACAGTGGCAGCCAGGATAGCAGAGTCAGTATAGTGACTAGGCTAAGGCTTGACAATCCAGGGTTTGAATCCCAGCAGAGGCATGAGATTTTCTCTTCTCCAACACATCCAGTCCAGCTCTGGTACCCACCCAACCTCCTATTCAGTGGATACTCTGGGGTTCTGTCTCTGGGATAAACCTTGCTAACTTCAATTCCCAAACATCCAACCAAATGAAGTTTTGCTCCCCAAATCACTAACGGCCATTTGGGGGCCTTCCCCCGCCCCCAGTAACAACAGTTCATAGGCCTTCACCCTAGACATCCAAACTCATCACTGTCAACAGACCTACCCGCCACCATTCCCCATTATAGTTTATAAGGCAGGGGTGCACAAATCCCTGGTGCAAGGTCACCTGGGCAAATAAATTTTGTACCACTGAGCCATTGGCTCATGGTTTGAATCTCTACAATAGTTGTGTCCTCTAATTTCGACCCCTGTGAGTCCCATCCCTAGTAATCTCATCCCCTTTTAATTTATAACGTGGTTGTCCTTAACCTCAACCCCTTCTGACCCCTCACTAGCAGGAAGTGTCTGAGGGTCATTGCAGGATTGGCTGTTGTACTAGCAGTACTGGAGGAAGGAGTCAAACTGCTGAAAGGAGACGCCTCGGTTGGTCGGAGAGGGGGCACCAAGCCCCTTGGATTTGGAGAAGCCTAAGGCCATGAATAGAAAATGGGGTAGTTAAGTTGGGACGTTCTGTGGAGACAGTGGTCATCTGAGAACTATTTATGTAAGACTTTTGTATCTGAAAGAGACAGCTGAGTTGCAAAAGTAGAGTGGGTTATCAAGTGGAGAAGAAGTTGCCTGGAGGGTGTTAGCTTTTTTGTACATATATTCTGGCACGCTAATTGATCATTGTGACTCTTATGTTATTTATATTCGAATGCCAAGCTAGTCAGTGTATGTTATTCGTATCTGTCTATAAAGTATGCATATTTTCTGTTAAGAATGTAATTTATTGTTATTGTTATCAATCAGTGATACATTCTCTCCTCTTGCCCACTGGTTCACCATGGTGTCAGTATTTGTGAGTCCTTGGGACCCGCTTCATTTCACCCATCTGGTACCTAGAATTTCAAGACAGCTCCTAGGTTTTTGAAAAATCTGTGCACCCCTGTTATAAGGCACTGTTTGTGTATTCCAGCTATTTATTTTGTACAGGAATGGTTTAACCTAACAAGGGACAACCACTTGCACATCACACAAGTCTCCACCCATAGTTAAATAGTGGGGTGGTTGATGAGAAGCATGAACAGCAGACAGACATTCAAGTTTAGGCTGTGCTTGAGTTACAGGCTGCAAAACTAAGTCATTAAAACTCAGAAAGGCCTGTGAAACTGACAGCATTTGCAGTCACTGCATGAGGCACTTTCCAAGAAGACCACTGGTACACTGTATTCATTGACATAACCAGTGGCTTTTGGCTTCTCTAATCCCCCAGTACCTTGGAAGGCAGCAAAGGTAATAACCTTACTTAAGGTCAGTAAGGAAACAAAATTACATCTGATATGTCTCCCATCCAAGATGAGCAAACTACTTGAGGTTAGTCTAAAAACAGGTGAAATACATATTAGAGACCTGCTTTATACTAAGACAATATTATCTCTGCATATTACAGAATGAGACTTCAATTGATGAGGTGCATGTACCATGTGACCTCAAATTTCAACATGTCTTACAGCTGTGGTGTTCTTAGATATTAAGAAAGCCTTTGATACAGTACAGTACCCTTGCTTGCTACATATGGCATAAATTATTAAAATCACAGTACTTGGTCACCCCAATCAAGCTTGTGAACTTATTCCTCACAAACAGAAGATTCAACGTATCAGTTCAAATGCATGCCAGAGTTCCACCAGGTTCCATCCTATCCCCTACCGTGTTAAGTCTGTATAAATGATGCCCCCCACACCAGTACAGGGGTACCACCAGGTTCCATCCAGTCCCCTACCTTGTAGTCTATATAAATGATCCCCCCCACAAACACCCGATATCCATCAAGCCCCCTTTGTTGACAAGACATGCACATATATATGTGTGACAGCTCCCAAAGAAGTTGCAATGTGGTCTTACTTCAGTAGCGTTGCCGTATCAGCTCTGGAAGATAAATTCAACGGAGATAAGACTCACACTATCAATTTTGTGTGTGTGTGTGCGCGCGCGCGTGCGTGTGCGTGTGTGTGTGGGGGGGGGGGCGAGACCTATACTACAATGAATGGATGGAACATCCCCTTTGTGAATCACATGCAATACAGCATAGGCAAATTAAGACACAGCACCTGTTTTACAAAGCCTAGACTGACAGATGCCTTACAGTAATGTGCACACCAAGCTAGGGTGCAATTTCTGGCAGACGCATGAGATTTTTCTCTTCTCCAAAATATCCAGACTGTCTCTGGGGTGTACAGAGCATCCTATTCAACGGTACTGGACATAAAGTGGCTGGGGCCTCCATCTAGTGCCAGGGTTGAGAATGAGCAGAGCTATGCCAATATGCCCTCATGGTGTGCAGGCAGAAAACTTTACCTTTTACCAAGTTAGTATGTGCTGTGTACTATCATTCATGCTACAAAGACATGGACAGATTACACAAGTATCAAGAATTCTGACAACAGGGCCACCCCATGTCAAGCAAGATTGTGTTAAGACATTTGGCACAAATATGGCCATGAACCATGAGAAGTCCTCAACACAAAGTTGACCTGCCTCCCGCACATAACATGATTTGTACTTGGACACCACATTTTCATCCTACATACTTGAATCCTAATGATGGAGGTAGACTGTGCCTCCAAAATGGCAACACAGCCCATGTCCACACAGTGTCAAGTCCCCTAAACAACACACTCATTAACAGTGAATCACTATTCAATCTTAAAAATCAGATGAAAGTTTGTGTTGTGAAGTACTGTAACCTACCCCAACATTTTCCTGCTCTACTAAAATCTGGGATCGGAGAGGAAATCCTGGAGTTTCAAATAGCCCAGATTACACTAAACATAATTTTCAATCTAACAAATTTCAAAATATGTTTCACTTGTAATACCACTACCTGTTTAAAGCTTCCAGTATAAGAGGAACATCAACATCATGTGAGCAATGATTAAAAATTGTTGGCACAGCATTATACACCAGTTTCCTTCTCTGTTCATCTGTAAAGTAGTGCCTTTCAAAATGCTCTGCGCAAACTACATATGATTTCCATAATTCATTCATGTCTTTGCTCAGCAGGTCTACTCTACCTAAGTTTACAACCCACTCCCATGACCTGAAAAATAAAGGGGACAGTATTACACAGAATTACTATGCAAATGAACATATAAAGTGAAGATACAGGTCTTCTGCAACATGATGCTGGGTTGCTAGTAGCAGTTCCCAGTGTTTTGAAGGCACTATGATCCTTCAAAACTACATGACCTACAGCCCAGCATCCTGAAAGACCTGTATCTTCAGCACCACCGCTGCGATAACCTCAAATTTCGCAATGTTCGATGTTCAATTTATTAAATCCATATTTGTCACTTATGTGACAATGGACATGTCAAAAATTAGTTTACAGTCTTACAAATCTATAAAAGCTTAGTGTGCAATCCATTATCTATCCTCTAAAACTCCACAACACATGAATAAATAAATAAATATATATATATAATAACTAAATACATACTATTAAATAAAGTGAATAAAATGCAATACACTATAAGTCACGGCCTGAATATTAAATTAAATTAATTTAAACTTACTTAAAACAAATAAGTATAAGCAATTCTTGTCCTTTTGCAATCCTAGAAATCAAAACTCCATAAATCCATCCACTGAATAAAAGGAATGTTGCAACAGAAAGGATTTTAAGTCACTTTTAAAAGATTTAAAATTGTATTATTTTAATATTGATCATCTCCGTTGGTTGAATGTATAAAAATAGAATATGATGGTCCGTCTCTCAACCAACTATTTCTTTTTATTAAAAAGAAGTTAAAAAACAATAAAAGTATATATAGACAACCGGTTTCGGCATCAATTATGCCATCATCAGGTTAAATACGTCACAAGAAAACACGAATACCAAAAATTTGTTACATAATGAACGTAAGAGAGTGGTGATAGTTAAAATTTTAATCTAAAAAGAGAAGGCCTTCTCTGTACAGGTGTTTATATTAATACAAGGAAAAAACATCTTCTGGATACCGCAAGGAAACCCAATCACCACCAAAATACCACAAAGGAACAAGATCATCTCTCCAACCTCATTCTATACCTTCGATACCACACACAACTGCCGCCAGCATCACCTTCAAGAACACACGCCCTAAACAACATACACAACGCCGCAGCTGTCAAGATTCATGACTACAGGAATCTCCGAAAGAGTAAGACCATCCATATAGATCCATATTTATACTCCGTTATACATCAAAACTCCACTACCCCCCCAGCCATAATTACTATATAGTATTGCTCCGCATTAATATAAACACCTGTACAGAGAAGGCCTTCTCTTTTTAGATTAAAATTTTAACTATCACCACTCTCTTACATTCATTATGTAACAAATTTTTGGTATTCGTGTTTTCTTGTGACGTATTTAACCTGATGATGGCATAATTGATGCCGAAACCGGTTGTCTATATATACTTTTATTGTTTTTTAACTTCTTTTTAATAAAAAGAAATAGTTGGTTGAGAGATGGACCATCATATTCTATTTTTATTTAAAATTGTCTCTTATTTTTATGTGATACGGAAGCTTGTTATACAATCTGATTCCCATATTTACTACACTTTTCCTGAAGAGAACTGTATTGCAATACTGAACATGTAAATCCAGTTTTCTTCGTATATTATGATTATGAATGTGTATGTTTTGCTCCAAAGAGTCTTTGTACTTTTTAATGAAGCATACCACTTCCAGTATGTACTCATATAACAAAGATACTGTGAGTATATTATAGTCTTTAAATATTTGTTTACACAACATATATTTATTGACACCACTAAGTATTCGAGTGACTTTTTTTTGCAATTTAAAGCTTGATTTACTCTCACTGCCCCTACCCCAAAAATTATACTATATCTCAAACTTGACTGAAAATTTGAATAATAAATACTTTTTATCATGTAAGGGCTAATTACTTCTTTTAATGACTTAACAATGTATATTAGTTTGCATAACTTGGAACTTAATGTTGGTATGTGGGGGTCCCATTTTAGGTTTTCTGTAATACAAAGTCCCAAGAAACTCAGTTCCGATTTATAGGCAATTTCCAGATTTTTAAAGGTTACTTTAGGTCTTGAAGGAAGTCTCATTTGTTTAGAGTGAAATGACTTGCTATTGTTTTCACAGTGTTTATGATTGTATTGTCCTACAACCTGTCATGACAGTATCACAGTCACAGATCACACGACACCCCACTATAATATTGTATAGTAAGGTTAGGCGTAAACGTACTCCTTACAAACCTTTCCGAACTGTAACATGGAAAATTGAAAAAAATTAAATCAGGCCTATTGAGTTTATTATTTTCGCAATTAATTGCACAGCAGCTATAAACAACCATTATTTCCTGACGAAACGCCCACTGCAACACACACCACGACGAACGAAACTACCCACTACTCACAGCGCAATTTTTCCGCGTTGTTTTGTTTCTTCCTGACACGATGACCAACATAACTTTACAAAATTAACTACATGCTACGGTACTTCGATTCACATGAGAGACGTATGCTGATTCTGGAGTGTAGACGCCAAACAACAGTGTGAAGAATTAATATTAGACCACTGTTACACACACCTAGGAAATCGGATTTATAATCTCACTTCGAAATTTGTGGCTGTACGTGTCCCTGCTACGAAGGTATAAAATGTGTGGCGTTGTTCTTGCCTTGACTGATTTATGTTTGTAAATTAAGTTAGAATCTTCACATATTCTGTTTATGAGTTGGTTTCTATAAGAGACATTGATTAGTAAGCTGCTTTGTAATGGATTGCAATTTATATAAAGCTGGGTACTGAATTAATAGGATAAAATAACTTCCCCAGGTGAGGCTCGAACTCACAACCCCGGCATTTCTCGGTCACTGTCATATAAGTACCGTGCGCTAACCGATTGCGCCACTGGGGAATACAGTGCGTTAACATGAATTCTTTTGCCCATACATAGCTTATTACTTTTCGGATTTGAAGTTTCTTTGTACATGATTGCACTGAATGTTAAGTATATTCGACTTCTGTCTGGAATAAGTCTTATTTTTGTGTGCACAAATTTTGTGTCCGGCAAATGCGAATGGTGTTGTAAAAGAAGAAAAAAAATGTTAAGGTCCCACCGAGATTTGAACTCGGATCGCTGGATTCAAAGTCCAGAGTGCTAACCATTACACCATGGGACCGACTGCGCAGGGACTTTTGCTTTGGGTCAGTACTGTGCAGAGTGTAGTGTTACTTAGTGCTTGATGGACATATTTAATGAAATGTTCATTCGTGATTGAAACTGCAATGTAAGGGACTTTGTAGTAAGTCTTTATTTTCATAGTATACTTTGGAGCTAGCATTTCATGTCATTTATCTGCTGACGGTGCAGCCCAGGTTTGCCAACATTGACATTATGCGCTAGCTTTGATATTAGGATCGACGTGGGTTATTTACTGTAATATTTTATTCTTACGGGTCAGAATCGTGAACTGTGTTTACATACCTATCCGTGATAGGTCTGCAGTGGTAGTCGGCAGCGTGGTCGTCATGTCATGGAGGGTGAAGTACAAGTTGTGTTGTCATGACGTATGAGTAGCATTTTAACGTAAGATGCTGTAACACATGTATTACACGTTTAATTCTTATAAATTTTGTAAATGTATATATCCTAATGCTAACTTTAAGAAACATTTCTCACGTGTCTTCCTTAGGTTGTCAATAAGTATTGGCTCACTTTGCACTACACTTAGCACTGAAATGTGCGCGCGAGAACCCGAAATCGGTAGGCGTATAGCGACAGTGCGGATTGTGATGGTTGGTAGTAATTTCGGTACGTAAATACCATAGTTTTAATTTCAGTATAGTAAGCCGCGCAGGTAATGTGGTTGAAATTGGTTTATGCAGGGCTGCCTGTAGAATATGGTGACAAGTACTTGGCCTGAAATGCACCGACCGTTACCGTAATTAACTGATGCATTCTGTTGTGCTATTCTCAAAAAACAACGCGCCACGCGAAAAAAAAAAAAAGGAAACTGAAATTGTTGCTGCATGGCAGAACAACAACGTCACAAGTGAACTTAGCACCATATTCTAAAGGTTAGCCCTTTCTTTTTTACAATAAGCGACGGTATGCGGTACTGGCACAGAAGGACAGTCGTCAGAAACGTGTCTCAGAGTTGTTTTGCTTCCCGACTACACTCACTTTTTTTATCACAAGAGAAGCAAGGGTTACCTCAATATAGTTTTTTTCTTCAACTTACAGGAAATTAAGCTCTCTGGCGTATGTTATACAGAATTTATTTCATGCCATAAGTATTTACTTGATTTTAATTGCATGAAGTTAATTTGTATTTTATTTTCTGTGTACATCTACAGCATACACGTAATGTGTATGTGTGTGTGTGTTTTCAACAAATTATACTTATTAGTAACGTTGTTTCAGATGTGACTGATGACTAAGCATTTGAAGGCAAGGAATGTCCAGTGGCAACTTTACACGAGTAGTGTTATGTCAACCTTGTCAGCTGAGTTATCTAGCTTTGCTGACCAGATGACTTTGAGTGAGACCTCTGTTGAAAAAAAAATAAGTCACATATGGAATGTTTTGCAGGTTTGTGCAAAATTTGTAGCATTTGTTACTTTTGCCGGGGTTGTTATTGATGGTAGACATAGATTTAAAAAACCACCAGTAAATGGATAGGATTAGGGGAAACTTCTTAAATAATGGGTGCACTTTATATACAGTTATTTAGACATGTATAGTAGTGAATATACTATATAACAGAAGTAAATGTTGTAAAGAGTTTGAAATTATTGACAGTGCCCATGCTACCTGCTACATGCGTGAGGTTACAGACGGTTCTGTGTGGCAGCAGGCAGCAGAATGTCCACCAGTATTCCAATTTGCCATGAGGTGGCATTTATGTGTTTTAGTTCAATGCATTGCAGTTAATATTAGGTTTTTGTTGACCATATTTAAAGAGGGTCCCAGAAATTTTTTTTCATATGCAAACTTGTGTTACATGTAGCAAACACATTCATCATTGCAGCATAGCTATGGTGATGTTAAATATATTCACTGCCCTTGTGGCCGCCAGTGTCCACTGCAGACCATTTACCTCCACCATTTTGGTCTTTCGTGTCAGCTACAACTCTCAACTCAAAGGCGCTGTGTTCAGAAGTATCTGTACACACATTTTACTTCTCACCATCAGTCACTAATATCCACTCAGTAATGCAGGGTTATGTTTTATGCCAGTGCCATGTGTACAGTCACTTGCAAACTGTAAGGGAGGCGTCCACCATGGCTGGAGGATACTGCAGCACATCAGCTCATCTGATCATTTGCACCATTGTAAAAGTGACATACAGTAAAATCTACGATATCCGATATTGGATTATCCAGAAGTCTCTATTAACCAGCAAATTGACTGAGCCCCATTATATTTCACTCTTACGTTAAACTGCAGCACCGGCCCCTGTTCCGAGAATTCAACCGGCTCACACGTTGTTCCTGTTACTCTGAGTGGTGGTCAGATACTGTAATGTGGTACAATCAGTTGCTTTATTGCCTTTGCCTGTTACAGGGTGTTACAGTGCAGTGCCTGGAATATTTCATTGTTGTCATGGAAGGGGCTGGTAAAAAGCAGAAAAGAGTAGAGTTAACAGCAAAGGCAAAAACAGACATACGTAATAGACTTGAATGTGGTGAGAAATAACAGGTTAATGAAAGAGTATGGTATCGGATCTTCAACATTAAGATATGTATTAAGTATAACATTCTGATATCCAGAAAATTGCAATATCTGGCAAATGTTCGGTCCTGGAGGTACCTGCCAGATATAGCAGATTTTACCGTATATCTCATTATTTTACCTTGGCCAAAAAAAATATAAAATTCATGGTGGCAGTCAGGATTTTAAAACACTGATGTCACCTTCTGTAATCTTCACAATCCCACTTGGCACTAATTGCACATAGTATGCTTTCCCATTGTGTATGATTCTCCCATACCTTTTTGTCAGTTGTTATCCTCATATAGAGACTGTGTGTAAGTTTCGTCACATACTGGAGACTATCACAGTGACATACAGACATCTTTCTTGCTGTATTAATTAATTATCACTTTTTTAGCTGTACACTTTGTTTGTAACCAGGAGACAAACAATAATCTGAATGCCTGTGAGCAGTTGCTGGAGCATTATTTAAGCAGGCGGCAGTTCAGTGAACGTACTAATCTGCAGGACGTATCGACTCAGACGACCCCATATGCAGAGTCATTGACACATATGACAACACAAACAACGTCCGAACAGAATGAAGGAAGAATACGAAGTTGTGAATCCAAAGACAGTGCCACGCAGACGATTTCAGAGCTAGACGTTCATAGTGTGGGGATGCAGATTTCTAGTAGTGGATGTTCAGTACTGAATATGGAGTTAGAAGACCTAAAATGCTTGCTCCAGCACAGAGGACCAAGTTCTGAGTTGCTAAGCAGTTGTGAGTCTGGAGAGCTCAAAGCCAATCAGACAACGCAGACAACTGAATGGGTTGGCACAAAGGTTTGTGCTCCTTATTAAGAATTTTGCAATTGCTGTAAAGTACAGAGGTCTGCCTTAGTGCATGAATTTCATACCTGCTTCCCTGCCCGTAAAATTTGTAGCTTACTTTCTTGCCTTGAGGAGAAGATTTAGATTACCAGCTTATATAATTAACCTTCTAAGACAGTTTGTGGACATTTCATGTTTTGTTTCTTTCACTGCTTTATGGTAACATTAATTCTGTTTTTTAAATTTTTACAGTTCTGGATCTGAATACTGCAGAGGTATTTTCTCTTGCAGGTGTCACAAGGACAGCAGAAGATTGTAGACTGCTTCTCAAGTTTAGAACAGCACTGCCAAGACATGGATGTAAGATTCAGGGTGAGTTTTATTTTTGCTTATGTGTTTCTTTGAGCTTCGTTGCATGCCACAATTTATGTGTTATATGCTATAGTCCAGTAGTTCACACTTTATGTCACAGTTTAGTGTGGCAATTATAGAAAAACCAAGTTCTGCTCTTTGTGTGTTCTATCATTAAAATAAAATGTGTGTGTGACACAGAACAAATGACGTTCTTGCTGGAAGATTTGTCCATCTCGGCATATATTTCATTTCTTAACCTTTGTAGCAAGACGTTTCAATTATAAATTGTGCTTGAACGTCTTGGTAAATGATGGTATATGGGATTTAATTTCAGGGGATATTTAAACCCATTACAAAAATATGATTTCATTATGTAAAATCAGATACATTGCTGGCATAAATACGTGCACCTTCATCATAAAGTCTTTCTTTCGTAATTAAATTCTTTTACAAAAAGAGAAAAGAAGACCTTCTGGAAGGGCTGTGTTGTGTCGCATACAAGAACTGCCTGCGCATATGACTAACAGCCCATTCCCCTCATGCTTGGAGAAACCCCAGTGGGTTTGCCAGGGCTAGGATGTATGGAAATATTTAAACATACCTCTGGAGTTGCTAGGGTACTGGGAGACAAATTGCAATAGGGCACCCAAATAAAAGGAATGGGGAGTGAATATAGGAGGAAAGCAGGAAAGAAATAAAGATGTATAAGGGATGAAGGAATGGCAGAATAGCCATGAGGAAACTGTTTTAACATGATGGAGGAGGAGGAGGAGGAAGGAAGAGGAATATTGATGGGATCAACAAGGAATGAGAAAGCAGTACAGGAGGAGGTAGGAGTGAACAGGAAGATAAGAACAGCTCAAAAAGAAAGGAAGATGGAAATGATTTTTTCTGTTGTCTTTGATTGGCTGTTTGCTAGTAACTTAATAATGTGATACAGTCTTACATAGAGCATGTGGTTGGGCACTCATGTTTCAGTATTTCAAGTTTTTATTCAGTTACATAAATACATCATGATAAATACAACGATAAGTACGAAGGGGATAGTAAAAACTAATGTTTTTTTTTTCTGTATTATATTTTTGCAAAGAGTCAGAAATCAAGGTATGAAGTCATTTTGGTACAGCTTAGCTTTGTTTGTACTCATAATGATCTATACAATGAGATGTTATGTACAAAGTTGAGATATTTTTGCATATGGATGTTAAGTTGATGATTTATGATGATTCTAATGATTGTCCATGGAACACAATGTAGTGACCCTGCTTTTTTTTCTGAATCACCATATCTGTAAGGAGATCCAGTTCAGTCAAAAAAAAAACAGCTCTCTGAAACTAAAATTCTCAACTTTGAACATGTTGGGAGATTTCCACTTTCATCTAAGTGTATAAATTAATGTCAATAGATCTTTAATTCTTATGTCATTAGAAAAGAGTAACTACATCAGTATTACAGTTCTAAATTACTTAAAAATTCTGACATGAGCAGAAACATAATAACTTACTAGTTCTTGACTAATTTTTGTTATCTCCCACTGTTGTTTGCTCTCCTTGGCCTTTTAAATTTATTTTCTTATTATATTATTGGCTGTGCTGAAGAGTATGTCTCACTTTTGTTTTTTAGTATTTAAAGTAATTTCCAACAAACATTTTAACTTCAAAAAAATGCTTATGCTTCATCAGTATTATTTGTAAATGTGGTACAGAGCAAAGTATTGCAGAGAGCTGCTAAAACTCATTTTTTTCTTTTCATCGAACGTTTCAGTTGCTGTCGTTACCAATAAGGCAGTGGAGCTGCATACTTGGTATAGGTGATAGGAGCTGCATATGCAACCTTTGCAATTGGTGCTGTGTATGCAAGTTTGGTTATGGGAGCAGTGTAGGCAACCTTAGCAACTGGAAGAGCAGGGAGGGAGAGAGGGGCATGGTAAGATGTGAGAGGTTCATGGTATGCAAGTGAAGCAGCATAAGCCAGAGGGAGGCTGGGGGCAGCATGTAGACCATAGTCATAGCCATAGCCGTAGCCAAGACCAAGTATTCCACGCTTCTGCTTCGCAGACGCAGGCTCCTCAGTTGCAAGCACTGCAGTTACAACCAAGATAGAGAGAGTCACCTGAAAGACAGCAGTGTTTTAGGTCTTCTCCATCTAAGTAGATTGTTTTTGTTTAATCAGTTTTGTGTTTTTCAGCTTTTTTATTTGTGTGTAACTTGATAAAGGTGATTATTTGTGTATTATTTAATTATACACTGTCACCCACAAAAAAGTGTGAGAAAGATGATGACAGAGATTGAATTTGGAAGGACTGTGGAAGAATCTGTAATAGCCTGGCACTAGCATGAGGTGATGGAGGATAAATTACAGGAACCTCAGTCATGGAAACTGGAGATTTCAGCCTGCTTCTTCTCGAGACATCAGTTGAAATACTGCACATCTGAGTTTCTCATAGTATGAAGAATACCTTATGGGCAGGGCTTCAGAAATGTAGTCAGTATAATCTCCAAGCTGCTTAACAGTATCCACTTTCATATAGTTCCTCATATATAATATTTTGCTGTTGTGCTAGAATAGCAAACAAAACTCTGACTGTAGTAAAAAATACAATTCTGGTTCATATAAGGTCTTTCATCAGTGACAGAGTGTAGACATTGTCACTCTTTGTGCTTTAGTTCACATTTTACATTTATAGGAAGTAATGTAATTTAAGCTGGCAAACCATGATGAATCACCAAAACATAAGGTGGAAAATTAAGATGGGTTTCTTGGATATGATGCTGTGTAGTTTGTTAGATAGCTATCAGCATTGCAGAGGAACATGCTACCTTCATTGGCATGGTGTCACATTCAAGAAAACCATAATCAAAATCTTCCTCACCATGAAGTGTGGAGCTGCCAGTCATACAATATGGTGAATGTACTGTTGACATGAATGAGGTTGTTTCACAGCTATGAGCTTCATAGTGGGAACCAATGACTTGTAAATGTGTTTATTCAATTTTTGACGTATTCAGGCAGAAACTAGAACTTTTTTCCTCCAGTGTCTCTAAAGTCACCCGTGGAAAGTGGATGTGGAGCCCTGCTTACTGTGTTTGTAATTTTCCAGTTGTACATTTCAATTTCTAAACACGGAAAGATTTTGTGTGGGTTTCATGTACTAATTAATATAAAGAAAATGTAATTTTGAGCCATTTTTTGCCCTTCACAATCCTCAATCTCCTTCTCAGTTTTTATTAACTTTCAAGTATATCTTCTGATATGTCTGTTGAGTTGAAAATTTAAGAAATCTGTAGAAGTTATAGACCTTATATAAGTTATAGAAGTTACAGAAATTATATAAAATTAAATTTATTTTTTACATTAGAAGCCTCATCACAACATGATAATATTTAGAGAAAATGTGGTTCAATTTGTCTGGAAATTAAGAAGAAATGAAGAACCAGGACAAAGGGTCTCAGCAGTTGGGGCACCAAATATCATGAGTTGTTTTACAGGCTTTCTCTGTCCTTCAAACACATTCTGGAATAGTGCCTTAAATTAGGCTCTGGGCATTTCCTTCCTTGTCCTTTCAAACTCATTATTCTCTGTCATCCAGTCATTCAGCACTGCATGACTTGAGTTACTCAGAACACCTTTTAGTAAATGACAAATGAATAAATGGTAGAATAAAAGGGACGATTATTTACTGATAAGTGTGAAGGCATACACAACATCACCAAAATCACCGTCGTCATCATTTTGACCTAACTACCACATATGGCTGCAACATGGTATGTAGGTTTTGCCAAACTTGTTTCCATCAAAAGTGCTCTGATAGAAGAGCTTTCCATGCTTAGTATTTTTACCAGTCTCTAGTAATTCCACCTGTGCTCCATACATTTCATTTATCTGCTACTGATGCTGTATAGTCGTAGCAAGTGACAGCATTGTAAAATAAACAAGGTGCATTGTTAGACTTTTTCGTTGACATCTGTCGTATTCACTCTTGTTCATTGCTTTTTGAACTTCTGGATAAAAGCAGGAAAATAACACAGGACTTTTTCATTCCCCTCTTGCCTGATGGGACTTAGGTTTCACGTATGTCACTGAGATTAGGATTCTTGAGTACAGACACTGATATAATAAAGCCTAAATAGAAGTTAAAGTTGTTTGTGTGCATGCCACAAAGGCGTATAGAAGGAGCAGAAGTGTATCTGTACATATTCTTAAGCTCATCAGTAGACAGATATGAGTTGTCACCTTCATGCCATTGACACCCATTGAATAGGAGACTGGGTGGGCCCCAGAGCCAATCTCAATATCTCTGGAGAAGAGAAAATGTCTTGCTTTGTCAGGAATCAGACCCTATATTATTCAGTCCATGGCCTAATCACTATCTGGACTACACAGCCCTGGTTTCTTGTTTAGCCCAAGTTCCTAATTAGGTTATGAATGTGAATTAATTTTTCTGTGGTATGATACCATTGCTATGCAGTCAGTTATCAGTATTGTCTAGTTCGTGCACGTCATCATGTGCGGTTAGCAACATGGACTGGAGTAGCCCAAAAGCTAATAGTTGCTATGCTAGTCAAAGTGTTCTTGCATTTTATGGTACCCCTAGGTTCATTGCTTTGCTTACAAGACCTCATTACTGGTGACTGTCATGAAGCAGATAAATCTAGTCACCACCCTCACATCATAGTTGTCTAAGGTCCATTATACTGTCGTCATGTCTTCGTGTTGTCCTTGTCCCCTGGATTTTTCTACCAAAACTTTGTATGCAGGAGCCCCACTCATCTCATCCTGCTTACTATAATAATCCTGATAATATTTGTGGGGAGCATAAATTATGAAGCCCATCACCATGCAGCTTTTTCAAGCCCCATGAGTTCCTCCATCATGAAAGGATGTATAGATGTATTCTCTAATTCTAGAAAATTTTTTTGCTAAGAGATTTCTTGAAATAAATAGAAAACCCACATTATAAAGAACACTGTACCTGTTGGAACAGTGTAATACTAATGTATTGTATGCTTTTCACCTGGTAGTTGTGTTCCACTCTTAAAAATGAACATAAACACTTACATAGTTATTCAAATTAGATGTCAGATTTACCATTATAATGTAGGCCAAATTTTGTTCATGATTTCTTATAAATATTTGAAAGTAACATTTACTGAAATTGCTTCAAAACATATGGGAGTTGAAAGGTGCAGGCAACACACACAGTGTGGGTTGGACAGATCAGACATTGCATTTATGAGACTTTTATGTACCTAAATAGACTACTTGTCAGTGGAATTATGATAAATACATATATAAGGAGAAATGCTTTGGTATTACTTTGTGTACCAAACTGTTAGTGTAATGGTAAAGGTAAAGGTAAAGCAATCCCTGGACAGGCCCTAAGGGTTCCATGGGGTTGAGGCTCCCAGATTTCCAGGCAGTCAGCACATGAAGGTGGTAAGGCTGTCAGCCATACGCACCAGCCGCCTTTACCCCAGGAAATATTCCTAGTACTCATTTGTGTTAGAGGCTGAATTGACTCCAGGGTCATAGTGTGGCTGGAAGGATAATGTCAATGAAAAATTCCGATAACACCGTTGGGAATCGAACTCATGACCTTCTGGCTTGTAGCGCAGTGCCTCAAGTGTAATGGTACCACTATAAATTTAGTAACCAAGGAATGACTTTCAGTTTATAAAAAAGACTTCTCTTGGTGGAAGTAGCCAATTCTTTATGTTGCCACCCATTTCATTTTAAATGTCTAGAGCCTAGAAGTGATTTGGTAGTGTAGTTGTGCATTGTTTATTTTGAACTTGTATTTGGCATCTTCTGAACTTCTAAAAAGTTGAACTCTTTGGTATAATATTTTGAAAGTACAGTATTAGAAAGAAAATAATAGGAATACAGTGTTTATTATTAGTCAAGATAGGAGCCAGTGTTAGGTATTTCTATTGTTGCCAAAATGAATGACTGCTTGAACGGCTCCTGAACCAATAAATTTATAACTTAAGTTATGTATTAAAATTTAACCTGTCTGTGTGTGTGTGTGTGTGTGTGTCTATATTATTTTGTTTTTAATTTATCTGTGTTACTGACAATGCAGAGACATGAGACTCACCAGAACCTTCATGATGAGACTTGTGTCAGGCTTGGAACCTTACTATGTTGTTCTAGCTGATGCTGCAGAGACAGATGTACACCTTATATACCTATGTTGCAGCCCCCACCCAACAATGGCAGTGCTTGTGAATTCTCAAATCACATTTCCCCCATATGAGAGGTTTCCACATGCCTCACCTTGCTCTCTTTTCCTTAGTGCTACAGTGTCACATGTCATTTGCAGCACTTTCCAATGTTGTCTGTTACTGGGAAAGCATTTGGCTTTGTCTTGTCATGTAGTGAATAATCTTGATTCAGTTCAATGTTTCTTTACACTTCCATCCCATTCCTGAAGAATGTTACACATGGTTCATTGTGTTATTTAGTTCAACTGCAAAAAATTGTTACATGTCTCATGTAGTTTTATTATTAAGCTTGCACTGTCTTCTTTTCCTCCATCTCATTTGCCTTCTCCTTCTGTTTCTTCATCTAACATCATATCCATTTATACAGGTTGAACAATGAAATGAAAGTGGTCTTTTTTGTATTTTTTGACAGTCTTTCTTTTCAATTTCCTGCGACTTCTTTCCTCTCTCATTTTGAGGTCTTCTGTAATCTGGCTGAACCTTTTTGTTCTGGCTCATTCCGTAGTTTTCTTTGCTTTAAATTTGAATTCTAATGCCCCTGGCTGTGTCATTGTTTTGTCGATTCTTTTTTCATAGCCAACCTGTTTCAGACGTTTCACTTCCAGCGGAGTTTGTATTCCATATTCTCAAAAAATGTTATTTTTAGTTTTTTTCTTCAATATTAGTGAGATATTTAATGTCCTTTACTTGAATTCTGATTCGTTTCTCTTTGTAAGAACCCATGTTTTGGCATTTGAAGTTACGTGTTATTTATATATATATGAATCCCAGAAAAGCGACGATCTGAAATATGCTTATGTATGTACATATGTATGGATGCATGCATGTATGTATGTATGTATGTATGTATGTATGTATGTATATGCACATGCACGCATACATACATATGCATACCTGAGATCTTCGTTTTTCTGTGATTTTATGCAGCGTAGATTGGTAGTTTGGTACCGACGTTTCGGGACAACCTATTGGTCCCCTCGTCAAGGGTCAAGCAGTTTTTGGACTGCTTGACCCTTTAAGATGTAACCGATAGGTTGTCACGAAACGTCAATAATAAACGAATAATCTACACTTCGTAAAATTCCAGAAGGGTGAAGATTCATTTACACTGCGGCGGAAGCGTGAAATCACCCTTGTGTGTACTTGCGTATACTTTATACATTGTTATATTTCATTGTTTTAGGATATCTCTGATGCTGATTATTCATGTTATAACTTGAGAGAACCCATGTTACGAATTTGGTTGCCTTATCCCATTGTTTTTGGGATATATCTGTTTAAAATTCTTATTAAACTTTAGATTCCCCTTATAAAAGCAATAGAATTTGCTGATTGCGTGGCCATATCCCATTGTTTTGTTGTGGTAGTAAGGGACACAAACACTTGGGTTCGTATGAACTGCTGATTGATTATAGAGGTAGCAGCATTGTTGGGTTGATAACAAACTAGTAAGGATTAGAAGTACAAAGGTGTCCATGCCTTGGAAGTACTGATGCAAACCTTTCCCGGAGACAAGAAAGACAAACTGTGATGTGGACAGCCATTGACCACTTACGTCTAGACTAAAAAAAGGTGAGGATTCGTAAGGAAATGTTCGTGTATTATTTAGAATACTGCCTTATTTGTGTTGTGAGGAATCCCCCCGCCCCCTTTTGGTGATAGAATCCTGAAATGTTTTTATGATGCGTTATGGAACACATAACTGCCTTATCATCTTGAGTCCCAATTTATAATTACGTAAAGTGAAAATAAGTTGAAATAAAATGCTACAAATTAATTATTATTATCTTCCATAATGAACTAATTACGTGCACATGCTGTCGTGAACCAATGTAACATTTAGATCGCCAGTTCGAACCCCGATTGGGCTATGCATGTAGGAGGACACGGAATTTCGAGCTTATGTAGATAGCAGTCCGTCGTATTCATGAGGTACCGGGTTCAAATATAGGTCCGGAGGCAGTCTGCCGTAGCCGGGATTTTTTGTGGGCTTCCTCAGTACCTCCAGGCAAATGTCAGGATATTATTGTAAATCAGGTCACGATTGCGTCAGTTCGTTACCGACTGTTCATATCTTTTGACGGTGTACGGTGTAATGTGAGCAATTGGAAGCGAGCTTAATGAAGTAAATAAAACATTCTGGGCCGTCCCCTGTATACAGAGAGTCTTGAGGTGCGTTGTTGCAGTGAGATCTGCCAGCTGTCTCGAAGACGCATGGTTCCCGTTTGGTTCTGAATCGTAGATCAAATGGCTTAAGCCATAAAAGTCGCAGAATTGATAATAAACGAAGAAAGTTTCGGTTTTGCGTGATTATTCTTTTTCTGACTTTATTGCAGCAGCCGTCTTGAAATATCATTGATAAATCCCCTGAGAATTTGGAAGTGAACTTCCTGTGGCAGGTCTTGTAGGATTACTGTCTTCTGGAACGTGACGCCGCCTCGTTGGGTGAGTGGTTTCTGACGTTTCGAAGGAACGTGTGGCATTCATCTTCAATTGATCAGTGGTACTTCAAGAATTATTCCGCTGTAAAGACCTCGAAACCTGTACAAAGCCGCGTAGTTTGGTAGTAGGAAGCAAGAGTGCGAGGTTACCTTTTTAACATTGATATCTGTCTACCAAACTAGACGGCATCAGATCCCGGAAGAAGACTGGAATCGTAATTTCTCCGGAGGGTGGCTTTTTTTTTTGTCTTATTTTACGACGCTTGCAAAATATCAGACTAGTGTCGATGGTAGGATGACTGCTGAATAATGAATTGGAAAGGATTACGAAGGAAGCTGTACTGGCCGAATTGGGGGTGCTATCCCTGGATTAACTTGGAAGAACTAAGTGAATCCACTAAAAACTTCGGCCAGGGTAGTCTGTGTCCTGTGCTCTGACCTAAGATTGGAACTGGGCATTTCCCGGGTGCAAGTCCGAAGCGTTGCCGCGAGAGCAACTTGCTTGGCCGGGGCTTAATTACGGTGTCCGGACCCATAAACACGGAAGCGATGAAGGTAGCCGATTTCTGTATTCTAGATCCCGAGACTGTGACGCACGTGCCATCGCAAAGCTACTTGTGTCGTTGTTGTCCTGGGGCTGCACCTCCCGTCCACTTTCCCTTGAGTAGTAGTAGCAATGTGCGATTCAAGTAACGCAATAATGTCCCAGTGGCGGCTGTGATCGGAACCAACAACTGCACGAGGTGTGGAGGTTCTACGCACTTGTCTGCATGTCATATGCAGGAAGTCTCGTTTCACACTATCCTGACTGAGGTTTAACTTCCTATAATAAGGTATCTTATTATGGTGGTAGACCTTGACTCATCTTTGTATTGTTGAGATACTGGCTCCACCAATTATTATGACAGTTTTTGGGCGATTTTTGCTCCTTTCAGACGAATTTTGGGTTTATGACTAACATTCTTTCCCTTTCTTCATTTCACCGCACAAATCTCACTTTCTTCCGCATACAGGCCGTCGAACTGTAACAGTTGATACAGCGGTGTTAAATAACTGGCGAATGCAGAGAAACAATTTACTCAGTTAACTGCTTTAAGAATTAGGCCTACAAGAACATCTCTTATTGGCCGTGCCATGGCGGTTAGTCGCCGGCCTCTCACCGCGGAGGCTCGAGTTCGATCCCGGGTCGGTCCGTGTGGTATTTGTGGTGGACAAAGTAGACTGGGACAGGTTTTTCTGCGAGTACTTTGGTTTTCCCCTCTCAGTTTCATTCCACCGATGCTCTATTAAAATGTTAAAAAAAACAGAAAAGAACATCATCATTATCATCATCACAGGGTTGCGCAATAAGCCTTCAGGCTGCGGTGCGTCCGTAGCATCTGCTACGGGGCCTTTCAATAAAAAACATCATTTATTACAACCTGGAGCGTAAAACTTGTGCTGTGTAACAAATTACCTAGCCAGTCAACTGACTCCGTAGACCGGAGCCCTTGAGAAGTGTTAACAGTCGCTCAGTGGGGTCAAGACGTCAGTTGCCTTTTATTTAACCGGAAAGTTCAAGAGCTAGTACTGGACCCTACCCTGAGCCACTTGCGTTAAACCAACATCCAGTTTGAAATTACGTATTATTCATCTTTGTCTGGGTCTCCCAAGTGGTCTTTTTCTTCTTTTCTCTTCCGGGTTTGCAGCCAAAATTTTCTATGCGTCCTTCATGTTTTCTATTCAGTGCTACTTGCCCTGTGTTCTCGTATATAAATCAGTACTATTGTGTATATCGCGTGCTTTCACGAAATAATTATTTGCGAAAGGTGCCAGGAGAAAGACTGGATGAAGAGACTAAATGTTGGCGCTGCCGAAAAGTTACTGTTTTAGTAAGTGCCGCTCCGCCACTTGCCGCTCAGTGCAATCGAGAGCAGATCTGCGGCAAAGTCACATCCACACAGGAACACACGCTACTTTAATGGAGCGACGGTTGCTATGCGAGGACATTGTGACCGATCCGATTTCTGTTGATTACGATCTAGTGTGAAATCGCTGTTACGCAATCTGCAGCGAGATAAACATCTTGATGTAGTACACATGTTACGTCAGTGTATGCTTTGCCCAGCCTTTGGAATTTCGATTCCGTGGCAGTTATTTAGTTTTAATTAAAGCAGTACAACCAGTGGTGGAAAGGCGTTACAGAAATAGGTGGACGACCCAGATCAGTAACAGCCCAGGAGAGTGACGGTCACATGAAGGAAGTGATTACAGTGCAGCTGATAATGCGACCAACAAAGTACGCAATTTGTGGATCACAAATGCATTTATTGATTAACCCTTTAAAGACGAAGCGTGTCTGTTTTATATAAGGACTGCAGTGCGTACTGCGCTGTAAACACTCCACTTCGATTATAAAAACCAGTCTCTTAATGTTTTATAAGGCAAAAGTTGCTGTTTGTTCTGAGATCCGTACAAAACACATAAACGCAATGTGGGCACCACGTAGAATTTTTTAATGTTAAACCTGGTCGTATGTAAAGTTACCGCTAGGCTTTAAAAGGTTAATGCCTACATGTATCAGCCTCATGGACCATCCTTGGGGAAACCACTTTAGATAATGCCGGAAGGACTGGAGACTTTACGTTCCTGTAAATTAGAATCAAACTGTAAGATCTTATGATTATATGTATGTAAAAATGTTCATTGTTTGTTAGTCTAAAGTTCTTACAGTTTACTAAAATGACCTATGCGATGTCATGTCATAATATATATGTTCCGTATTGTGTCTTTGGGCAGTCATGTAAGGTAATTCTTTGTCATTTATTGGGCGCCATTGTCATGCATTGTGCAGATACCGTCCCCATGTGTGCTCTGATTAGTCGTAAATACGGCATCTATCGCATTCACGTACCCAAATGTCCTGAATTCTGTTGATACATCTTTGTTGTAGGATGTTAAAACGTGTAGTGAAGTACGCGGTAGGAATGTGTTACCAAATTATTATAGTGCAGTTTCACTCTTTCGTTTGTACATATATTATTGCTGGAAAAAAAAAACAGTTATGACGCCTGAAGGCACTGTAAACAGCTTTGTTAAAAGTTGCGCTTTGGAAGTTACTAGACCGCGTCTACCCTTTTGACAGACCGCTCTCATTCCTGAGTAACCTGTTGCCTGCACGTAATTTTCAGCGTGGTACTTGACAAAAAATTGTTTCATGCTCAGGATGCGACGCGCAGAAACCAGCAATTGTCCAAACCCAACAAGCTGGCTGGGACTTCTGACTTGTGTCTGGGGGCTGCATGGTTCGAATGTCGGCTGGGACACCGACTGTTGTAACAGAGGTTAATCGTGGCTTTCCTCAGTGATTCCAAGCGAAGGTCGGGGTAGTGGCTTGACCGCTTCCTTCCCGATCCTCGTCAACTAATTAGTCTCTTTTTTCCATGGCGTAACAGTCCTTAGTGGGTCAGGGCCTCCTCATTATCGAGGCTTCACGATCACACTCAGACACTTCACACTCGGTAGAACTTCTCTGGACGAGTGATCAGCCCGACGCAAAGACCTCTACCTGACAACACACAACACTTACAAGAGACAGACATCCATGCACCCGGCGGGATTCGAACCCACAAGCCCAGCAAGCGAGCAGCCACAGACCTGCGCCTTAGACTGCGCGGCCACTTGGATCGGCAGTAGTCTTTAATACTCCCACCATTCGACGCTGTATAATACGAGCTACAGACAGCGTCGTTTAGTGCTATAAACCACAAATAAATGAGCGTCATATTTTCTTTTATAGTCTGATACAATTTAATATCATTTTTGGAGCGCTCGCAGAATTGCGGAAAGCGACTCTTAGCTTCGTCTTGTCTGTCTGTCTGTCTGTCCGCATGGAACAACTCGGCTCCCACTGGACAGATTTGCATGAAATTTCACTTTTAAGTACTTCTCGAAAATCTGTCGAGAAGATTCAAGTTTCTTTAAGATGTGGTAAGAATAATGAGTACTTTAGGTGAAGACCTGTGCATTTATGATAGGTCGCTGAATTCTTCTTAGAATGAGAAATGTTTGTAACAAAAGTTGTAGAGAAAATCAAAACCCACATTTTACGTTCAATAATTTTTTTCCGAAAATCGTTCCATTTATGAGATAATGTAAAAAAATATCGTGCAGCCGGACAGGGAACAGACGACAATATAATACGGCGCATGCGCTTTGCATAATGGATGATTAAGGCTACACACACACACACACACACACACACACACACACACTGTCTCTCGGAATCTGTAACACTTATTGCTTTCCCACGGCCACAGTGGTTACGCGAACGCGCCTGTGTTACTTTTTTGTACATTGCCTGTCTTGTTCGAATTATTACTCACAGCATACACAATGGGATGGAAACAGTGCATATCTAAAACGTGTGTTTCATTTGAGTTTCGAAATTTTCACAACTGTGAACATTGAAATTGGTCTGGTGAGTCTTGTGACATCGTATAGGCGATTTGATTAACGTTTCGAAGTAACCTTGCCCCGCCATCTTTCGTAAGAGACCACAAGGTATCATGATCTGAAGATTTCCATTTGTTTCATTGTCTCTTCATCCCCTTTTACTTGTTTAGTTATGTATCTGTGGCTTTCTAACTAAAGTGTGTGTATTTTCTAAATGTTTTCTTGATATACATATTATGTATCGGCCTTGACATTAATATCATGCAGAAACATATATTTTTTTCGGCTGGTCAACAGTTGAGATATTTCATTGCAGTGAATCTTAAATGGCCCGTATTTATTCCTCATGTTATATTAGGTATGCATGTCCGCCGTATGGCAAATGTTTTGAATTAGACAATGTTAAGAGCATTTTTAACATTGTATGATTGACGATGCACGGTTTGAGTAATGTTAAAGTTTCGAATTAGAGTCGTAAGCCATGATCAGTGTTCTTTTGGGCGCGTTCGCAAAACCGTTGCGAAAAACGACTATTAGTTTCTCATGTCTCTGTCTGCCTGCCTGCCACTGCATGGATTTTCGTGAAATTTGTATTGGGCAATATTTACTAAGGTCTGTAGGACATAAGTTTGGTTAAAATCTGAAAAAATGCCGGACACTTAACGTGAAGACCTACATGTGATTATGACAGTATCTCGCCGTATAGGAGACAGTCCAAGGAACACATGTGACGATTGTAATGTTATCTGACGCCACATGCATGCGAGTTACGTGGCTGCTAATTAGGGCAGAAATTCAAGCGCGGTCATAATATTTAATATTTATTGCCATTTTACTTGATTATGATTACATAATGTGTCCCCACGTTGATGAGATATGTTGTGGTGTGACGTAATAATCTGGCGGCGTAATGATGCCGTCTTGTTGCCACATCACGTTCCTCTGCAGTCATCGATTGTTTCTTAATGCGACGTACATGATGCATAATTAAGGGAAATGAGAAAATGCACTATCATATTTAGTATCTGTCGCTCATATCTGGGAGTGTGAAATTGGGGATGTAGATTGATTATAATTGTACATACAAATTGTGTGTGAAATGTTATTTGTAAGTCAGAAATTACAAAATATTTAGTTGGGTTGAAAATTTTTTGACGTTATGTGTAACCGATAAAATTAACACAGACAGAATCAGCGTAGACGTATAGATAAACAACTAGTTCTTCAAAGAAGTGTAACACCAGACCCAAGTAATAGCACTAACATTCTATAACATATCTACAATTGTGAACCATGACAGAAAGTGTGATCCCAGTGGTTTAAATGGTACGACTGTCTGAGAGGATTCCAGGGGTACAAAGATTCGGACGAGCCGAACAAGGTTTGATGTCATGTACACAAAACTCCCATTCGGATAGCTTGCGGTTATAAGCTTACGCGTGGCCTAAGGTAAAGGTAAAGGTTCACCCTATAACAGGCCCTGAGGGCCCAAGAGGGGGAGTAGAGGTATAGCTCTACCCGTTCGTGAGCCTCGGCACGAGGAGGGGATGGGGTGGCTAGACCAACGCCCCGGCCGTTTTACGCCCGGGAAAGAGACCCGGTACCCATTGTACAGGAGACTGGGTGGGCCCCAGGGCCGGTATGGACGGCTGCGGAAAATCTCTCCCCCCGGACCGTTCAGCCCATAGCGAGTCTCTATAGCGACTGAGCTATCGCGGCCCACTACGCGTGGCCTGTAGGGCCTGTACTTCAACTTTTAGTAACGGCTTTTCATGTACATGAAAAATCCAACTGGCCTGAAGTGAAATTAACTTTATTATGGATCAGTGAGAAAATAAGAGTTTGCCCTACAGCTTTTGCTGATAGTGTCGAAAAACGAATTAAAACAGATCTGACCAATGGTTTGGGAGCTGACACTATGTCAGAGATTGACGGACACACATCGCCTCCACATAAGATGCTTATGTTTGCTTCGTAAATAATATGTGCATATGGAGTCTGATTAAATGAATCAGTATATGTTATAACTAATTTCTTTAGCTGTATCAGGAACAGGCCATTGTTATAATGAAACAGTTATCTTTCCTATCATCCATGTATCAGATCCGTAGTCACCATAAATCTCAAAATAAGAACTCAAGAACATGCCGTTCTGAAAGACTGTACAGAGGAGAAGAATTGTCACCATTTACTGTGGGGAATTAAAACGTTTTAGAAATGCGTTCTTTGCTGTTCTGTATGCTTCATGCATTCTGTTCGTTTATTTAAAGGGCATACAAACATAGGCACCTGCAGAGTGAATTAAGTTTGCCTGCAGGTCTTGTGACAGTGGAGCATTCAATACACTCATCCGTCGCTTTTAGGGGGTTCGCACATCGCGGTTTCGCAAATTTGCGGTGTGGTCCCAAGAATAAAAATACATCACTCCGACGCTTCAACGGGCAGGAGCATCAAAGTTGCTGGACAGCCCGAACAGATCTTCGAGCTGTACTGCATGATATTCAAGGAGCTGAAGGAAGAAGAGAGGCACCTGCCATCACGAGGTTCCTACAAATAAAATAACACTAAAAATTACTAAAAAGTTTTTTTTGGGGGGGGGGGGAGGCAATTTTTCGCGGATTTTCTCTTTTCGCCGGGGGTTTTGGAACCTGGCTCCGGCGGAAAGCGAGGGATTAGTGTATTATTATTGACGTTACCCATTTTGTAATGTATATTAGACACGCAGCATTTCGGGATTTGTGTCTGCTTCGGTGATGAAGTTAAAGTGACGTTAAAACACACATTCTTCTTAATTAGATCTAGCAGTAAATAGAGATTAGCTGTGTCTAATCGATCCATCAGAGGACGTTGTTTGACATCATGTTACGTGCTGACGGAAACAGAGTCAACTTTCGAAGCGTTGCATAGGCCTGTGTCTGATGTACCTGAGACAGTGGACCGTATCCAGCACAGTATTCTTACCTGCTGAACACACTGATGCGGCAGGAATCATTATTTTTTGTTTCTCGTTAAACAGCCCTCTGATAAAGAGACCCAGTCATAGATGGGAGGTTAATATTAAAAATGGATCTACAAGAAGTGGGATAGGGGCATGGACTGGATTGAGCTGGCTCAAGATAGGGACAGGTGGCGGGGTCTTGTGAATGCGGTAATGAATTTCCGGGTTCCATAAAATGCGGGGAATTTCTTGACTAGCTGAGAACCGGCTAGCTTTTCAAGAACGCCTTTGCTCCATGGACTTATATCCCCTGATAAAGGCCACAAGTAGCAGTTGATCATAATAACATCCATATTTCGTGCCTGTATGATGAGCCGGTTTAGAGAAAATTGATGAAACTGTTTTTAAATGGGTGGCGGAAATTACGAATAGCTATATCCGACCAATCTTCTGACATGTACGAGTACCAAAGTTAATCAAATTTCAATCTCTGGTTCGGGGGTAAAGTTTGCTGGCAGATGGAAGGAAAAGCTTGCAGTTACTTTGTGTACTTTTTGTAAAGTACGCTTATTACCCGTAATATTTAATACATGTGTGAAGACAGAACGCAAGGATGCGAAGCTGCTGTTAGCTGTTGTGTGCGGCGGTTTGTGTTCAAGGTCATCGTCACAACTTGCTTCACGTGTTTGTGTATATCAAACACTGCAAAGCTGATCGAATTCTTCCACTCCGTTACTATCTCTTGCACCGAATGGCGCGATCCAGTGAGTATCACTCCTCCCTACTGGGAAGGTCCCGGGTTCGAATCACGGCACACGGACCGGCTATCCCGGCGAAGAGTTTTCGTGTTTTTCCTCTGTTCCACGAGGACACTACCGGTATGGTACCTCATATTGGGCCACAGTTACTTCCTTCCACATCCTTCCCAACTCATTTTCATCATTCATCCAACATCCTACATTGTGTGGCCAGAGCTGTTGACAGCACTGTTGCATAAACCGTAATTAAATGTGGGTATCTGTTTCACGGGATGGTCAGCAGTTGCTTGACTTCCTGCGATATCTGCGAAACTTCGTGCGATTTATTGACTATTTGGACAGCAGTAAAGTGTGGCCACACAAAAGTGTAAATGTTCGTAGTGTATAGATCAGCAGTACCAGTTTTCGTATGTGGAAGTTTTCTGATAATTTTGAGTTCTTTTGTTATAGAATTAACATTGTGTATGTAGGTCTGTTTGTAGTAGGTAAAATTAAACCGTACGTATATCAGTGGTTTAGGGAGAAGTGCGCTAGATGTGTCTTAGGCACAGTATTAATTTGCAGGTGGCTAACAGTCCAGGGAATTTTTTTTTTCGGATATTCGGTTTGAAAACGAAGTACTTTAGATACTTCTGGATTTTCCGACCACAAAAGAGCTTTTATTAACTTTCTGGTTACATGTCAGTCCCGTATGGTCGCCAGCCTCACGACTTTATCGCCTAACGCCCATTCCGACTGAATATAAGGCTGGATGAGTCCCACAGCCTGTCTGGACGCTTTAGCGAAAAGAAAAAATTTCTTGCCTTCGCCGGGAATCGAACCATGATTCCTGCTTAATGAGTTATTACGTCCTGTCTAATGGATCCTGATCACAGTTGATCAAGGATATGAAATAAGTGGCAGTCAGGTATGTGTTGCACGATCACCAACTCTGTGCCAGCAGATGACTGTGTGTAACAGTGTCTAAACACGGCATTGTTTCTGCTATTTTCCCAGCCCATTAATCGTTAAATAGTCGGGAGCCAAGACCTTGCAGACCCGTGTGGCCCGAATTGTAGTATTGTTAAAATACGTTGCGGAATTATTACGTCCGGCAGAGGTCAGAGCTGCCAGTTTCCGTCGCTCTGACACACATTCCATTGTTTCTTATGCTAATATAGTGGGCCCATATTTCGGTGTTCTTATTGCACTACCGGACGCTTACATCATGCAATATGTGGACCGACTATTGCAGAGTTTTTTTTTTTTTTTTTGGTTTGTATGAATTTTATTGTCCATGTGGTAATAAAAGTTAGACAGTCCCTAAGGCTACAAAGTTTTCATGTTATTTTATGATTCTATACTTCCGTATTTTTTTGTTTGCTAACAAACTAACTCCATAGAGCAGACTGCATCTTGAAAATGTTGATAGTTGCTCACAGAATCAAGAAATTTTCCATATTTTATGAAACCAGAAGGCTCATTACGTGTTCACAAGGTCCCACCACTAGCCGCTGTTATGAGCCAGATGAGTCCAGTCTGTCCATTCTGTTTATTTTAAATCACTTTTAATATTATCCTTCCTTCTAATCTTAGATATTCCAAACGGTTTGTTTCCTGCCGGTTTTTCTACCAGAACCTTGTGTGCAGTTCTGTCCCATGTGTGCCACATGTTCCGCCCATTTTACCCTTTTTGAGTCGATCATGCTAGTAGCATTTGGCGAGGAATGCAAATCACTAGTATTTTCACTGTGCAGTTTTCCCGAGCATAACAGGCGGTAACCCAAGTGGGGGCTGCCGGGCTGCAGCTTCCGCGCCCCCCTCGCTCCCACAATCGAAATAAAAAACACAAATTTTGTATAAACGCTGGAGTCAACTGTTTTACGTGATTTAGCCTTCAGTCGAAATCAGCAACTGAAACGGCTGATGACTGGCACACTAAAGTTTTGAAAAAATGAGATAAAATAAGCGTAGGAAACAGTAGATGAACTTAAAAAAACAAGAAGATTAGACCTTGTCATTTAAATTATGTGAGTGAGTGGTGGAACATGTAGTTGTATTTATGTGTACGCGCGTGCAGTCGCAAACAGTTCTATGTTACGGTTGCATTAGACATGATTTTTATGGCATAGTTCTGAAAATCAAACATAAATTGTATATAGCCACAGGGTCAGGCCCCCTCCCTCATTGAAAAATCCTGGGTGCGGGGCTCGACCGTAATGCTACTTCCTCCCTTTTGGTTCTGTATATTCTCCTCAGCACCCTGTTGTCAAACACTCTCTGTCCCTGTTCTTCTCTTAAGGCGAGGTATCCTTTTCACACTGTCACATAGCGACATGAAAGTTTTCACGTGAACATTTATTTTACATTTTAATCTTTACATGTTTAGATAATAGACTGGAACATGATAATTCTATACTGAATGGTATCAAGCATTCCCCGAATTTAGTCAGTTCTCAATTTATTCGTGAATGCAATTTGTGTGTGTCAGCATTGTTCTCAGATATTTGAACTTTGCAACATTCTCTCATGAATTATTTGCTGTCCTTATGTTGTGAGTTTGTCCTGAATTCTGGCAACGATACATATCGTATGCGGGTTTGTTTACAGGTGTGGAGGAACAACATAGGATCGTACGTAAAATGCGACCTCGGATTTCGATTCACGAACTGTCACGCCGACTGTGCGGAAACGAGCGTTGCATATAGATGCGTGCGAGGAGACCATTAGGGACTGTAACAATACCTTTATTGTAATTAGAGCGATTCATTGCCAGGGGAATTTTTTGTGAACCGCAGGGGTGTCTCGAATTTGGTATGGGTGAAGGTTACAAACTTGTCTACATTTTCTTATGCAAAACTTCTTGCCACGAATTATTGTTGCGTATTTTACAACGTGTTAGGTTCTTAAAGTGATGTGCAAGTACTGCGATAAAGTTTCTTTCTTTGCGATTTCTAGTCTTTGTTTTTTACATGTGTACATACACTTCAATGTCTCAATTTCAGTGCTGTTGCTTCCCATGTGCTTTTTTTTTTTAGTGGTGAAGGGCCCCGCAGCAGACGCTACGGACGTACTGCGACCATGAGGCTTATTGTGCAACCCTATGTTGAAGATGAAGGTGATGATTTTTTTGTCCTTTTCCTAGTAATGGAGCACCGGTGGAATGAGATTGACAGGGGAAAACCGAAGAACTCGGGGAAAAACCTGTCCCAGTGCCACTTTGTCCACCACAAATCCCACATGGCCTGATCCGGGATCGAACCCGGGCCTCCGCGGTGGGAGGCCGGCGGCTAACCGCCTGAGCCATGGCACGGTCCTTCCTATGTGTTACAGGTCATGTTAACAAGGGAAGCAGCTATATCTCGGTTTAAGAACGGTACTTCTAGTTGTCATTTGATGTCGTTTCGGTTATTTATTAAAATTCGTAATGCAGTATCGTTAAATAACCAGGTAATTGGTCGGTATTTAATCCGCTCTTAGCGCTGTCAGTATTAGTTATCACAGTGTATAACTATACCCTAGCCACAATAATGAAGCTTGCGCTGATTCTTCGTTCTTTCTACATTTGTACCTCCGAAGTACGTTCTGCAAACCAAGCGGCATGGAACGCTGATGAACAGAACAGTAGAACAGTGAGCAGCATAGCAATATATTCATATAGGTATGAACTTAACACATTTCCCACCTGCTTTTCACTCGTTGGTGAGAAAACTGCAACCAACGTAATGTCTTAGGCAACGTGGGACGATTCACGTTGCCATTTACTGGTGTGTGGAACCTGGGTGTTGCTGCCAAATTTTGTAGTTTGGAAACGTTTCATTTTACCTGAAGCTTCAACTGTTGTGGCCGTTGTTATAGGACTGTTACACACGACCACGTTTTTTGGTAACGACTGGTTGTTGCACCCCTGATCGTGGTCCCACAGTAACAGGATATGTTTAACGTGCTGAGTGTGGTAATTTTTTGAGGACATACTCGCCGCAACAACAAGGGGGCGGGAGGCGTTCACGATTTCTGATGTTGAAATAAACACTCGTGTTGTAGTATGTAAACCGAATTGTTCACTTTTGCCAAAAAAAAATGAAAGTGTATTTTGCGCATATTCACAGTGTCTTTCCTACACTATTCAAGTAAGCGATGAAACAATGTTAATTCACATTTATTTAATAACTGGGGCAGTTCCATTATCTGCATGTGTATCGACGTGTCGCGTAAAAGGAGCAGAGTGAATTGTATCGACGTGTCGCGTAAAAGGAGCAGAGTGAATCGTATCGACCTGTCGCGTAAAAGGAGCAGAGTGAATTTAGGAAATTGTTCTGACGAAATACGCAGTTTAGTGCCGACACAAGTTCAACCATGATACATACTCTTGATACGCAGGATACTGGCTTTCGTGTTTGTGTTTGGACCGGGATCAGAGGCTGTCATTTTCAAGGCACGGACGTTCTACACCCGCAAGCTGATCGCATGTTGGAGTCCCCACTTGGGGCACTAATAAGCCTACTTGTATTTTGTATGCGTTATCGTCTAGCGTCTTGAAACTGTAGTGAACCAGCAGTGTCCTAAACGTTCACGCAAAACATTCTACCGTCTGTTAACGAGATACCTTGTTTAACTGCTTGTCACAAGAGGCAAGAGAATTTGATCATTGAACGAAGTAGTCTGAACTTTAACGTTTGGTAAATGCAATGACTTATGCTGCATATGGACTAATCTCGCAAATCTTTGTTTATTTGATTTCTGAAAGGCTGATACTCTACAAATATTAGGATGCAGAGTTGTTTTGAAAGTAAAATGAACATCTTCAAATATATACATCTCCAATTTTATTTAAGGCAGGGGTGTGAAAAATGTACTATACTAAATGACATAATACGTCCTCATGTTTCTGTTAATTGCTGTATTTGTACCGTTTTCCCAACATTATTCCGCCTCGTACACGTAGTATATGGCTCATATATTCCAAATATTTCGCGTTTTACTGGCTTTTGTTATACTAAGCATTCATGACCCATAACGAGAAGCCTGAGGGAGTTTAAATCAGGTTATCTTGGTGGGTATGGGAATTTACCACCACGACCAAACCATTCGGCAGAATAATATTTATGAAAGATTTTTAGTGCCAGAGCTGCCCGTTTTCAGCGGCATAGTTTATAATTTGTCAAGTACAGAGCATTTCAGTGATCATTTCCCCAACCGTAGGGAAATACGAGCCAGCGTAGGCAAGAGCAAGTCTGCCTAGTTTAGCCCTATTTTATCAGCGCTGCAACGTGAGGCGTTCATCCCGTCAAATGTAACGTCTCATACAGTGAAGGTTGTCAGTGCATGTGATAAATATTGTCTGCTCAACAGTGTTCCTTTTCAGTAATTCTTTAAATCATGCGTCATGGAAAAATGTTGCAGAAATTTTGTAAAAAAATATAGCGCTTTATAAGTGCCGTGTAAAGGAACGCTATACAGAAGAGTGGAAAGTTTTCGAATTAAAATTTCAGTGCTGGATACAAATGAAATGCGAAAACGTGTATTTTTCTTGGATGATGCGGGGTTTAGTTTAAGTAGGGACTTAAGAAGACTGTAGCAGCTTGTTTCAGGGTAGTATTCCAGTATTTTCTGGGAGAAACTTAGTAAGAACACGCACATTATTTCTTAAAGACAGGATAGTTGGTCTGTGGACTGAAAACGGAAACGGGTACATCATGAATACGGAGCTGGGATTGGCGCAAGGTTAAGTGCAAGCAAACTGAATGTTATGCATGTTATCATTGTCTCTTTCGCCTATCGGAGACACGATTGTAGAACCGTCATTGAGTTTGAGACAGGAATCGCAAAGTGTTGATAGAAGGGGCATGCATTAAGCTTCAAGCTTAGCGAGGAGTAACAAACATTTTTGTGCACTTCGGCCGAAATGATGACGCGTATGATGTGAAACTGGAATGTTATGTTTCGAATCTTGGCCTGGATTACAGCTATAATGGCGGATTTCTTGTGGTTTTCCTCAGTACCTCAAGGAGAATTCCAGTATTTTACCTGACATTGTTCATGACCGCTCCTTTCTACAGTATTTAACATTGTCATTCAACGCCGTGCAGTCCGGGTTACGGACAGCGTTAATGAGTGGACTGCAAACAAGTGAAATGCAATGTGAAGTACTCGTATTTGGGACATGAAGTTATATAGCATTATTTTAAAGCAGCCGTTTCCGTCATAGACCCAATAAGCCTGCCCCCCCCCCCCCTTTCAATCTTTGTATCCATCTGAGAAACAGGCTTATAATGAGCGATATGCACTTCCTGTGTGGCACTTCCAAGCGAACTGCTTACTTAGGATTCAAACCATGTCCATTGCCTGTCTACTTGTCCGACAGTGCGGGTTTGTCCCTGTCACTACGAGACACAGTAAGGGCAAGTGAACATTTTCTTGTAAGTGTGTCTGGAACAGTTGTAAGAATGCGGATCATGAATCTCGATGGGGCTGCTTTTTTCTTGGTTGTTTTAATTTTTGTTTTCTCTTCTTAGTGGCAGCGTGTGTCTCATGCCCTTGTTTAAATTTCGGACAGCAGTTGACCGATGTTTTTGAAACTTATGTAACCAATAGATACCTAACTTTGTGGAGCAGAATGTTGTTGAGAAGCCAGTAGTCACCCGTATAGTTACGAAATTCTTCGCCTTTTAATGAACTCGGTTTATTGTCATGTTCACAAGATTCCGCCACTAATCTGTGTTCTGTGCCAGAAGAATCATATTCACATCCTAGCACTCAGTGTCTTTTAGGCAGGTGAAAGATGAAGAGGTGGGTGGGATCCAGAGTCACCCTGAATGTCTTGGCGCAGAGCTAAATCTCTGCATCCACTGGGAATAGAACCTCAGTTTCCCTGGTGGTCCAGCCCTTAACCTAATTCCTATTCTGAGTTAACTTCACTCCGCAGACGCCTTCTTGAGAAGCTAGTAGTCGTTCAGCTACTCAAATTCCACGCCTTTTATGGAGCCCACAGTTTCCCCACAGTGTTTACATAAGCGTCCCGAGCCAGATGACTCAAGCTCGCAGTGTCACATCGTATTCCTTAAAGTCAGTTTAGTATTGTACTCCCGTTTACTAATGTGAGATCCCGTTGGATGTCTGCAAAGCCATTAATATTAGGATATTAAAGATGCTTTGGACGAAACGTTTGCTGTGCCACTCACCCCGGTTGTCAGCTTTCTACGGCTGCAATGATTTATTGGTGTTCTGTCTTGCTTGCTATGTACGATGTAGGGTGTATTATGTAAGATGTTGCCACTGAGAGGGAAAAAAACTGTACGATGTTAATCAGTGACGCTCATCAAATGCAGCAATTCTTCAAAGATGACGAAAATTGGAGTTTTTGTCTGTTGGCAACAGATGGCTCTGTATTTTTTGCTTCAAAATGAGGACTTAGCAGAACACAGCCTATGTTTTGGATCTGTGTGCTACCTCAAATTCAGTGCTTTCAACCGAACACGGTATTCCAAGACGGTTCTCTTCCTGTGTGACATGCGCTTGGTACACATTTTACGTGGCATTGGATTGGTCGAGGTAGGCCAATCGCTTGCCCACTTTGTTTCCCAGGTTTAACCTCTCTGGAATGTTTTCTTGTGGGGCTGTATGAAGGAAGCTGTTTACACCAAATCTGTTACTGATCTTCAGAACCTGCCTAACAGAATCTCAAAAGCCATTTGGACGATCAAATCCTATACGCTTGAACGTACCTGTATTGTGTTTGATTGTCGATTGGACATGGTTCGTGCAGCAAGAAGTGCTGAAGCGGGAACTGTGTACGAGTAAAAAGAACGCGTAAGGCTTCAGTGTATGCGACGGCGGTCGGAGCAAAGGTAGGCCTGTGGTCATTTATTTAGGAGTTATTAGTGCTAAATTTTGTGACATTGCACTATATTTAAAGCAATTCATTGCTTTAAATACACCCTGCTTTACTGGCAGTTCATGGATGACGTCAGAGGCAAGTCTTACGTAATGCGTGGCTTAAGGTTTTCACAACATTTCTGGTGACAAAGTCTTGTGGTGTGTGACATCGTGTTTACTGGTAAATAGTTGCCGACGTTTCGAAGGCGCGTGCTTTCTTAGAGCTACCCTGACGATGGATGTAAGAAATGGGACCTGTCATGTAGTAGACATGGCCAACGTTGTAGGCCTTTTGTAGATACTTTTGCATGTTCTGTGTCTCGACATAACTGTGGTTTAGGACAGTTGTCATTTAATTTTAGCGTCCGTTACAACTGAAATTATATTGTATGTCTATGTTCTTCAAACTTAAAACATTGACGTCCGAATGTATTCAATCCTTTTATATGTGAAATTCATCTGTTATAATATTCAGAAATTGATGACACTGTTCACCCATCTGTTACAACACTTTCTTTGTTATAGTTTTGTCCACTGTGCTGTACCTGTTTCAGACGTTTTGGTTCATCATCAGGGTCTTCCTTGGGTTTCTGTTGAGGGTGTTAAAAACGAAAGGTTCAAAACGTATATGGCATAATGCAAAAAAAAGTGTAACACACGCAGTATTGTACTAGAGTGTGAGAAGTTGCCATTTATTGAATGCAGCGGCATTTCATTGAATATAAAAAATTTAATAGTCTACTTCGTACCTTGCAGAGAAGGTAGCGTGTTTGTTGCAAAGGCCAGTCGGCTCGTGTTGGGTGGAAAGGTAATTTATGTTTGCTCTGAGAATCGTACGAAACACATAATGCACTGTATGGACAGAGTTAAGAAATGTTTAATGTGATACGTGTGTCGCATAGTAATGACTAGTGTTACACTTGTGCGTGGAACAAGTAACATTCCGGTAATCTTGAAGTAAGATCAGGAGAATGTCCCCACGAGAATTGTTTGCTGTTAAGGTAAATATTTGTAGGTCATATTTAGAGCCGACTTAACGTATAATACAATGGTACAGTGGTAAATAATGATGTCAGTGCAGCACAATACAGATTAAGTATATTTATTTATACATTGTCCGTTAAAAGACGAAATGTTTCGGTCTTACAGACCATTTTTAGGTGTGTTACATAACAAAAACTGTGGTACAGGGTAAATTGCATGCTTTTTAAAATATATACAGGCATTTCATTTTAAAACATTGTACCTCAGATTCGTATAAGCAATTTACCTTGTACCACAGTTTTTGCTATGTAACCCACCTGAAGATGGTCTGTAAGACCGAAACATGTCGTGTATATTAACGGACAATGTATAAATAAATATATTGAATCTGTATTGTGCTGCACTGACATCATTATTTACCATTGTCTTAGAGTGAATGCACAACGGAATGGAGCATATTAAAACTATAAACTTAACGTCGCTGTATTTGATGACATTAGTCAATTCAAACCAAATCTCAAAGCGTAGGTTCGACCAATGCAACCTAAATTTTACTACGTGACTAACTCTATGGAACAGAGTTCTTCTTGAGAAGCTAATGTTTTCTGAGCTAGTGAAGAAATTCCCCGCGTTTTGTGAAACCTTAAAGTTCGTAACCTTGTTCACAGTAGACTGCCACTTGTCTGAATCCAGAGCCAGATCAATCCAATCCGATCCCCTATCCTATTTCTTGAAGACCCGTTTTAATATTTACCTAAATTTTGGTAGCCAATGAGAATTCTCCTCACCAGATCTTATTAACTGTTTAGTGCTGTCGAAATTAAGGTAGAATTTTACTTAATGGTTAAACTTGCAGCTTGAAATGTGTCCATGTTGCCATTACATGGCCCACGTCTCGCCGATTATAACAAATGAGATTCGACGTAAGTAATAAACTGCCTCTGTAGTTACACCATCTTGTTGACATTTAACAAGTTTTCACGCCATGATAGAAGATGATGAAGCATTATTATACCGCATCTTTTAGGTTGCTCAACCAACCGTTATGTTAATATCCAGATTTTGTTAGCCGGAAAGTTGCAATGTTACTACGTTAATATGCGAATCCTCAGTAAAAGCATGGGCTATGGAAATCTTAAATTTGATCATATACTGGACCGGGCAGTCTTCCGAATTATTTGAGCTTCTGTGTTGTAGCGTCTTCGCTTTTTAGATTCATAAGCCCAGGGGTACACAAGTTTTCCAAAAATCTAGGAGCCATTGTAAAATCCTTTGTGCCAGAAGTGTGACACGAAGCACGTCCCGTACTCAGGCTCCACAAATGTTAGGCGCCGCTGTACAAAATTATTCGCCACAGTGACTTGGACCCTGGGATTTGTGCACCCCTGCATAAACCTTTACAGCCCGAGGCTTATCTCAGTAATATTAAAAATGCAGTTCCTACCTCATATAACACAACCATAAATCGGTTGATGCTGTTCAGGGAAATAATCACCACTTCGTCATAAAAATCTTGCAGTAAGTGTGTGGATAAAATTAGTTTTTTGGTTAGAAGAGGCTGTAAAACATTGAGCTTTAAAACGAGCGAACATTTCTATGTGAGGTGTAGAAACTATGTCTCGTAGGATATTTGGATAGTGTAATAATTATGATTGGTGAGTTTTGTAGTTTTTAGGGTGATGACATCGTATAGTCTGGTATATGGTTAGGCTTACTGGCGTTTCTGAGAAACGTGCTGGTTTCGTCTTCACTGTAGAAGCTGGAAGCAGGATGCTCCTGAGATATGTCGGTAACCATCTGAGCGACTGTCCTTTTGTTTTTTAACTTCTGCTTGTTGCAGTTAAGCAAGGGATAGGTGTAGTTAAGTGGGTCCCTTGTTGTTGCGGTGGGTCTCGTCCTTAGGCCGTTGACGGAGGAGACGGCCTGCATGTGTGAGCGGAAACCGTGAGTGTGCTGTCTAATGAGTTCAGACAGCCGACAAGATGTGGTCCTCCGGCTTGGGGACAAGGCTGGGACTCTCAGTTCCTTACAGTAAAAATGCAGCATGTTGGGACATGTTACGAAGGACTTCGGACTTTGTGAGCTGTTGTAAACGCTACTGAACCTTTTGGTTCCATAAAAGGCTGGGAATTTATTGAGTAGATAAAAGACTGGAGTTCGTAACTTAATCTAATTGAGACGGGACTTCAAGATGCAAAATTAGTCCTACTGACGACGCATGCAGACGTTATACTGCCTTAATGTCCTTATTGGGAAACAAAAATGCCATAGCTGTACAGAAGGCGGGATTCTTATGTGCGGGGCTTGTCTGTCCACTTCATCTGTATGCTGTATGTACGTGAAATGGCATACTATGAACGTTAGACGCGCCACGCAATTATTGCGCAACTATCAGCCTGACCCACGACTAACTGACCAGAGAAAGTGTCTCCAGGTCAGAGGTCGTGTTGCTATCATAATCGAAATCTGCTTCTTATCATCTGCCATAGCCCGCTATAGACATAGCTAAAATGTTTCTTCTGGTACATTTTGGCCTGCGTTTTCCTGCGCAGAACGATTCCGAATGCTTTTATCATCATAGAATAACGCCGGAAATGTGGTTTTATATGCCTGTAGGAGTCAGTGCTTTGTGATCAGCTGTGTTATCTAACCGCATGTGTGTGTTTTATGACGTACTCACGCCGTTGTATTTTTACGTAGTCCTACTTACACAGGTGTATGTGATGTAAACTGTGCCATGTGAAAGAAAAATGTGTAACGGGGTTCACAATTTTTAATGGTAAAGGGGGCTGAGGGATTAGGAGACGAAAGAAATTGTTTGCGTTGAATTTTGGTGGAGTTTTTCACCAGTAGAGTCTAACAGAAAGAAGGCTATTGATTTCGTACAGGAAATACTCGATTGTGGCGCTACTTGCCGTTCACCAGTAGACGAGAAAACTCGAAATACTGGAGTTAGTATTGACCTATTCAGTTACACTTCAGTCACAGCTGTTTAATGCTTGAACTGATCACTGCACAGCGCTACTGCGGTAAATAACAGAGTATGGTCAATGAGATTCTAAACCCATAGGCCTATTCATAATATTATCACAATAAATAAATTTAGTGTAGTTTGTTACAAGAAACCGCATCCACCTCGCACTTTTCACAACCCGTCTGTATATTGTCTTTTCAACTCCGTTTCAATCTTCCGCATACACGTTTGCCGACAGATTTCCCCACCAAAATGTTGTGTGTGGCCTGTCTCTGGTCTTCCTCGTCCTAGCTGCACGCCTAGACACCGTCAGATCGTGAAGTTTCTTCTTTTGTGATATTTTGAATTCCTCGCGTCTCCTTTCTTGATTCCTAATATTTTCTTGAGCCCTTTGTTCCCAGAGTATTTTATTTATTGTCATGCCCGAACGTACGGGACCATGGTTCGTGCCGTTCTGAGTAATATGATTTATTTATTCGTTTATTTGCGTATTTATTTCCTTGTTTCGTTACTTTGTTATTTTTTTATTTGCACACTTGTCTGTCAATTAGTTTATGTACTCATACTACTTCAGTTAGTACGATTCGTATTTATGTTTTTTACACCCTTTTATTTTTTTTACGGGATGAAGTATTTGTGGTGGAACTGCTGTTGGGGATTAGAATGGATTTTTAAGGACTGAAATACTGAACTGCTAAGTTGCAAGTGTGCACGTTCCTAGCTTGCTTAAATGTGGTTGGTAAACCTGGAATAAATTGTTAGGACAACGTTCCATTTCTCGCGTATTTTGTAATCGAATTACAGTTATCTGTTCCAGAGTAAGATAAGAGAATATAAACAGGTAACCGTGTTTTCTTTTTTGGCCAAAAACAGTAGGAAGTTCAGCAGCTTGTCGGCGAAATTTATAAAATCCTCCTGATGGTACCTTCTCTCTTCTGTCTTGTCACTTTGTTGGCATCGTTGATCTCGAAGGTGATTAGTAAATGCAGGTTCAAGGGGGAAACACATTCAGTTTTCGTTAACACTTGTAGCAGATTTTCTTTAACTGTAGTAACCGATTTCTCTAAAGACAGGAGCGGCAGCACGCATTGTTACAATACCGGATTGTTACCAGAATAGTGTTAGCACGTGTTCGATGTGTCGATGAACACTTCCCGACATATTCCGTTTGGTACCTGACTGCCAAGGTGTCCCAGTTCGACGTAATATCTGTACAAGGTCTCAGATGTCAAAGTACTAAGAATTATGACCTAAAAGTAAGGCAAGGCAGTGGTAAGGTTGGTGTGCTTAATTAAGCAGAACACAATGAAGATGTGTAAGGAGCGGAGGTGCGGGCCATGTATTTGGAACTAGGCACGGGATGGAAATGAATGGCCAGCTTCACGCTACGGTCGTTTTGCCGCGGAAAAAGAGCTCTTGGTGTTGTGGGATTGGGAGGCTGCCTGTGCCCCATAGTCGGTCTGGGCACTGCGGAGTAGAGAAAATCTCTGCTTTTTCGGCCAGCCTTTCGTACCTAGTCACTGTGCTAACTGAGCTATCGCGGCTTTTCGCAGTTGAAGAAACGGAAAAAGTTATATAAAGAGCAGGCCAGAGTAATGCACTGAAAGGAAAATAAGAAAAATGAACTCAATTTTATGAATTTCTGCAAGATGATCACATATAGGTAGACGTATCGTAGGTTTGTATTTCAGCGTCCTGATTTTCGTTGCATTTGTACCAGCGGCAACGTTCCCTCTAATTTTCTTTTACAGCTGCGCGGGTCTGCTACTGCTCTGAGCAGGAAATTTTTACACGACTTGACGGCTGCGCGGCACCATAATTTTTTTTTTGTAATAAGCGTAACAAGAATATTTGCAATAAAATTTGGAACATTCCAGCTGCGTGGCAACAATTCTGTGTGCGCAGGAGCATTTTAATTACTGCCCGGCCGCGCACCCGCGCAGTTTAGGGGGAGTAATGTTCTAAAGTAAAGTGTCCTTCGTTACTGCCCGATTTCGACCAAACTTGCACTGGTTGTGGCGCATGGGGAGGGAGTACCATCTGTGGTGTTTATTCACCCCACTGCAACGCGAGGCGAGACAGGGACGAAGTACTATTTTGGCGTCAAGAGTAAAGTGCCCTTCGTTACTGCCCGATATTGATCAAACTTGCAGTGGTTGTGGCGCATATCGACAGAGTCCCAAATGTGATGTTTGAGTCACTCTGCTGCAATGCGAGGCGAGATAGGGACGAAAAACTGTTTGCTCCTCGAGAGTACTTTACTCTAGAGGTACTTTACCTTTCTTTACTGCCCGATTTCGACCGAACTTGCACAGGTTGTGGAGCATGCGAAGGGAGCGCACTGTGTAAAGTTTAAGTCACCCCGCCGTAATGCGAGTCGAGATAGGAACGAAAAACTGTTCCGGCCTCGAGAGTAAAGTGTCCTTCTTTACTGCACGATTTCGACCAAACCTTCAAGGATTGTGGCGCATGGGGAGGGAATGCCACATGCGATGTTTGAGTCGCCCCGCTGCAATGCGGTCCGAGATAGGGACGAAAAACTATTTCGGCCGGAAGAGTAAAATACCGTTCTTTATTGCCCGATTTCGACCAAACTTGCACTGGTTGTGGGGCATGTGGAGGGAGTCCCACATTTTATTTTTGAGTCACCGCGCTTGAAGTCGAGGCGAGATACGGACGAAAATCTGTTTCGGCCTCAAGAGTAAAGTGCCCTTCGTTACTGCCCCATTTCGACCAAACTTGCAGTGATTATGGCGCAGGGGAATGGAGTCCCAATTGTGATATTTGAGTCACTAAGCTGCGATGCGAGGAGAGACGGACGTAAAACTGTTTCGGCCTCAAGACTAAAGTGCCCTTTCTTTCTGCCCGATTTCGAGCAAACTTGCGCTGGTTATGGCGTATCTTGAGGAAGTACCACATGTGATGTTTGAATAACCGTGCTTCAATACCAGGCGAGATAAGGACGTAGAACTGTTTCGGCTTCAGGAGTAAAGTATCCTTTTTTACCGCCCAATTTCGACTATGCTTGCACTGGTTGTGGCGCATGGGGAGGGAGTGCCACCTGCGATGTTGAGGCACCCCGCTGCATTGCGAGGAGAGATAGGGAAGAAAAACTTTTTCGGCCTCAAAAGTAAAGTGCCCTTCGTTACTCCCGGTTCTACCAAACTTGCATTGATTGTGGCGCATGGAGAGGGAGTGTCATGTGTGACGTTTGAGTCACCCCGCTGCAATGCAAGGCAAGATAGAGACGAAAACCCGTTTCAGCCCCAACAGTAAAGTGCTCTATGTTACTGCCCGATTTCGACCAAACTTGCACTTGTGCCGCATGGGGAGGGTGTGCCACTTATGACGTTTGAGTCACCCTGCTGGAAGGCAAGGCGAGACGGGAACGAAAAACTCTTTCGACCTTAAGAGTAAAGTGCCCTTCGTTACTGCCCAATTTCAACCAAACTTCCACTGGTTGTGGCGCATGGTGTGTGAGTGCCATGTGTGATGTTTGAGTCGTACCGCTGCTTTACATGGCGAGATAGGGACGAAAAGCTGTTTCGGCCGGAAGAGTAAAGTGCCCTTCCTTGCTGCCCGGTTTCAACCAAACTTGCACGGGTTGTGACGCATGGGAAGGGAGTGCCACTTATGATGTTTCAGTCTCCCCGCTGCAGTGCAAGGGGAGACAGGGACGAAAACCTGTTTCGGACTTAAGAGTAAAGTGCCCTTGGTTACTGCCCCATTTCGACCAACCTTGCACTGCTTATGGCACGCGGGGAGGGGGTGCCAGTTGTGCTATTTCAGTCACTCCGCTGCAAGGCGAGGCGAGATAGGGACGAAAAACTTTTTCGGCCTCAAGAGCAACGTTCCCTCTAATTTTTTTACAGCTGCGCAAGCCTGGTACTGCTCCGAGCAGGAAGTTTTTAGATGACTGCGTGACACGTTAAAAGTTTTTGTAATATGCATAATAATATTTACAATGAAAATTGAAAAACTGCAGCTGCACAGCATCAATTCAGTATGTTTGGGAGCATTTCAGTTACTGCGCGGCCATGCACCCGCGCAGCTTAGAGGGAACATTGACCATCGTTCCACAAGTTTCCCGATTTAATCAGAATGAAATATTTTCTGTTGGACCTTAATTCATTCATAAAACGCTTCTTACCTTGACACATGCTCATTTCAGATGCGTATTCATCGATGTTGATTATTCTCTTGTCCCATATGCGTTTGTGGGTGTATTCATTAAATGCGGCATATGCTAGCAAGGTTTGGCTGGAATTGGTCACTTGTCGTCTGCATGTTGAATTGACTGTTCGGTTATCCGGTGTCATTATCCATTTTCAGTCGTAGATATGACGTGACACTGCATAACCTTGCGTTAAAGATGGTCGCGTAGTCATCGAAGGTGAACCAAGGGGAATGTTGGAACAACAGATTGTGACGTATTTTAGGGTATTTTGCGTTTATATGCTGAAAAAAGCTAAGCAGTACCATGAAAGATGACCTTCAGTGCAGCGTTACCCTATCCATAATTTGAATCAGGTATTGCTTGCATACATTACCGTTCGGACTACAGACCGTGAAACAGCGCTAAACGCGTGCGTGCTGATATCACTGATTTGCAGAGAAAGTCGTGGGATCGGTGACACTTGTCATCACGATTTGTGCTCGTGTCACACGTGAATATCGAGAGTTCGCACGACTGTTTCACACGTTTTCCGTGTATTTTGTAAGCCCGCCTTTTACTACAGTATGAGAGGTAACCGTCAAACGTAGTGCTTGTGTCATGTCGAGAATTCATATCCGCCTGGTATATTGACGCATGTTAAGTAGACACGTGTCACAAACACATGGCTGGCTGTCAGGTTTCTTATGTAGGAGACTGTCCATCAGATGCGAAGGGTAACTGCGAATATATCGAATAAGTAGTGGTGGGCAGCCGACAAGAGGTGGTCATGCAGGGTTGGGGTTTTGGCGAGTGATCTCATGTATGAAATGCCACACGGGACCTCGGATAAATTGTTTGGGACGATCCGTGCAATTGAAAGTGGACATGAAATTTGTAAATTTGATTGCGAGGGGTCTCTGTAGTGTATTATCAGTGAGAATTGGCGCAAGAGGATTAGCGAAGTATTGATTACATTTGGTGGAATGAGGGGAAGTTAGATGGGACGCGTGGCACTGGACCAGCAGAGGATTATGCTGTATGTAAAAGGGATTTAGAATCATAAATTGGGTACAGAATTGTTTTGTGCGTAAGGAAATCATATGAGCAGTTATTGAGAGTTAATTGCGTTGGAGGTAGGATGTCAATACGTGCTAAGACGTTGCTGGTGTAATGTGTTCTGAATACGCATGCCTGAGGTAAGGAGGAACGTGATGACTCAAAGGACAGTTTCTGTGAGTAATTAGACTAGGTGTTCGATCAATTGCCCAAGCACAACATGAAAATTGTTTTAGGAATTCCCGTGCAAAACTGGGGAGAGAGGGTATTTTTAAACCGATAATTTGGGGCGCGATGGATGGAACTAGTAATGACAGTGGCGTTGGAGTAGTGAATTTTCCCACTTCCGAAAATCTGACTCTCAAGAACGCAATGCTGCCATATCGAAACATTCAGACATACACTTGGGCTTGTCCTGAGGGGGAACGCTCACAATCTGATTATACTTGATAGACAGGAGGTGGATTTCATGTGTACTTGCTGTCCAGTCTTTCAGAGGAGGCGACTGTGGTAACTGTTCACTGTCACGTGGCTTCCAGAGCTAGGGATAGACTGTTAGTAAGTAAACGAAAAAATTTTGAACTTCAGTTTCGAAAGATCCGATTTCGAGAAGCGAAACGATGTGAAAGCCAGGGAATAGCATCAGGTTAAAATGTGAGACATGTTTGAAGATTTGACGAACTTAGATGACTGTAGCAGGGACATCAGTAGGGCTTGAAAAAATATTAGAATATCAAAATCTCAGCTAAAGAAAGTCTAGGTCATTACGAACGGAAGCAGCATAAAGCATGGTTTGATGAAGGATGTTCGGAATTGTGTTATAGAACGCAAGTTGAATTTCAGTGGTTACTGGATACGAGTCAACTTAGTGGACATAAAGTGAACAGTGTAAGACGTGCAACGGGTAGACACTGCAGGAACCAAATAGGGAATATTTCAAAGGTAAAATTAATGAGCTTGAGACAAATAGCAATAAGAAGAATACTAGGGACTTCTATGGAGGCGTAAATGAATTTCGAAAGGCTTACGAGCTTAGGACAAACTTTATGAAAGACGAAAAGGGTTCTGTTGGCGTATTTGAGCGGCGTCTGAATATGCGGAAGAACCACCTATGAGTTATTTAATCTGCTTGGGCCTGGTGATCTCAGGCAGACCGAAATACACACAACTGAACCGTTAGTACCGGAGTAGTGCCTATGAGGTTGAAATGACTGTTCAGAAGTTTCAAAGACTTAAATTACCAGGTACTGATGAGGTATTGCCATGTGACACCGTACAGTCTGGTCAAAATTTACCGAAATTTTGGAGGAACGTGATAACACTTCATTTTCGTGTTGCGGTCAACGCACGATTAAGGCAGCGTGATCCTCTGATGCATCAGCATCTCTCTTCGAGGTTAACCAGTGTCACATTTCAGAATACATCTTGAAAAGGAACAAAATTAAAGATTCGTTTCTTCTGGAATGTGACGCTGTATCTTTGAGTGGGTGGTTCCCAACGTTTGGAATTATCGTGGTTCTCTCAAGTGAAATGGTAAACGGTTTGACCACACCGCTGTGAGAGCCTGAAATCTCGAAATAATATTAAAATTGCGGTGTATCTGAATACTGCTATTTTTCCCGCGTGTATCTATGTGAAAAAAATAAATACTGAGGCGGTAGTTGGCAGGAGATGGTGTAGACCATAAATCATGTCTGGAATATTTATAACAAGTTTATACAGTAGCGTAACTCGTTAAACATCGGAGGGGAAAGTGTTTGGATGAAGGTGACAGAGAAAAAGGAGTGATACGTTTTATTTTCAGTACCCTTTGCCGTAAATATTATTTTTTGCGAGATTATTCAACAAAAGTGCGTGAACGCGGTGAACTATCGCGCCTTGTGTGCGTGAGCCACACCATTACTTGACGTGTGTTTGTGCTACGTAATGTGTGGCTGAGAGAGCGTAGATGCGGGAATTAAATAGGCGTATTCTGTGATGTTTGTGTTTTGCATTCTTGTCGCAGGGTAGCGCTAGTGCTCGGTCGTGCGATGGTGGCGTGCAGCACTATTGTAAACCGCTCAATACGTCAGAAAGTGTTGCCACCTGCGTCGCTAGAGTGTAGATCAGTATTAGTGTCCTATCGACTTTTGAAATTCACGTCATAGTGTCTTTTTAAAATCGAACGTAGTAAATGTTTTACGAACACCTGAACGTGTTTCTTTGTGTTGGTGGTTTATAGGATTATGTTGGTCTTCAAGTAAACTTGAACCTCTGATTCACTCATTCATCCATTCGAAAAGTGACCGCCATGCTCTTAATTTAATTGCGCATTTAAAATGCAGGTATAACCTACTTTACGTGATGTTTGCCAGTCAGGGAGACTCCCCCCCCCCCCAAATAAACTCGATATTTTAAACGCGGGAGTTATCTTAAGCGGATATGTTGCAAGTGTGAAGTTGTTGGTTGTGATTATTGGCTGCTTGTTTAGAGCTGAAGTAACCCTGTAATAACATTTGAAAGGAATTATACATATAAACATGACATTTGGGTTAATACGTGGAGTTGTACGTCCACTCCGACTACTTTCCCGTTATATACGGGAGCCGGGTTAATGTAGTCAGTGTCGCGACTAGGGTACAGGACGGACGATCCGAGGTTCGGTTCCCAGCTGGGGCAGGGGCCTTCTGTCTTCTCCATAACGTCCAGACCCTCTCTGGAGCCCGCCCAGCCTCCTATTGCATAGGTACTGCAGCCTTTCTCGCGTGTTAAAAGTGTCCGGGGTGTGAGTTTGGACGCTCACCTCGATAAACAGCCGAGGTTACGAATGCACTGAGCTCTAATCTGCTCTTTTATGTGTCCTTATGGCGTGACGAGCGGCTTTACCTTGTGTGTGTGCGTGAAGGTAAAGCCCGTTTGACCGGGGGGGGGGGGTGTCCGTGGTCGGTGCGGCCAGCTGGATAAGTTTCGTGTTGGTTTAGATCGCGTTTCCGCCACGCACCTGCTAGCCGCTAACCTCCAAACAACACGCTTGCTGGGTGTGCGTACCCTTAGAGCAGCCGCAACAGGGATAGTCATCCCACTGCACGAGACAGGCAGCGTACGCACAGCAATGGAACTGGTTTCTTCTGAGACACTTTATCGTGGTTCCACTCAATTCCCTGAGGCGACTGCCGAGTATCAAGTACTTCGTTACTGCGTTGAAATATTTATTCTCTGTTTCTTCCATTTTACGTTTATAATCCTTGTTCCACATTGAATAATGTAAGTTGGCCCTGTCGGTAGTATAGCGATACTACGATACGTCTTCATGCCATGCCAACCTTTTAAAGCCTAGCGGTAACTTTACGTACCACCATGTTTAACATTAAAAAATTCTACGTGGTGCCCACATTGCGTTTATGTGTTTTGTACGGATCTCAGAACAAACAGCAACTTTTGCCTTATAAAACATTAAGAGACTGGTTTTTATAACTGAAGTGGAGAGTGTTTACAGCGCGGTACGCACTGAGTCCTTATATAAAACATATACGCTTCGTCTTTAAAGGGTTAATTAACGTAAGGACAACTGCCTGTACGTTTATCTGCACACTGTAGGAGGCGGGGTCTGGGTAGTCACCCGCTCGTCACCACGGAGACCTGAATTCGATCCTAGGCCAATCCATATGTGATTTGTGGTGAACAAAGTGGTACCGGGATGGGCTTTTCTTCCGGTCCCTTGGTTTTCCCATGTCGTAATTTCCGATCAATATCCAGTGCTCATATATAATCCATCTGCCATCAACCCTTTATGATCTTAGCAATTGGCAGTATCGTTAAATAAACACCTGTCTCTGAAACCGAAACAAACTGTCCTCAGAGAAAAAAACACTCCTTACAAAAAATGATTGAATGCCATGCCTCGGTAGGAAAATGTCATAATATCGCAAATAATGTGATGTACATCTGTCATTACGGCAACTTTCTTTTTCTTTCCTGTTGCAGTGTTTCGACTCCGATATCGTATATGAATACAGGAAAATAGTGAAACTATGTAGTTTACTTCTTATTAATTGGAAGTGCGCGGTGTATGAGAGCGGGAAAAGAGGCGTTCAGTTCCGCGTGTTTACCATCTCGGTCAGCAATTGCTTATTTCTGCAATGCCAATACAGTTCTTCGTGAAACGTCTCTTTTAACGCAGTATTTGCTGCTTCATTGTGCGACGATTTGTTGTACCCTAGCATTGTGATACAGTTGTTCACTTTCCTACAGTAAACCTCTTCTCTGCCTGTTGACTGCATCCCTTCCAGGCATTGAAAGCGTCCCTCTTGGTGGCTTCACAGTATGGGTTTCTAGTCACGTCGGTGGATACTGATAAATCGATATACGCGATGTGCTACATGTAGGGCCATATCGGCGAAAAGTATTTCATATCGACGTGGTTTTGGCATGTCGAAATGTAGCGTAATTTCTTGGTAACATAAAATAACACTTATTTATTGGAAACTACTGGACGGATGTCGTTAAAATGTAGTTGTTTAGGGAACTTAGTCTTTTTTGGTGTGTCTTTTCAGTATAAGACTTTACAAGTAGGCCTCTAGACTTGTATGTGTAGTTAACGAACATCAATGCCAATAAAAAAGCGTGTATTTTAAAAATATAGAAGCGCGGTAGGATTCCTGGCAGCGGAAGTATATTTTCTCTCCTCTGCTGCCTCCAGACCATTTCTGGGGCCTACCGTAGCTCCTATTCAATGTTTACCGGAGGCTGCCCCCCCCCCCGGGGTTAAAGCGGCCGGACCGTGAAGCTGAGCATGCGCTTCTATTTACTACCTAAGTTAAGAATGATTGGAGCTATACGTCAGCTCTCCACTGTGCCATCACTGCATGCATCGGGATAATTTTACCTTCACCTTTTTAATTACACATCTTCCCATTGTCGTCACTAAAAGGGCAACATCTTAGCTACAGAAAATGGATCGGTGGACATGACGTAAGGTACACATTTATTAAAATGTGAAGTTTCTGTTTAAAGAGTGTTTTGAAACATAACTGAAGGATTGATAGTTCTATGTTCAGTATACCCCTTTGGTTGACATTACGTCACAAACAGGTTTAGAAAATTGCGTATCGCGTAAGAATTCCTGTGCGTTAGTTCTTCTCTTTTTAGCCGCGTGCAGAAAAAGTGACTTTACCTTCGTTATTTCTGTCCTTCCGTCTGAATGGAACAACTCGGCTCCAGCGGGACGTATTTTCGTGAAATTTTTTACTGGGGGAGGGGGGGGTTGCAAAAATGTCGAGATAAATGAAGTTTGGTTAAAGTCGGACAGAATTAACAGGCACTTTATGGAAGACTTACGTACATTTATGATTCTTTTGGTTACTACCGTTATCATAGTTGTCTTTCTTACCAACACTAACAGTTGTTTATATGATTGCTCTGCTATTTCATTACCATGGTTGCCATGTTTACTGATGTTACGTTCGCTTTTCTGGTTAGGATGGTTACGTTGGTCACCACAAATATTCCTGTGTTTGCCCTTGCTACCAGGGTTAGTAGTGTTCGTTGTTTGCTATGGTTACGCGAACACTCCAAAAGTGTTTCGCTGTGCGGACGTTTGTGGGCGCTTTCACACACATGCGAAAAGCACCTGTTGGCTGTATTTATCATAACTGTCCGTCTGCATGGAACTGATCGGCTCCCACTGACGGATTTTCATAAAATGTTATACTGGGGGGCCTTTTTTTTAATCAGTAGAGCAGATTTACGCGTAAGTTTGGCTAAAACCGGTCAAACATATCGGGTACTTTACATGAGGATCTAAGTACTCACTAAATCGTTTGTATTGTCGACAGTGACGTATGTAGAACTCACTGTTGCGTTTCCATGACAACACTTCTAATATTCATGTTTCGTTTCGAAGTGTTATTCAAGGAAAATGGCTGGACCTGATAATGTGTTATGGAGAGCCAAGATCCGAACGCGCAGCGCTGTTATGTAATACGTACGTTTCGTATCTTATCTGCTTAATTATCCGTTCTCCACAAGACTTGCAGCAAAAGTGTATTGGAGATAAAACTGGTGTGCAATTTTGTCTATAACTTTTGTTCGGAAAATTCTTCTTCCCAATAAACACGTGGAGAGTTAGTTCGAAATACGAGAGCAATGCGTGTAGGTCTTCGTGTAAAGTTGTGGATAAAATTGTCGGATGTGAATGAAAATTGACATGGAACGTCGAATTGTAACGTAAAAATTACCGGTTTCAGACGTGATTAAGATCCGTTGAGCGAAGCTCAAGTATGTTATTAGTAAAGATGGACGCATGGTCAGGAAGATTTTTAAATGCACTAAGCATGAGTGCAAATGTGCCTAAAATACGAGATTACGGGAGGCTATCACGTAAGGAAGTTGGGATATTCCGCGTAGCTGTCGTGAGTCCCGTTGTACTGACGTGCCAGCCCAGTGGCGCTGTATGCGCTGCGGTGTCCGAGTGGTTAAGGAGTTGGACTCGAAATCCAATGGGCTTTGCCCGCACAGGTTCGAATCCTGTCCGCAGCGTTTTTTTACTTGTGTATTTTTGTATCTGTACCACTTTTACATCAAAATAAGGAAGAATATTTACTCTTACGTATTTTAGGCTGTTTAAATCAATATTTAATCTTACTGGTATATTCGCAATAATTTTCATTATATTCTCGTCCAAGGCGGAGTAAGTATTAACAACTGAAAGATGTAAGCAGTTTAACAAATTTAGTCACTTCTCCTTCAGAAGCGTATATTTTACCACCAAGATACACGTATATCCGTATGCTGCACCCAACATTAAAATAAACTGTGATATTTTACGGGCTTAGTTTCAGCCAGTACGAACTAAAATTTCCCACGCTGTGACACAATATATGCACATTTCTTCTAGCTGGTGATAATGGAAGTAGTTCGTAATTTTGCCTGTACTAACTCCCTTGCAGCGAAAACCGAACCTTCACATTGCTTGCACGTAAAGTCCTCCCGTCTATGTGACCCACAATCGCCCATCTCCTGTCCGTACATCCTACCTCCAATTGCACAGTTCTCTTTCTTAGTGTCACAAGTGGCCGCCTTGCCCCAGGTTTCTCTGCCAGAACTTACCTTCTAAACTTCTTACATTTCACTGTCCGAAGAATTCTGGATAGATGGATCGGTGGTGGATGGACAGACTCTTGTAACTTTTAATTTTACTTGAAACGAATAAATAACATGTGTTCATATGTTTACGGCAGTTTATTTGTGATATTATTCTAAACACGTGTACCATTTGAAACGATCACATTGCCTTCAGATGCATTTGGAATTGGTTGAGATTCTGTACAGTTCTATGACAATGGCTGATTCATTGTACATTATATCAATACAAGACGTTGGACATGGACAGAAATTTGTCTTGTGACATATATAGCTACATATGTTTATGTTTATGCTTGTAATCACATGCACACAATGTTTCGAAAATTGGCTGTCCTGTTGCCAGGTGCGAAGTTTTCCCACTCCACTTCCATTCCACTCAACATGGTCACTCTTTTGTTCCTGTGTTTGTTCTGTACTTAATGTCACTTAGTAGTGCACTCTTACATTTGGAATGTAATAATTTAATGTCATAACGATGGAGTTTGGCTGTGGGCTGACAGTATTGAGGGTTGTTGCGAGGCTTCTACTGGCGGCGTGAATCAGATGTTGGACAACATGTAACGACTTTGCTATCCAATTTTCTTTGCATTTCTTTCGGCCATATTGGAATAAAGAAGTTGTGAGTTATTTTATGGACACTAAAGATCACAGGACATGTTGAAAGCTGCAATACACCTCCATTCGATAGGCTGAAGGGCAGGAGTGCAGTTTCGATCAAACTAGATGGCGTATAGTCTTCAGTTAGAATCACCAAAACATATTTTGGCGCAGTTGTTGTTGTTTTCTCAGTTTCTTCTAGCAAATTCCAGAATTATTCGACAGATTATGTTGCGACCACTTCCCTTCAAAGCCAAGAAAACAGTTATTTGTTATTTCAGAGACCTGCAGTATCGATCAAGCTAAATGACTTAGTCTTCAGTTTGAATCACCGAAACTTCAGTGTCTTCGACTGTTGCTACATGTCACCCGTAAATGGGAAATCCCGGATAGTATGCCGGAAGTGTTGGTGCAAATGGGTATCGAAGTCCGTACCTCGGATAAGCGATAGTGGTATATGCAGGGACAGGATGAATGCCGAGAGCGGGGTACCCCAGGTTGGTTGCTGGGGTAAAGGCCAACCCTGTGTAATGTAACAGCCCTCGTTTCCGTATCACCTTGTTGGCATCTGACGACGCCTGCTGACACATGGACGTCGCAGCCAGAACCAACACCAGCACCTGAAACATGAAAACTTGTATGAGGTCAACCGTTGACATCAGCAATTGGTTCGGTCCTCGACCTATGCTTGGGAAAGTGAACTGCAAAGAGACTTTACAACAGTATTTTACATGGAAGTCGCTGTCGAGTTGGTAGCACACCGTACTCCTGTGTGGGAGGTCGTGGCTTCAGATACCGGCCCGCAGACCGGCTGTCCTACTTGGCGTTTTTCAAGGTTTTGCTCGGTACAGGAGTCATATCGAACTACTGCTTTAGATTATTCCACTACCGCATCTTTCCATGTCCTTTACAATTAATTAGTCACTATTCCTCGTACCGCTGGATGCTGTATAGTCTGAACTACTGATGTCGCCAATAAATAAACCACAGATAAATAAATGGACAGTGTTACTGACTTAACGGACCAGAGTCCTTCCCGGGAGCCTGCTAATTGCTCGACTGGTTAAGAAATCCCGCGGATTATACGGAACCCCAACGTACAGTACCATGTTTACACGAGTCTGCCACTTCACCATGTTGTGAGCCAGGTAAATCCACTCCATATCCTGACGTTCTATGTAAGGTCCGTTGAGTAATATCTTCACGCCAACATGTAACGTCTTCCAGGTGGTTTTCCCGTGTTTTACAACTGAACTTTTACACGTATTTCTTGTATAATTTGATATTTCTGAGTTAAAGATACTGCCATCATGAAACTGTAAAGACATTTTAACATCTGCGTGGCTCACGTCTTCCATTTGTGACAAGAAACTTCTTCGGTAACCTCCCGGCGCTGTTCTGTGGTCTGTACTCACCAGTGTCTTCATTCTGCGGCAGAGTTGATGTGTTAACGTGTCTAACAGTTCGGGTCACTTTTATACTCTTGCATATCGCCTCATTGGTAAACAATGGGCCTTACTTTCGCCCTGGTTTCATTTTAATATTCGATCCCTGCTGAATGATAATAAGATGATCACACATAACACTCGTTTTCACTTCTAATTGCTGTTGGTCAACGGCTCTGAACATCACAGACGTGAGAATGTCATCCAGTCGCTTTCTGAACGTCAAATGAATATGATATTTAGAGGAGGTTTAAGGTTATCACAGCGGTGAATACGAAAATTACGATCTTCTGGGATAAGACGCTTTCTAGTCTAGTAGGTACTAAAGCGTGACCTTCATTATCGCAGGATTACCAAATTACGCAGAGTCACATCACAGAAGACTGTAATCTTCGTCTGCAGGATTAGTACGTGTTACTGAATATGTATGTATGCTGTCCTTCAAAAATGCGGCAGAGTTGCAGAGGGCTTCTTTAGGAATGACAGTAACAAATAAAACACCTTTAACGAAAAAGTTAAGAGTAGTTGGAATTCTGGGAATGCTGTCAACCATTCAGCTAGGATCTTGTGTGGTATTGCGTACGTATTAAAATGTTCAAAACTGTAATTTTACCTCATTGGTGGATATTTCAGTAACATGGAACGTACGTTGAACACATATATCAATGTGTGTGTGTGTGTGTGTGTGTGTGTGTGTGTGTGTGTCACGCGTTTCAATACGGCTGTACCAACAGCAGGCGAGCTTGTAGGTTAGGCCTATATTGTAGCAGTGCATGTAAACATGTAAATCACTGTGTTGAAAGTACATGAATTGAAATGTTCAAACTATATACGTATTCCTAAACAATAATATTGGAAATATTTGATATTAAAGTATTAACTCCAACCCTCCAACTAAACTGGGACATATACGCGAGAAGGAACGTTATGCGTTTACTGAATTCATATATCGAACCTTCGAGTTTAAGTCTGTGTACGTACGCAAAATGGTGCAGTATCTTTAAGATGGTTTATCCATTTACTAATTGGTCGAAGTTGTTTGTTGTTCACTGTTCAGTAAGTTGAGAAGAGTTTTACATGTGTTCAGCATGTTAATGACGCGGTTGGAGTTATTGTTAGCACTGCTATATTTTATTAATTGTTGTATTTGTGAAGTTATTTTCTGCTATGATCCCTTAATAGTGCCAGACTTTACCTTTTGGAATCGTACGTATAATCTATGGACTTCGTCCTTCATCCCGTGATATACATAAAACACTACGTTTCTGTCTCTTAGAACTGGTCTACTGACAAGTTGAACATTTTTTGAAGATCGACGACTATTGTATGGAGTTCCTAAAGGCTTGTGAAGTTGATGTCCTGAAATTTTCATCTTATGAGGATAGTTGTGTCATGAAAGGTCTTAGGCAATCGAATTTGCAGTTGTTCAGGTTTTATAAGAAGGGGGCAAATACCGGACCCATATCGGTTTGTAATGCAGGTGTGTAGGTTTGTAGGGACGTATATCAAATTTTAAATCCCTTGTTTTTAAGCCTGGGGAATGGGACCAATACTGTCCCCGAAACATACGATTTTTATATTAACTGGGGACGGTAGACAGAGTTGATATAGTAAATGATTCGAAATGTGATACATTCGTACCATCATCAGAATCGTGTAGAACTCTAATGAGCATAAAGGAGGTACGAAATCCATACAAAATTTTAATCGGGAAACCTGATGGGGAAAAGACCACTTAGAAGGTGTAGGCACAGATGTGAGATAATATTAAAATTTATCTTAAGTAAGTCGTATGGGTGTGTACTAGTTTAAAGTGGTTCGACTACGTTTCCAGTTGTGAGTTCGTTTTAACATGGCGATGAACCTCTTGGTTGCATAAAAGACAGGGGAATTTATTGACCTTTTGACCTAGTATCAGCTTATCGAGGGTGAGTCCGGCCGTCTCCTTGCAGTACGTTATTTAGTAGTCCGGTTGTTTACTAGCAATTGAATACATTACGGCCTGACAGTTTGAATGTTAAGTTCGAAAAGCAGCGAAACCGATTCCCAGATACGTCTTCACATTTAGTACTGAAATAAGTTCGGTCCGTATACCTGCTTCTTCCGGTACCTTGACCGTTTTTTTGGCACCTCGAAATGAAAGGCGCATTACAGACTGAGCTTAATAGCCACGTGACATTTTACTATGAAATTTCGGGACCAACAGGCAAGATATTGTGTTACCTCCCCGTAAAGCGGTGTGGGTAATAACTAGTACAAGCAACAACGAAGGTGCGTTGATTGATTGATATATTAATTCTTGGACTAATAACAGATATTTTCAACTGCGTAGGTTATGTAGTGTTGAGTGGTTGGAGAGTTTGTGAATGATGAATTGGAGAGAATGTGGAAGGAGCTGTCATGCCCTAAGCATTTGTATCCCAATAGTCGATCTCCAGGCCAATGTCTGAACCCAAGGCATCCCAATTACTATGCAGGCTTGCTGTCCATTCGACGGGGACTGCAAGTAGCAGGTTGTAATAACGCGAAGGTTAGGTAACAGCAAAGACAGCTGGGCTGTTGAACGTTCGTGAGCAGTAGCCAGAATTCGATCTCCCGATGTTGCAAGCAGACCGGACAGGATGTCCAGTGCGGTAACAAGAAAGAGCTTTCACTATCCATTGTGACCTCCACTTACGTTAGCATATTAAGCAACAGCGGACCGCCTTAGCATTCTGAAACAACTTCCCACTTCCTGGCCTCAGGCATAATGTCGTTTCCTCCTGTCTTGTTTATTTATTTATTTATTTTTTCATGGCGCAACTGCTCATAGTGGGCCAGGGCCTCCTCATTCTCGGGGTTTTACGACCACTGTTTATTTATTTATTTATTTATGTTTAACAACGCCTTGAACGACTCAGATTATATAGCTCGGCTGTTAAAATGATTGGTGAGTGCCGAAATGGAGGAGACGTGAAAGGAAAGGTTGTGGCCGAATTTGAGACGCTTTGCGGGCAGTCAGGGTACTCGGTCTTCTGCCGTCAATTTGAAAGCAGGGGCCTTTCGAATAGTATGCAGGCGACATTCGATGTGTCTTTCCTTTCATGTTCATGGTCCTTTGTTTGTAATTGCCTACACGGTTTGTAACTGCCTACACGGTTGTATCCATGTATTCATGTATGTGTCCACATAGGCCGTGCCATGGCTCAGGCGGTTAGCCGCTGGCCTCCCACCGCGAAGGCCCGGTTCGATCCCGGGTCAGTCCATGTGGGATTTGTGGTGGACAAAGTGGTACTGGGACACGTTTTCCCTCCGAGTTCTTCGGTTTTCCCCTGTCAATTTCATTCCACCGGTACTCCATTACTAGGAAAAGGACAAAAATGTGTCCACATATTCCACTTCTGTATTGGTATGTGCTGTCGTCAGTCAGTATAGACCAGTAGCAGGACGACCTTGGTTTGCTACACTTTCGGTTCTCACAGCGGTCTTGATGAAACTTCAAGTGCTCTGGGATACGACGCAGTTCCGATTGGTAAGTAGTTACCGACGGTCGGGAAAAGCCTGTTGCCTCCGTGTTCAGTGTTTAAACAGTCCAAGATTTTTCACAGCCAGTTCCTCCAAAACGTCGATAACTATCTACTAATCGGCACGGCTTCATGAGGACTTGCATTTTTTCCGTGGTTTGGTTCCTGCCTGGGCCACTAATTATTTTTTGCAGTTTCTTCTGGACCGGTGCTGGGGTTGAGGTCTTCACGGCCCGAAGTTTTGGAGTTGCATTCGGCCCTGCCCGACCACGAAGTTTACGTTCGGATGTGTTACACACACCGGACCTAAGCCCGACCTGTTTTTATTCAAGCTCGAATAAAGCCCAATTTGCAGTCTGCCCTGACTGTCCTGTCACTTGCCTGTATTTCATTAAATGCATAAATGTCAGTATTCCTTCAATGAACTATACTCTAAGAACATCACGTACTATTTTGACGTTGAGGAACGGTACATACAAGTAGATACCGGCGGTGAAGCGTGTAAGGTGTTACCTCGAAATATTTTGGGGGAGACAGCTGTGAAAAGCCCGGAGAAGATTAAGTCTAGGTCTACTTCCGAGCCAAATTTCCTAAACTGGGCGTTGAAATAGATTGTGAACTCACCACACTAGGTTCACGTGCAGTCCCATCATAGCTTGCTGGTCCCTTCGCAACACAAGCTAGCCTCATAGTTGTCTTACCTTCTTAATTCTCTGTTTCACTAGCATGAGATGTGTGTAACTACGAATAACTTTTTCTTTGCATGAAAAAGAGAACGGCCCGAGGAAGCCCGAAATGTTATGTAACGTCTTATTAGTATCGTTTGAACTAGACCCGAAACTCGCCCTGACCCGAAAATCTGTGCCACCAGGCCCTGGCCTGGGCACCTGCTGACCTGTTCCCTGAGGACAAATCAACAGGTCGCCGTGACCTCCACCTAATGCCGCGGTTAATGCGTAAAGCTGTAGCACGTCTGCGCCGTACCTCTTCATGACGTTTTGCTTAACGCTTTAAAGACGAAGCGTGTCTGTTTTATATTAGGACTCAGTGCGTACCGCGCTGTAAACACTCTCCACTTCGGTTATAAAAACCAGTCTCTTAATGTTTTATAAGGCAAAAGTTGCTGTTTGTTCTGAGATCCGTACAAAACACACAAACGCAATGTCGACACCACGTAGAATTTTTTAATGTTAAACCTGGTCGTATGTAAAGTTACCGCTAGGCTTTAAAAGGTTAATTAAGCACGGGAGAACTTCATACGTTTACTCTTGAGTCCAGTTAGTTGATGGGGCAGACGTGAAGCTTAAGCGACGACCAGTTGTGTTGCTGGCTTGCCGGGGAACTGACGGTTGAGTAAGACTACGCCAAAAGTTTCCGAACGAATTTACTGTTCCTCCTTATCATTCAAATGTAGGTTATGCCTTTTCGGGCAGTCTCTTCACCATAATAGATTTTACGTGTAGCCCTCGCGTGGAATTGAACCCGGCCTTCGGTGTTTAGAAATGGGCAGAGTTTATTGTCACTGGGCCGATAATGTAAAGTAACGGATGTCTGACTAATGTCAGACCGATTGTCGCGCTTGAGTGATTAACACTTCGGGAGGTCCCATTTTTAAATCTTAGTCTGAGACCGGCTATCCTGACTGAGGTTTTTCATGGTTTACCTCAGTGTGTCCAGACGGATGCCTGATTATATCTCAAAGTGGGCGATGAACGCTTCCTTCTACGTACGTCCCTTGCAGTTAACTGTGCATTAATATGCATTCCACAATTTGGCATTAGACCCTGTGTAACGTGAGCCCTGGCAGTGCCATGAAATGAACCGTAAATAAATAAATAAATAAATAAATAAATAAATCTACCGAAACTAACCAAAACTAAATTTGTTATAATTTTTGTATATATCATAATTTCACTAGTTTCGGACATGACCCCTAAGAACGGAGGGATCAGTGGATAAACACATCTTCTGCAGTACGCACTTCGTGTAACTAACTCATAAAGAAGTACTTGCTGCAAAAAAAAACAGGAATAATTTTGACACGTAATTTGAAGTTCGTGTGTTTAAAAAATGCAGGTCATATAGAAAACTTAATTTTACGGAAGAAATGTTTTAACGTTAGTATATAGTTATGCACACAAAAACCACTTTATTTGAAGACAGAAGTGGTCTTTGCGTCGAAGTCGTAACACGTCAAAATAGGAAACAGTAATGATTATCTCCCAAAGTGCACACCAGAGGTCGTTACGATGCGCAGAAGCTTTATAATAGAAGTTAGCTGATTACAGTGCACGTATCTGCTGCAGCGGATTTGCTCCTTAATCAGTTCAGCTTAAGTTCTTCTGGGATGTGACGCTGTGTGGTGTGGAAGATGGTGCCAACGTTTTGAAGGAACGTGATGTTTCTATCCATGGGGACAATGCTGAAGACACACAGCGAGTTACTCCGAGACGTTGTTGCGTATCTACCTACACACGGCGTCACATGCCAGAAGACCATATTTCTAATACCGACACGATAACCTTTAATATCGTGTAGTATTTAGGTCTTAATCGTGTCTTGTAACGTTTGATTGAATAGCCACTTAACGAAATGCAGTGAGTTCCATTTTGCTGAAGAGTCGGATGCTTCTTTGGTCAAGTCGGGCCGGCACGTAATGCATGAATTCATTTGATGGGAAGGCTGTTTAAAACGTCATTGCACTTATGAAGTAAAGGAAGGTAAAGGTGAAGTATCCCAGTGGCTGCGCCGTCTAAGGCGTGGGTCTGCGGCCGTTCGCTTGGTGGGATTGGGGGTTCGAATCCTGCCGTGCATATGGACGTCTCTCTCTTGTGAGTGTTGTATGTTGCCAGGTAGAGGTTTCTGCGTCGGGCTGATCACTCGTCCAGAGGAGTCCCACCGAGTGCCGCGTGTCTGAGTGTGATCGTGAAGCCTCGATAATGAGGAGGCCCTGGCCCACTAGGGGCTGTTACGCCATTGGAAACAAAAAGTGAAGTTGTCCCTGCGATTAATTAAGCACCACATCGTGAAGTCGTATGGGGGAGTCGGAGTGTAGCTCCATTTCTGACTTCAACATGATGTCGGGATGAGTGGTCAGCTTCTAGCCCCAGCCACTTTACTTCCTAGGAAAGAACCCCTGTTTACCCACTGAATAGGAGGTAGGATGGGCCCCACAGCTGGTCTTGGGCGTTGTAGTGGCGAGAAAAATCTGTTCCTCCAATCGACAACTGAACTCCGAATATTCGATTGCCCAGCCATAGCCAGTTGTTAATATTTATTGCGCTTAAAATGCGTTTACAGGCACTCCCAGACTTATGCAATGTCAAGTTACGCAGTTTGAGGCTTACGCAATTTTAGAAAGTAAAAAAAAAAAAACTGAACTGCGTATTAAAATTTTTTTAACCCCGTGCCGAATTTTTCCTTGCGGGAATGAAAGCGCAGTGATAGGAAGGTGGCGGAAGAATACTGCTGGGAGACAACACGTGCGGCGGGGCGGTCATGCTGCCGCCGATCTGGTCCCAGTGTGTTGGAGTCTCGATTTCAACTGGACTCCTTTGAATACATATATATATATATATATATATATATATATAATTGATCATATGTATACTCACTTCCGACTTGCGCCAGATCTTCCAGACCGTCCGCTGCGTCAGTCGAGGAGTGGCTGTAGTTCCTTGTGTACTACGGTCATTCGTGCCTGACTTGTGTGCTGGAGACTGACGGCTGAAGCTGCTGGAACAGCCTATGCAATTGTTGTGTATTGGGATAGAATATTTAATAAATAGTGGGCCGGAATACCGTAGTCGGTGTAGCGACTTGCTACAGACTGGACGTTCCGGGGCGAGATTTTCCACATCCGTCCAGACTGGCCCTGGGGCCCACCCAGCCTGATAGTCTATACAGTGGATACCGGGATAAGGCGGCCGGGGCGTGGCATAAACCACCCACCTTCTTCTAGTGCCGAGTTTAAAGAAAGAATGGAGCTATACCTCCGTGCCTTTGTGGCCTGTCCCAGGGTGAACTTTACGTTTTTTTATGCAGTAAATGAAAGGAATTATTGTAGAGCTTCTGGAAAAAAAACGCGCTAAAAAAAAGACACAACTAAGGCTAAATATGTTTGTTATACTGACGAACATGTCTTCACGTATGTTATTGCACTGTTAAAGAGAAGTGAAACAGTTAAATACACTTTTGATGCCGAAACTGGGGAGGGGATGTGGTATGGTGGGGATAAGGGGCATATAGATTGAAATGGTTAGGAAAGGAGCCAAAGAAAAATCCCATTATCCTGTACGTGACGGAATGGAGGATATCGTGCACATTATTTGAAGGTATGCTGAAACACGAGGAAGAAGTGCTTATGAAGGAAACCGTACTCTGTTGAAACAGAAACCATTTTTAGAATGTGGGAGATTAATTGCTCTGAGGCAAGCGCGTGTTAAGATTGTAGTTACGTAGATAATGCGAGGGAGTACTTTTAATTAAGTTTGTGTGGTTATGTGCTTACATGGGACCTTCCTCGTGATAATGAAAGGTTACGCGGGGAGGGGGACTGTGTGTCATACCAAGGGCGCACCCAAGGGGGAGGGGGTCTGCCGGACTGCAGCACCCGCAAACCCCCTAAAGCCGAAATTTAGAAAACACTGATTTTTTGTACATTATGATATCGAAAGTTTTACCTGATTTCCTCTTCAGCCAAAATCAGCCACTGAAGTCGGCTGATTACTAGCACATAAGAATTTTGTAAAATAAATCAATAACGTAAAAAAAAACAAGAACATAGGACACTGTGATTCAGTCATGGAACCTGTAGGTATATTTGTATGTATATAAATGCGGTTGCAAACAGTGTTACGTTGTTACAGGGCGTTCAGGAAAAGCTTCAAAGAATAACCCTCAACAGAAAATTGCTACATACACGCTGGAAAAGAGAGAGGGAGTTCCACTGCTCTATTTTTAACGAAGTTTTCTAATTCTTTTAAGTTTCTAAATACTTCTGTGATGTTTTTAAAGTACTTTTGTAATGTATCAACTTTTTATAATAATTTTAACGTAAATTTTTAACAAGGTGTACGACTTTTAACGTAAAGAAAAGTGGCTCCACACGTAGGAGTTTCGACCCAATGAAATAAATTAAAGACAGCATATAATGTACAATATTATTCCCATATAGGGAATAATAGACACTGTATCTTCTATACTGTTAAAAACTCCATGAACATTTACCTTTGTGTAAGAAAAGGGGAGGCCTCAACCTTTACACCTGCTTTTAGTTTTTGTGTTGTGTACCTGATGATGGTCACTCGTGAGCCGAAACATGTAGTAGCCCTATATTAATAATAATAATATTAAAAAGAAAAGTTGTGTTTGACTGAAAAATTGATTAATGGTAGTGTTACGTTGCACTTACAAGATTTTTGTAACATAACTTTTAAAATCAAACATATATTATATATAGCCTCAGGGTCAGTCCCCCCCTCCCCCCGCCCTAGGAAAAATTCTGCGTGCGCACCTTTCATACCACAATGCAGTAAAGGTGTGGAGGTGTGTACAGATGTGGCTTCCGACGTTCCGGCTGAGTGGTTTAAGATGATCACAAACACAGGGGCCTAAACCGACTAAATTGAATCACTTTCTATGTAGAAAGCGCAGATGAATCTTATAAATGCGTTTTAGCAATTCTCTCGTCTTGAACCGATATACTACCTTTCCGTCCTGAACGATCAGTTGTACTATTTTCATTCCTCCAACTAAAGTTTCTCACCCAAGTGGCACTAACTCTGGTTATTGTTTGAAACAAGTACTGAAAATACCTCATTCTGGCTGAATACAGTCTTCAGATTGAGATGTTGGTTTTCAGTTCAGAGGTTGTTCTACGGTTTTCTGCGGTCACCCTTGGGTGCTTGAGCAGTTTACCGGTTATAGTCTTCTGCTTCTGTTTTAGACGTGTCCATAAGGCTGTTGTGTGTCCTGTGACTGCTGCAAATTGCTGGAGCTTCAGATTTGGTATAAATATATAGAGTACATTTGTAAGTTCGAGTCTTCTGGGGTATGACGCCGTGTAGATTGGTGAATATCTACCGACGTTTCGGCCAAGATCGCTGCCTAACTTAAGCGTCTCAGGGACCCACTCTTCTTGGACAGCGTAGACCGTATGTGTGGAGGCGGTAAGTTCTTCCGAAACGTCAGTAACTTTCTGAATCGATACTGCGGCATATTCCAGAAGACTTGAACGAGCGCCGCTGTGAAAACCTCAAATATGGCATGTGAGCCTACATATTTAGCTATTTTTCAAGGTAAATGACATAATTGCTTGAGCAATTTTTATTCAGATTTTATTTTAACTTACCATACGTACGGCTGGTCTAGGACTGTGTTATTCAGAAGGGTGTGGAATCGTCTGTTAGGGGGGCGTATTTAGGTAAGTTAGTTGTTGCAGAGGCAGACGAATGGGTGAAGTGACGAGCAGACGGATGCATAGATGTGGAAAGACGGGCGGACGGACGGACGGACGGACGGACGCGTGTGTGGCTGGATTGATGGATGGTTGGATAGGTAGGTAGACTGACAGATAGACTGGTAGAGACATGGACAGATCCATGGGCACGGTGAAGCCAATAGCCTCTCGCCCATTGTTATGAAACCCAAATATGGATTTCCAGAAGCTACGTCTGAAATTCGGTCGCTTCATGCTCGTTCAGCTGAGGAAAGTGGTTAAGCGATGGCGGTGTGACTAGCATTCGAGAGATACTCGGTTCAAATACCGGTTGTCCTGATTGTGTTTTTCTCGTTCTTTCCAGAAGAATGCTTTTCTTGAAACAAACCACGTCCACTTTGTTGTTTTATTAACTCATCACTATTTCTCCATCTCTTTGGACGCTGGACAATTGTCTTCAGTTGGAACAGCGTCTTTACAAAACCAAGCTCATGCTTGTAACCTGTAACAGACCTTGGGCGTGTTTGTACCTCGTTCATTCACTTGCTGTATCCCATATCAGAAGGTATTCGTACGATAGTTGTAAAGTGGAGCTGGGCAAAAACTGCTTTGGAATCGCCAGGAATGAGTCTGCAGAATGCGATAAATTACCGCAATATCCATTCACTGTACGAATCTCAGTGACTTTCCACTTGCTGTTGTTACTTTCTCCTTCGAGCTTTGCGTCATCGGAACACGAAAAACTGTAGGCTACATTACGTGTCATTTTTTCCGATTCCAATCACTGACATTTCAATTAATTTTCTTCCCATATTTCATCCTGAATTATCAATGTACTAAGGACTATACTAGATACTCTGTAATGGAGTAGACATGGCTGTGCTTATTGTAATTCTCATAATCCGTATAGGAGATTAAAATTACGTACCTGTGGGGTGTGAGTGTGTTTACTTTCTAGATGTGTACCAACGTCTTGTCTCAGAATAAAACCAACATCAATTCCTCAGACACAACGTATGTTCTTAACCTTTTAAAACCTAACGGTAACTTTACGTACTACCAGGCTTAACTTTATTCAGCTCTCCATGGTGCTCACATTGCGTTTATGTGTTGTGTATTTATGTGGGAACAATATGCAACTTTTGCCTTACACGTCATCAAATGATTGGTTTTTTTAAACTGAGGTGGAGAGTGTTTACTGCGCGGTACGCCCTGAGTCTTTATATTAGAATGCGTTTCGTATTTAAAGGCTTAATAGGTTACAAAGCAGCTACATGTTTCGGCTAAAATAAGTAGCCGTCATCAGACAGTTCAAGAAAGAAACGCTGAAGTTACAACTGCAGTTCGTTAGGTTTAGATCTCAAACTTCTTGATGTTTTAACTCTAGCGTGAATTTGAGAAGTAAAAGCTTAAACTCGAATGAATATAGTGTATATGTAGGGCAGCTGGGTGTAGCTGTGTATCGTGTATAATGATGAACTGCAGGTCATTTATAGACAACCAAATATTGTAACAACAATAAAGGTAAGAAGACTAGAATGGGCTCGTTATCTGGGAAGAATGTCTGATGATAGGACTGTAAAGAAAATATTTTTGGGGAAAAGAGGTGGAAGAAGAGAAGTAGGAAGACCAAAACTAAGGTGGATGGACTGTATTGAGAATGATCTGAAATTGGTTGGTGTTAAGAGATGGAGGAAGAAAGCAGAAGACAGATCCATACGCACTATCGTTCTGAAGGAGGCACTGATTAAACTATGGGGACCGTACGCCACAGAAGAAGAAGGAGAATATCCTGTATATTAAAATCGTATAAGTCAGTGTGAGTTTGTAACAAATTTAATTTGAATCTTAGAGGCGGCATGTGTGCATTTTTATTCGGAATCCTGCATGCAATCTCCTGGTAACTATTAATATGTGAGATATTCAACCTAAGTTGCATCTAGATTTATTACACAAACATGTAGATACTTAATGCCCTATTGGATATATGAATGTGAGTTACTCGAATGTTTTCAGGTATTCCCATTATAATAGCACCTAATGTAATAGTAATTGGTTTAAAAGTTTTGTAGATTTTATTTCGTGTGTAGCTTTTCTTGCGGGTTTCTGATACCACCACATTACAGGCACTTCGAGTCCAGACGTCTGCTTGTCTTTGTATCTTTGGGGAAGGAAGGAGGGGTTGATATTGGTTTTATTCTAATATTGAAAGCACAACGGGGATGGATCGCCTTAGATAACATGTTATCTTCTACCCTGACGGTAGAGGCTCTAAGTTCCATTGGTTTATGCCGACTATTCTGCCCGGCGTCACATGGCGGAACACAACAGTATTGATAAATTAAAAAAAGGCTTCAGTTTTGCAAAGTAGATAATAAGATAATACCGTCAAGTACAGCATTATACTTCCTTTACACATCCTTCTCTTTACACATCCTTCTCTTCGCATCATTCAAGACTGTCATGCAACTTCCCATCCGGCGTTATGAATTGTAACTGACAGCTGAGCGCCGTTACATAAATCAAGAAATCAACCAACCGGGAGTGGCGTATAAATTTGAGGTTCATGGTACGATTGTATACAAAAGACAGAACAGGTAACTTGAGCGTTGACGCGAGTGACTTGTGTTTCGGAGATACCGGCTAGCCTGACTTAAGGGTTTAGTGGTTTTCCTCCGTCTCTGAAGGCGAGTGTTGAGATAGTATCTTGAAATTGCCACGGCCACTTCTTTGAAGCCGGGATAGTGTAATCTGTGTAGCGACTCTTTACGGGCTGGACGGTCCGGGGTTCGAATCATGGCAGGGGCAAGAGATTTTCTCCAGAATGGTACATTCCGGTTCCTGGACCCGCTCTGCCTCCGATGGGTAGTGGGTTTCTTTTCCGGGCTTAAAGTGGCCGGTGCGTGAAGTTTACCAGTCACCTCCAAGTAGTGCCGAGGTTAAGAATGATTGGAGCTTTTCCTCAGCGCCTTCATGTTCGAGGGAAGGGACAACTTTACTTAGGCAGTTTCCTTCCCAGTTATTTCCCTTTCACTGTCCATGATCATCTCCTTGAATTCAATACCACTTATAATCATAATCTATCAACTTTCTTGTTAACATAATTATGCTTGTCATGTACATAGTGTTTAATGTATTCATTTGAAATAACACTTGTGCTGGCAAGTGATCTGTGTGAAGAACGATTTTTATTTAAGTCGGACAATATTCGCCCACTTCTTCTTTGTATGTAAGTTTAACTGGGGTACCCCCCCCCCCCCCTGTAAACTTGGTTATGTCAGAACCCTAAGACCGCGTATTTAACATAGCAAGCCGTAGACCGTTTGAATCTCGGACAGAACATCAAGTCTCACGGCTGAGGTTCTTCATGATTTCCCTCAGTCTCTCCAGGAAGGTACTGCTATAGTACCTTAAGACATAGCACTAACAGACAAGAACTAGATTTTCTCTTTCAGTTGCCATGTGTAGGCGAAATTAAGGATCATCGGTGTGGAGTTCCACGTAATAGATAAACTGCTGTTTAAATATTCCGCATTTGTCGGATATTTGAGAGAAAAATAGGAATGCATTGCAGCAGTACATAGCGATTTATAGACTTCAAGAAAGCATATGATTGAGTTAGGGGAGTAGTTTTGAATAGGCCTAATACTCTAATTGAGTTCGATATATCCGTGAAAGTAGCTAGGTTAATACAGATGTGTTCGAGTGAAATCTACAGCAACGTCCGGTTGGATAAACATTTGCCTGATACCATTTTCTTTAGAATGTGCGGTTAGGGAGGGCCACTGAAACCAGGAAGGACACGCCAGCTTCAGATATACACTGAAGATGTAAGTTTATTGGAAGAAAACATCAATACGATTAACAAAAACACATTATTTTTATTATTAGCTGGTAAGGAGGCTGGTGTGTCTAAGGCGTGGGTCTGCGGCCGTTCGGTTACTGGAATTGCGGGTTCGAATCCAGCCAGGGCCATGGGTGTCTGTTGTGAGTGTTGTGTGTTGTCAGGTAGAGGTCTCTGCGTCGGGCTGATCACTCGTCCAGAGGAGTCCTACCTAGTGTGGTGTGTCTGAGTATGATCGTGAAGCGTCAATAATGAGGAGGCCCTGGCCCACTAAGGGCTGTTGCGCCATGAGGATGGGAGGTAAAGGAGGTTGGTCTAGAAATAAATGCTGAGAAAACCAAGTACACTTTCATGTCTTGTCAACAGAATGTCGGAGATAATCACAACATAAAGGTAGAAAACATGTCGGAGATTGAAGTCTTCTGGGATGTTACGCCGTGCCGACTGCCATATATTTGCAGATGTTTCGAAAGGTCGTGGTGCCTCCATCTTCAGGGACAGCAGTCCACTACGACTTCTTGATCCTGAAGATTGGAGGCACTACGGTCCCTGAAGAAGATGGTGCTGAGTTAATATATTTAGACCTAAGAGGGAGGAAGTAACAGGAGACTGTATAAAATTGCGTAATGAGGAACTTTACGACTTGTAACCATCGGCCAAGTGTAGTTCAAGTGATTAAGTAAATGATAATAAAGTGGGCGGGGCGTGTTGCACTTACGGGAATGAAGGGAAATATATGCAGGGGTTTAGTCGGAAACTCTGATGGGAAGAGTATCTAGGCATGCATTGGAGGATGATATTAAAATGGATGTTAACGGAATAGAATGGGAGTGTGTCACTAGATTTGTTTGGCTAAGGACAGGAATCGATGGCGGGGTGTTGTTGTGAACACGGCAATGAATCGCCTGCCTCCATAAAATGCAGAAAATTTATTGACTACCTGCGGATGTGTTAACGTTGACTTCTGAAGACAGACTGTGCTTCGTGGAGTTGGTTTATTATTGCTAAGTCTGCTTAGAATGGCATGCGATGCGGATGCGAGACTTAATTAAATACAAAACTATTTTCATTAAACTTTAAAAAGGGACTATTTAGGAGACCTGTTTAATGTAAAGGTGAGGTTACCCCTGTACTTAATTAAATACCTTGCTTACGGGTAGTGGAGGAATAGCTCCACTTATTCTTGATTTTGGCACTGGATGGACGTGAGTGTTCATCTGCACGATCCGACTGCTGTGCCCCCACGGGGAAAGATGTCGCAGTACGGATTGGGGTAGAAGGGTAGGTCCGTTCCCAAAGCCGGTCTGGCTATAGTGGCTAAGAGAACCTTAGCGTACGGCCCCTGTTCCGGGGTAATATGACAACGCATCTTAAAATAATAAGGTGTAAGTACCTCAAGTGAAGTCGTTTCGGTGAGGATCGAATCCAGTATCGCCTTGTTTCGGACACGGTGACCTACATTCGGACTCCGTTAAGGCAAGGGAATTGTAGACTAGTAAGCAACTGTTAGCTTTTTTAGAAGGATTATTTTCCATATAATTAGATACAAGGATGTCTTATTTTGGAAACAGCGAAGTGCCGTGTCAGATGAGGAACGAGGATGTATTAATGTGCTGAAGAGGAACCCTTGATTCAGTGCCACTTCTTCTACACGAATCTCACTTGCAGTTACCGTAGGTTGTCGTAGGTTCGGCCATGAGAAGCCAGCACAGCATGAGCTATGGATCGGGCTGTATTTACAGTGCTTTCTAAATTCGAGATAGCCGTGTTTGCGTCTTAACTAGCCCGATTGTTGTAATGTTTATGGGCAAGTCTGTCGGAGTAGGATCGTATCTGGCGTTTAAATTAGCCGATTAGAGTAATGAAAGGCAGCAGTCGCCTCTTGCAGGTCAGTGGTTTCGCATTGTTTTTGTCGCGCGTTTTGCAGGACGGTGGTGCGGAACGGCGCGGCCGGCCAACAAATTACGGAGTAGAAACTCGAACAGAAACTATATAAGAAGCTGAATTGCATGCGCCAGGCTTTAGTCCGCTTATATGTAAAAACCGTGACATTTTAGCTGCCTTCCTCGCAGTTCGAGTGTGACAGTTTCCCAGCGAAGTGTTTGTATGGCTTTAGCTACGTAGTTGGTTTGGACGTAGAAAATGTGTTGTGGTAGTGTTAACACGCAATTCGCACTGCTGTGGAACAGTTAAGTGAAGTGTTATTCTCAGTTACTCAGAATGGTGTATGAGGGTCTGCATCGTTTTTTGTTTATCGTTGGTTTGCTGATAATCATCTCGCCTGTCACCTGGTCAGCTGAAAGTGACTTTCTGCACAGTGATGGCTACGTCGAGAATGACTCTCAGCATACTAGGTTTCGTGACAAAAGAACGTTAGATTTCATTCTGCATGGATTAGCTCAGATGCTGGGATACAGACTGCAACGAAACAGCGCTCAAACTGCCACAACTGCTTCACCTGCACCCCCACCTACGTCCCCTCCCACCGAACCTTCTAAATTAGTAACACAGACAACCCCTGCAACACCATCTCAGATTGTATTTCTGTCGCTATCAGATGTAGACTTGAGACGTAAACAGACAGCTACAGAATTGTCAGGACATTCTGCTGATACTGATAGAAACAAACATTATCCATATGGTAGATACAGGATAGGGCCTGACTACATAAGAGGTGGTCATAATGACAGAAGTAATCATTATTACAAACCTGACTATAGTCGCATTGGCTATGATGACCCTTATCATGGCAAGCGTGGTAATGATGATGGCAAAAACAGCCATGATGTTAGAATGGGTTATAACAGTGGAAGAGGTAACTCTGACCATGGCAAGGATGGCCACAGTAGTGACAGAAGTAATTACTACAGAAGTCGTCACAGAAATGATAAAGTAGATGAGTATTTTGAGAGGATTGGTCATTATATTAAAGATCAATTTAGAGGCGGGAAGAAAGATAAGGATGATGGTAAGGTAGGTCACAACAGTGAAAAGAGTAATCAGCTCAAGAATAATGGTGCCAGCAAGGTTGAAGATCATGGCAGTGAGGGAGAGGGAGATAAAGAACATGTGAGAAGTGAATATAGCATAAAAGGTTCTGATGGTGATCAGGATAGCAGTAAAGTTTCACAAGGGCAGCACAGTGGAGGTAATGATGCTGACACACCACCAGCTGAACAGAAAGAGGATTCCAACAAAAGTGATGAAGATCATGATGATAAAGCTAGTAATGAAGCAGATGTAAAGTCACCAGAGAATACTGAACAGAAAGAGACACGAGTGCAGAAATTCCAACAAGAAAACAGCAAACAGGAACCACTAGAAGAAAAAGAGCAAAGTCAGAATACAGAACAGGAAATAGCTAAAAAGGAAAGTGTTGAGCAGTCCCATGTGCATAACTCCAAAGAAGAGAGTGATGAAGAAGACTCTATAGATCACAATGAAGGCAAGCAGTCCAAACAAGAGGAAGACACAAAGGAAGGGAAACACCGAGAAGATGCATACTACAATCAGATTCCAGCTCCTTCACTGAAAACATGGGATGAGGACTTCTGGAACAGTCAATATTCATTTGCAGACAACAATCCATATACTTTTGGTTTGTTTGATACCCAGAGATCTCATAAAGATGAACAAAAGGATTTACACAAGATACCGGAGTTCTCTTTTCATATGCCATCAACAGACAAAGACAGTAAAGAGTTTAAATCAGCTCAGCTAGAGGCTTTTCACCACAGGCCACAATATTTTGATCATCCTAGGTTTGAATCGGTACATGAGTGGCATGTCTCTGACAGACAATCTGAGAAACCATCATTTGGATCAGGTATTCCTAAAGAATCCTCAGAACCACAAGGCGAATTTAAGGAAGAACAAGAAACTTCAGACAGTGTCAGTGACAGTCCAGAAGATCCTTCTGGTAATTCAGCTGTTGAGACCTCTGAGCCTTCTAAACCATCAACACATAGACATGATGTTACAGACAGTCCACCTATGCCAATCCATTCAACATCAAAACCTAAGCTGGCACAGCTGATCCATGAAATGGAAGGAACAAAACAGAATCCACTGTGGCCACCACCTTTTGATCATGCTTTTGAGAGTACTGATAGTTCAATTGTTACACACCGACCAGAACAGTCAGATGTGACATCAAGCAAAAAGGTTCCAGGACACATATCTCCATTCCTGCTGAATCTGTATAATTACACTTCAGTATCTGACTACCTGCTGGATCTGAGTAAGAAAGGTTTGCTTCCAAAGCAGGCATACCGATTTTCTCAACAGCACACAAAGAATGATCATGCTTCACAAAACCAGAAGTCTCCAGTGTCATATATAGCACTTGTGATTCCGAATCAATCAAAGGGGAATAATGACAATTCTGTACCTCCAGAGCCGTCATTTGTTGGTGTTGTCTACCCACAAAGACTCTTGGATGGGGATACAAAGGAGGCACTCAGTTTTACCTCAGCAAAGTCAGACAACATAAAGGATAATAAAACACCAGGATTTAAACCCTTGACAAAATCCCGTATTTTGAATCTGTCACAAATAGCACCTCGTAATAATCGTGATGAAATACAAGATCCACCTTTGGAAACTCATTATAATCCATTATACCATGGCATTTCTTCAGCATTGGAGTCCATAGCATCTAGCAACATATCTGGAGGTCACATTCATAGTTATCCTGACTCATATATCACTCCTTTCTTCAACAACCCTGAAACACGTTCCAACACCAATACACAGCCATATAGCATCACTTCCGCATCGGATTATAGAACATCTGATGATGATCCTCAGCATGCTAAGCATTCAGCTAAAAATTCGTATCATTATTTTGGCAATGACAATCCTTTATTCTACAGTCTTGAACTGGGTTCTGTAACTAATGTTCCTTTAGAAGGAACGTTGCCAAATACAAGAATTTCTAATAATTCTTCTCTTCATGGCCACAGTGAGAAACTTCAACATGGTTTTCCATTTTACTGGCTTTCCTTACAAGACTCTGAAGGAAATTATAAATCCAGTGCTGAGACAGGAAAATCTTCTTCAGCACTGGATTCTAGGACTGTCAGTAATTATGAGAATAAACATATTTATGATTATCCTGACACATTTCACAGTTCAGTTCTCCAAAATACTGGGAGAAATACAAAGACAAATACTTCAAGAGAGGGATCTTCTTCAGCATTAAATTTTAGGCATCCCAGTAACTCCTCCGAAGATACATACAGCCATATAAAAAATGGAAACGCCAGTGATTATCCTGACGTTGAGTACAGGATTTTTCAAAATATTGAAACTCAACCACTTGGTTCTCCAGTTTCTCACAGTTCCTACAGTAATTATCAGGAATATCAAGGGGACAAAGTGTATAGCCCCTCAACATTTTCCATTGATGGAGGGGAGAAATCATTAAGCATTACAAAGCCACTGAGGCTTGTAATTCCTGACATACAGCTTCACACCACACCTGGTTCACCATCTCCTAAACTTCGTGTGGTGATTCCAGACTTCCCACAGAGTGACTCTTCCTTTGATTATTCATCAGGCAATGAGCAGAATGAGTTAAAGAATGCAGCCTTTGAAGATAATGTTGGGCTTATGACTATCCCACCTCCAACATCATACAGTGACGATCCAGGAAGTGTGAGGAATCCAGAGAAGTGGGTTCTGGGTGACGACACACCCAGCAGCAAGAATTTGAAGACCAAGGAGTATATCAGGCGTGTGTCCAAAGTGCATGTTACTGGAAAGGTTCAGAAGCAGCCTAAGACAAATCTGGAAAGAGTCTGAGTTAAAATATCAACTTATTTTGGCAAGTTTTGAAGTTTTTGCAGCAGTGTGTGTGAGGTATCCTTTCTTCTGCGATATGATGCTGCAATACTAGGTAATAGTTCCCGCCATTCTGAGACAGCATAATGGTCTCCAAAAGTAGGAAAACTTTATCCAGTGACACAGCATAATATTCCAGAAGAATGGCTGCTTCTTTTGACAAGTTTTTGGAGCCTCCCTTCAAGCTAAGACTGTGAAATTAGGATAGAGAGTGGGAATTTATGAAATGAAATGTTATTGTTGAACTTTTCATCAGGTTTTGTACCTTAAAGTAGAGTTTTAAGAAACAAGAAAAAAATTTTCTCAAATTATAATTTTTCGGTCATCTCACAAGGTTTTATGCATTGGTTTTGTTGGCTGCTGAACAGTCTGCTTGTATCATGCTGTACAGTTAATTCTGAACAGTAGAAGGTAAACTGACAGTCCCTCATTGAACTGCACATCTCCATGCAATATTGAGGAACCAGTATTTCAGTATATGAACCTTACTTCAGGACCAAGGAAATATGCATTTAGGTTCCAGTCTAGTTCATACAACGTTTGTTGGTATATTCATCATTTATTTTCTTACAGCGTGCCACATGACTGACTCCACTGGTGCGTTGGTTATTGCCTTGAAACTGAAAGCAGTATACAGATTTTGTGTAGTCCTAATGTTGTACATTATACCAGAAAGTTATATTAATGAAACTTGCTTATTCTTCAGACATCTGTTACACACATTTTTGGGCCCCATATTAACACACATTACTCTCTGCTCCACTCATAAGTTCTCACAGTTGCCAAGCTGATAGTGGTGGCAGGAAATTAGGAAGTAAAGAGTGACAGAAAAGTTTCTCTGTGTTGAATGTAGTAGTACTGTGGAGAAACTTTTCAGTCACCCTGTACAAAGATGGCATCTCTGATGGCATGATGTTGATACCACGTTTTATGATAGTTTACTAGTTGGTACAGAAGTTACTGGGTTATATGGAGGGGTGCAGTATTGTGCATATCATGGTCTTGGACCAATCTCTGTTGGTAATATACCAAACATTTTGTCCTTCTGTATTTGGTACATAGGTACCCAAGTTTCAAAGGAACCTGCTTCTTCCATCTTCTGTCCTGAAATGGAGGTAGCCCGTTCCCCCAAAACAGTTGAACCTATCTATCAAATTACATGGTGTTACGTCCAAGGAAGTAGGGTTTTTGTATTCGTTGCTGAGAGAAACTCGTATCTCACAGTTCTTCCTTCCTCGTTTGCATGAAAATTTAACTTTGTACCTCCAAGGCTGCAGGATAATAATATTCCACATATTCTCTGATCTCAGAACCTGATGGGGCAAATTGCCAATTTCATACACTGGTTGTAATCACCAGTGGAATAGCTCTGTCTTTCTGTATTGAGTAGGGGTTTGGTTAAACCTTGGAACTTTTCTGGATTTGTTGTTGTAAAGAACAGTTTTGCTAACTCCATGCCATAGATTCAGCTGCATTCATATACATATTATTTTCTTTTAATATTTCTAAAATAGGTGATTCTGTACATATGTGTGCTAAATAGAATAATGCTTGAATGTATTCTATATATTTAAATACCAGGGATGGAAGTGTCAGTAAGTCTTGTATGTCACAAGTTCCTTGAGATACATGTATTTCTTCTGATACACTGCGTGTAATAAATATTAATTGACTTATTTTTTCATGTTCTGTAGTTTCTGACTTCTGTTTTCCTGTGGTGATTGGTTATATATCCTCACGTGTTAGGGCATTAATTAGTGAGAAGGAATAAGTGTTGACAAATATGAAATACTCATATGTTTTGGTGACAACCACTTCAGGATTTTCAAAATCAGGTTAACAAATAATCAGTACCTTTCAGCATGAAATGAAGGTATTCCTGTCAACTAACATGTATCACAGCTGAATTTGGTGAGAATTGCCTGAAGCACAGCTAGCTAACATCACCATAGAATATGACATTAGAAGGTCCAAGAAAATTCAGAGGAATTGTAACTGATTGGCAGTCATGTTGATGATACTGACTTATTAGGTTGAAACATAAGTACTACAGAAAACAACACAAAAATCTATCATGTGTAAAAAGTTTGGTCTAGAAGTATGCACAGAAAATATTAAATGTATTTTATCACCAAAATTTAGAATGGAATCTTATTATAGGAATGGCTAATAAATTCTTGGAAATGTTGCATAAAGGAATGACAGTACCCTAACAAATGAAAGTAGAACTGATATCATTTTAAATTTTCAAAACTTTGCTACAATTCAGTTCAAAATGTGTTATTTTCTTATATATTTTCTGAAAATTTAACAATTATAATATGTAACACTAAATACTCTTACATGTTGTTTTATTCAGTGTGAAATTTCTCTCACATTAATAGAGGAACATAGAATTTGTTGGTTTTTGAGAGTGAAGTGACTAAGAAGAATACAGAAACAGAGGATGGACAGAATTATATAATGGGGGCCTTTACAAGTTGTACTGTTGGTCTAGTATTATCAAGATAGCGTGTGATCTGGCAGGTGGATACTGCCTCCATGTTAAGGTAAAAATGAAGATGTGGACAGTATGTTTCCCTAAACCAGTGGTAACCACCTACACCTACCAGACAGCATGAAGCCATAGGAGATTCTCTGACACTGTGAAAACTGCAAATCTTAACATGAATAAGAACAGTAAATGAAGATGGATGACATTACACGTAGTATGCATGGTGAGAATGAGAAATGCATTGCCTACTGTATCATTCAAAAATTACACGTTTTCCACACAGTATATGTATGTGTTTCATATGCTTTGCAGATATACAGTTATTTCCATAAGCTGTGTTCATCTGTTGGGCTTGTAATGGAGTCACAACATGTCTTTTGTTAGGTAGGAACTGAATTTTTAAATAGTGTTTAGAACACATTCATGCTGCAGCACTATAAGAGATACACAGCATACTGAGGTTGATATTATGATTGTTGCAGAGCATGATGTCACTGCTGGCAGTGCTGACAAGTCACATGCAAACAGCAGTAACTCAGGTGTTTGACCAGGAGGCAAGCCATGAGCCAAAGAATGAAGGGAATGGAACTAGAAATGAGGAGACCATGACTACAGGGAAACAACATGGACAGGTCAGGTGTAATATTCTTGCTGGTAAATAGGGTAGGCATGCTTATGCATAGTGAAGAGTACTGTGTCAGAGAGAGAGTCATTCCATTTAGCCACAATTGCATACTTATATACCCAGGCTTCATATTTAGAATGTCCCAGCTTGGAGCTCTGCAATCCTGACTGGGTGTTTTTGTGGATTTATTCACTCCTTCCATGCAGATGTCGGGATAGTGCCTTAAAATGGATCATAACCACATCCTTCTACATCCTCACAGATTCACTGTTCACAGATCATTCTATCATTCAACATTATAATATGAGGTACTGTCAGTATCAAATCCAAGATAGCATAGTGTGTGTGTAGTAACTAGCCTGTGGGCTGGACAACCGAAGAGTTGAAATTCAATTCCTGGCAAGGGCAAGAGATTGGTCTTTTCTCCAGAACATCCAGACTGGCTCTGAGGACCATCCAGCCTCCTGTTCAATGGATACTGGGGTCTCTTTCACCAGTGATAAAGTGAGTGGGGCATGAAGCTAACTGCTGGCTTCCACCTAGTGCTGAGGTTAAGAATTCATATGTCTTCACAGCAGACATTTGTGGGATACTCAAGAGTTTGCAGAGGATAAATTTCAATTGTAATTTAAATGCAACAGCATGATATATCAGCCACAGTTTTTCTTTCGATCTGAAGGAGTATATATCATAGTAATGTCTTGGCAACCAAGCATTTGCATAAGTGTTTTAACAGCTAAGCTGCTTATTGTGTTACATTACCAAGGGCATATGGTAATTTTGATAGTAGTCTGTACAAGTGCATGATAACAAGTTATTTACTGGTGTCCCAGTGTCACAGTGAGGAAACTGTTTGTTCTGTTGCCTGTTTATTGTGGTCTGGTCAAGGAAAGCAGCTGTATCCTGGGTAATGAATGGGTTCCTCTGCTAATGTGTATATACATGTAAAGTACACTGGGATTCAGTCAGTGGATTCCTGTTGTACATTTTGACACCTGTATTTGGTTTATCTTCAGAGAGGAGAGGATATGCGGTCTAGCTATGTATGCACCAGTGGTCAAGAACTGCAGGAGATGCAGGTGCTGAATACACGCCTGTTGCAACTGGTGGAGATGCTTGCTGCTGAACGTGATAATGTTGTGCAGCTACAGAAGAGGAGGGAACTACTATCTGCACAGATAAGGGACATTAAGGTACTAACACACCTTGCATTAGTAGAAAGATTAATCTTTCTCAATCTGTCAAATGAAGTGCTTCTTTCCACATACTACCTCTTTCACTGATACACAGTAGTCTTCCCATATAATCTTTACTTTGTGACCGAGCCGTTAACACTTCTGCTTCATATTTGGGATGCCCCGGGTTCAAATCTGGACCCAGAAACCAGCTCACCTGACTCATACTTTCCACAGTGTTGTTAGGTGTCGTAGTTGTCCTCAGATAGCCATACCATTTAATCCACTGTGGTCACACTTGTGTTGTTCACAACTGTAGATATATTATAGAATGTTATTACTATTATTATGGTCTGAGGTTATTGTTCTTTGAAGAGTGTATTACCTATGTCGATGATTATTTTGTCTGTGTTAAATTTATTAGTCATACATAATATCAAAGTTTTAGTCTGATACATTTTGTAATTTCAGACTTGCAAACAATATTTTGTACACAGTTTGTAGGTTATATGTATTCATACTCTGCCATGCATACCAAATTTGATATGTCCAGGTGTAAGTAGTAAATAAAATGTTATGATTCCATATTTATATTTTCTGTAATAATGCAGCAAGCAAGGCACATGAAGAAGAAAGTAACTGAGTAACTGTGTAGGAATATGATAGAACAATATGAAGACTGTGTCTTGCATTACTGTGTCACACTACAAAAAATCATTTCTGTATGGCACTTTGTTACCTAATTATAATCAAGTTATGAATATGCAATATTATTACTATGTTTGTTGTCATGCCTGCATTTCCTGTATGTGCCTTCTTGGCATGCACAGGGACAACTAGGTTTGTATCTTTTGTTAATTACTCAACATGCAAATTGCTTCTATGTGGCATCATCTTATGTACTGATTATTAGCCACCTCTTTGGCCTCCCTAGCTCAGTCACACTCCTTTTGGCTACTTTTTTCATAAATGGCACGGTATTATAATAAATGTACATATGGCTTGACGTAAAGTTTCTGCTGGTTTTTGTTAGATTTGAACCAATCTTTAATTTTGTTGACAGATTTTAGTAAAAATTCCCAGTATAAAATTTCACAAATATCAGTCAAATGGGAGCTACGTTGTTCAGTGCAGATATAAAGAGACAGACACATGATTAAGGTAACAGCTAATTTTAAGTATTTGGTATCTACTGAACTGCAATGCTGGTTTTAATTATTATGTCTTTTAAAATGAAAGTTACCCCTCAACGTCAGAGTGTGTCAAAACATGTAAAGTATATAAAAGTATAAGTGATTTTATAATTTTCGCATTATTAAAGTAGCTATAACCTTAATTCTAAACATTCCATTGTGATAATATACCAGCTAAATCACCCCTCTTTCAGTGCTGAGCAGTCCGTCAGTTTCTGCGTAACAGGAATTATTCCACCTCCATCCAGGGTGTAACATAATTAAACTGACAGATTTCTAGAGGTGATAGAGGAGATCATATTTTAGGATAGGAACCAGCATTGGGAAATGCTTAGTTTGGTCGCAAAATGCAGAGCTATGAACACGTTTGCTTTGGAAGGATGAATTGCATGTTGCTCTGGAACTTAGTAGCCTGCTACTTAATTTTATTGTTCTGGAAATGAGGTTCTGTAAAACTAAAAGTGATGTCATTAGGAAGAATCAAATTTACATGTGAAATGCAAATTAAAAAATGAAAATCAATGCAAAAATATTTGCTACATCTAATAAAAGAATGTCATACTCTTACTGCAAAAACATTTCATGTGTAAATTTGATTCTTCTTAATGAATAGTTTTTTATTTCACAGAACTCCATGTCCAGAACAATAAAATTAAGTAGCAGGCTACTGAAGTCCAGAGCAACATGCAATTCATCCTTCCAAACCGAAGGTGTTGGTGTTTCTGCATTTAGCGACCAAACAAAGCATTTCTGGATACCCGGTCCTGTGCTAAAATACATTGTTCCTATCTCCTTTATCACCCCTAGAAACCTGTCCATTGCATTATATTACGTTCTGTATATTTCTTCAACTATAATGCTACATTGAATAGTAGTATTATTGGTTTATAATGTAAAATACAATGGTGACATATGCAAGTTTAAGATACATAAGTGGTACTGATACTCCACACTTTCTTTATTACAACAGTGCAGTCTAACGGAGGCACAGGTCAATGAGGAATCATTGTCTCATCAAACAGCTCGCCTCAGTCAGAAAAATTCATGCCTCAGGGCACTTCTATCCCATTCTCGTGCCCGGTACTGCTCCCAGTTGGCTGCTGCTCGTCATATGCTACACTCTCGAAATGCAAAAGTGAACCAGCTAAGGACAGCTCTTGTTAAAGTACGGGATCTGTGTCATTCCATTGATAGCAGCTACCGGGTGAGTGGAACCACATATGAACTTTGGATATTGTTTGGAGCTCGAACAGGCATGTTAATGTAAGCAAAATTGTATCAAATAACCAGTGTGTTCAATTTAGACACAGTATAGATCATCTGAAGGGAAGACAGACACAGGAAATAGTATGTTGAGATCAGAACATGCTGCTAGTCTAGACACGAATGAACAAATGAATGACTGACTGAATTAATTAATTAATTAATTAATTAATTAATTAATGTGAAAACATGGTTGACAAAACTAGACATGCATTTTGAGAACAGTATGCAATGTAGGGCTAGTCTGTAAATATAATGAAATGTGTGTGTAAAGAAAATGTGATAAATGAGCCATGTCACAGAGCATAAGGAAATATAATTTTTGTGCTTGCATTAATGTGGATTTTAGTTACCATACGATTGAAGTGCATAACTGAATTTGAAATATTTAACAGGCTGAAAAATATTATTGACATATTAAACCCTTGTAGAAATATATTTGTCTCTGATGAAAGTACCAACTGGAAACTGATTTTTCCATCACTGTCATAGAGACTGTTTTTCAAGACAGCATAGAATATTTCTCTGTTTTACAGCTGCAGAGTTAAATTCTTCAAATTTCATTTGAAAATAACAAAATCGTAAGGGACATGCTCCAGTATAAGCTGTATTTTGTGGACCATAAAACACTTTTTTCTTGGAAAATACTACATAACATTCTCCTGCATCTTATGGTCTGAAGGTGCATCAATATGACTTTCAAAGTAACAGAGAGTCAGACATGACTTCTGCATAAGACATCTGTTTCTTACTTTGTGAGGGCGTGAAAAGTAGATTACACACACACACACACACACACACACACACAGCTGAACATAAAACAACTTTTTTCCCCCCAAATTCTTTACCTGAAAATAGGTTATTGGCTTGTAACTGCACCCAAAGTTTAACATGTTCTATATAGGTGTGTTCTTGAAAATTGAATATTATGAAGTGGAATTCATCTTATATTCAGTTAATATGATACTTAATAAAAATAATTACATCAAAGTTTGGTTTTACTGAAGAATGTTTCTTGTTTAGACAATGCTGTGGGAAATTGGGAAGGAGATCCAGCTGACAGCACAGCTGTTTGCAAGGAACTATGGTTTGGAGTGGTCAGAGGGACCTGTAGTTACTACACTGACCGAACTGAACTTAAGAGAATGGTATCAGCATGTATGGCAGAGTACCAAGTGGATCCAGTTGCATATACCTTCATACACACGTGAGTTACGCTATGTATGAAACCAGAATAAAATCTATCCTTTGTAAACAACAAACAAGAGTAGAGGTAAAATTTGGCGTTCTTACTGCAGCCATGTGGGACGTGATGCTGTGTATTTTGGTAGGTAGGTACCAGTGTTTTGGAGGAACCTGCTTCCTTCATGTTTGGGGTAGAAAATTTGAAGCAGGAAGATGATGGATTCAAGGGCTTCCCCCTAAATGCTGTTAACTGTCTACCAAACTACATAACATCACATCCCAGAATATGGCAGTCTGAAGAGCAGAAATGTGTACTCAGTGACGTGACCTCCTGTAAGTTTTCTTGTGTGTTGCTGCTGTAATGTGTGTGTGTGTGTGTGTGTGTGTGTGTGCAGGGGTGCACCAAGTCACCTGGGCAACTAAATTTTTTATGGTGGCACCTAATATTTGTGGATGCCCATTATGAAATCTGCTTCTTGTCACTGTTCTGGCACCAAGCATTTGAAGTGGCTCCTAGAGTGTTAGTAAATTTGTTCACGCCTTTATATATGTATATATATAGTTATTGCAAATTTTTCTGCATAATGTAAATATATATACACCCCTTTAAGGGTGTAGATGAGACCTGTGACGTGGCTGTCTTAACAGAGACCTGTGGACATTTGATTGAAGTTGCTACAAACTGCAAGAGAACTGCATTAACTAAACCTTCCACAGTGTAAAAGGTTTCAAATTAAAATGATTATTTCAGTCACGGCTTTTAATAACTTCATCACTTTCCAATTGGCAGAAAATATTTTATCACTACGAAGATAACAGTTGTTAGTATGTCACTCACATTGAACTGTTCCAACAGACATTGCAGACATTTTGGGACTGAGTCAGATTATGGAACTATTAAGATGTTTGCCATTCTTTTTGAAGTGCCATCTAAAAACACTGAATTGACTTTAAAACTCACAGAATTCGCTACTGAATTTAATTCAAAATTCAGGTAAGGAAATGTACTGAACTCTTGTATGTTCTTCTGGAAATGTATGTTACCTACACAGTCATTTCTTGTTCATAAATTTAACGTTCTGCTCATTTAGCATTCGATTGCAGTGATGCAAAGTCAGTACAATATTCTCAGTATTATACTTCTTCCTGTTAACATTTTCCTTGTTTTGGTGATAAAATCCGTGGCTGCCCAAAGGAACCTTAGATGAGTATTTGACTTCATTGTAATTTTGGATAAAAATGTTAAGGTATTTATTCTGAAGTATTTTGTTGAGCATTTCTCTAAAAGTGACTCCAGTGCCCTTGGTAGAAATCACAAATAATAATGTGATTGTACCAACTATACATAACCATAGTAAATGATGCAAGAAGTTTCTCTTGCCTGTTTCAGGTCTAAAAGAAGTAAAATCATTTAAGACATGTCCTACCCCAATTTACGTAACAGATAACCCTTATAGTAGGTGTTTCTAACGTGTTTATGTGTGAAAACGTTTAGATAAGTCAGACATCAGAGCTGGGAATTGAACCTTGGTTGTCCAGCCCCAAGACAGGCATCATACTGACTGAAATGTCCTGGTTCAAAGTGGATAATACCTTTGAAGGTAAACGACGACAACTTTTGGGCTTACAGTCACTTAATGACAAGTTGGTATTATAAAGAGAATTTGTGTTTGAGTGACAAAGTTCTTGAGAATTTTTTTTTTCACAGATAATGCAAAACCATCATCTCAAGCAGAGTGCATTGAGACAGACCAAGTTAGCAACATACTGCCACATGAAACCTGCACATCTCTACACAATGTGAAAGCAGTTAGTTCTAGTCCTCATGTGGATGGGCACAATTCAGACTTGTCATTTGACTTGGAGGTTGGTTTTGACATAAGAAATGCAGTGCTGCCAACTGCTACACAGAGTGCAGATTTAGCTAGTACTACATGTTCCAGCCTTAGTGAAGACCTGAGTTGGCAGCATGAAGCATCACAAGACAGATACCAGATGCAGCACAGGTGGGTTTTAATGTGACATTCTTTTCAAATACAATGACTTACAGGTAACCCCAACATATGTGATAATTGCATTCCCATGACGTGTGTTGCCACAGAACTGTAAATTTTTGTTACTCCTTTTGTTTCATTGTCTCTGATTTTTCATTGATGTATGTGTAGTTCATTTAACTTTAATGTAATTCATTTTAGCCACTTACAGATATTAATTTTGTTTCTTCAGACAAATAATTTTTTTCTCATCATAACTAAAAACTTTAAATTAAAAAAATGATTTGTATGCTATTGCATTAATGTGTAGTTGGTGTGTACTGGGGGATACGTGGACTGAGAAAGCTAATAACTACATCTGCAATTTACAAAGAATTCACAGCTCTTTATAATCATACAGTATTTCATTTTTTTTTTTAGTGGAGAAGTGCCCCACAGCAGATGCTACGGGTGCACCGCAGCCTTAAGGCTTCTTGTGCAACCCTATGATGAAGATGAATGTGATGGTTATTTTTTGTCCTCTTAGTAATGGAGCACTGGTGGAATAAAATGGACAGGGGAAAACCGAAGTACTTGGCGAAACCCTGTCTCAGTGCCACTTTGTCCACCACAAATCCCACATGGACTGACATGGGATCGAACCCAGGCCTCCATGGTGGGAGGCTAGTGGCTAACCACCTGAGCCACAGTATTTCATTTAGTATTATCAGATTCAGTTTTATGAAAATTTACTGTTGCATGTTCATGATTGTATGTGCAGTTTTGACCATTCTGCACTTTGTGGTTCATACTCAGATTGTCAAAGTACACCATATTATACTAAACCACTACATAATAAGCTATATTGTCCCCACTGTTCTGTATTAATTTATTTCCTTTTGTAGATTTCTAACCATCCTGGATAATCTGAAAGTGAAGTTGCTTCAGCTGAAACCCAGCAGTATCCAGTGATCTAATGAATCATCCTGTGATACAGGTGTTAAATGCAGTAAATTTTGGTTGATCTCATCAGTGCCAGTCAGGGATTTATTTCAGGGCTCGTTACCTATATCAAGGCATGCACACATTCAAAGGATCACTATTTTAAATTTTTCCTTTGTCTTCAGACTACACTGTCCCTTTCCTGTCCTGTGACAAAAGGCTCTTAATACGTTAAGTTCCATGTATAGGCCCACTGGAAACCTCCTGCCACCAACTTACAAATTTACATGCACAGTATTACTGGTTTTTGTGTGTTATATCTCACCTGTGTATTCATTCGCATCTCTTCTCTTGGTACGTGTTTAGAAACAACATTTGACAGGATTTTTATGTTTCACATACCAAGTTTTTTTTTCTTTCTTTCTTTCTTTCAAGAAAATGGGGAAGGGTTAAGAAGACCTTTTGAGTGGGTATTGCTGTGGTTCTGTATCATAGCTAAGGTACCAGCAAGCATGAGAGATTTAGACTGTAGTCTTCTGGGTTATGATACAAAACAGTTTGATGGGTAATTACCAGTGTTTTAAGAGGGACATAACTGCTTCCATCTTTACTCTGAACATGGAGATAGTGCAGAAATGTCAGTAACTGACCACTAGATTATGCAGTATCATGACTCAGATGACTGTAATCTTAAATCGTCACTACTATGAAAACTTGACTCCTCAAACATGAGTGCTTGTATGAATGAAAATATGAACCATATCACTGAATTAATGTATTGATGTACTTAAATGATGTCTTAAAGACTAGTCAGTACATTTGCAATATTAAGCTTACAAATGATGCAAAAGCTTTTATTGTAAAGAAGTGTAACAGTGAAATCTGAACTTCATGTAAAGCTGTACCTACTTACTTACCTTTGTTATGTCTAACATAGTGTAATCTAGTCAACTCAAGAACCTGTTGGTTGCAGCACAAATTTGTGTACATGCTTCAGGTTATATTATGTTTAAAAGCACATTGTACTCACTGACATCAGAACTTGTTTCTGAACTTTTGAAGTGTGTATTGATACTTCATTCATAATGGTATGACTCTTGGTAGTCTGGTAGGTGGTTACCAACATTTGTGAGAGACATGCTGTCCAGGTAGAATCCAAAATTAAATTTAGAGAACTTGTAACACAGAGTTGTTAATAGAGTTTCAAGACAAACAGTATAAAGATTTGGTCATGTCAAAAGACTGGATAGAACAGGGGCTATGAGAATGTTATTAGAATTAAGTTTTAAAGTATGACCCAGAACAGGATAGTATAGCAGGTGCTGTTGAAGACATTGTGAAAACGGGAAACAGCTGGCAAGAAATTGAAAAGGAAAGACTATGGAAATACAGAAAAGATTGGAGGCCCTTCATCAACTGACATATGTAACACAGAAATTATGCTTGCATAAAATAATTCAGCCTCCACTTTAGAATATAAGTCTACTGGTACCTGTTACAATCTTGAAAAAAATATACGACATATATATTTCATGTGCAGTATTGTTGTTTATGATTAAATGCATAGTTACAATGAGTACGGTTTCCATACATGTGAGCAAGAAAATGTAATTCACATTGTCAAGTGTATTTGTGCTGCCACTTTAACATATTTACCACCACCATGACATTCTATGTTGTTTGTCCCAGGTCAAATGATGAGACTTTTTGTTTTTGCACTCTTGTGAGTTATGACAGAAGCTGAGAAGTGCTGCATTATCTACAGGCAATAGTGGGCACATTTTCTTAGATACTGCAAGACACTGGAGTAAAAACATATTCGAACATCACTGAGCAGATACCAGTAACTGTCATGCTGAGAAGTAAAGGATCTGTAGTGGACATTGCTGACAGCCGTGCCATGAGATGAAGGGTCTGCAGTGGACATTGGTGACCACCAGTGTGAGGCAAAGGGTCTGCAGTGAACATCATTCACCACCTTGGTATGAGGTAAATGGTGCTGTTGTTGTGTTTGTCTGTATAGTTTGGTAATAGTGGTGCAGCAGACATAAATGGCAACCATGGCATGAAGTCTGAAGCTGGTAACTGCCATATGGGGCAAAGAGTTTGACAGAAGTACCAGTATATTTTGCCTGTGAGAAAAATTATTGCTGTAGGATATGGCATAAGGAAAGAGAATGGGAGGGTGTAGACTGGAGTTGGCTTGAGCAGGGACCAGGGATGGGCTCTTGTGAACACAGTAATGAACAAGATTATGGTCTTCTGGTATATATTACCATGTAGTGTGATAGATAGGTACCAACACTGATACATATGTACCACAGTACAAAGCATCATGTAGCAGAAGATGCACCACCATAAAATCCTCAAATATAGTGCTCAAGAACATTCAGGATCCGTTTAGGGAATTTCTCGAGTTGTTGACAGACTATTAGCATCTCAAGAACTCTGATCCAGCAAATTAGTTTGAACCATTCCAGCTATGTCTGTTTTGTTAAAAAAAATTATTGCTTGTTATGTTCCACACACAAAGTCATGCCTGACATGCAGCTTGTGTACCAGGACAGTGGATAGTATGGGTGAGGTCTAATTCATGTATTACTGTTTTCTATACTAAGCAACAATCCAGTAGTCACAAAAGTGTATCTCACCATTTCTGTCCTTGATGTACTATAAAGTATGAACTGCCCATTTACAATTTCTACTAATCAACCACTATGTCCCATATATCACAATTGTGTACATGTTTTCTGATGCCATCATTTGTCCAGTTTGTCCAGTTATCCTATCTCTGGCTGTACAAGCTATGGAAGGAGAGATATATTGAGCTTAACAGCGAAGCTTCTGGGAGTTGTAATTCAGGAGTGGGGGCACTATAGTATTCATTGTGAAAATGTTTTATCAACTATGGTACTTGCATTTGGACAGTGAATTAATGCATTTATTTAGTTCTATACTTATAAATTCATCTTTTATACTCCTAAATTCCTTTTTTATACTTAACAACTTAAGAAAATTGCTATTGTATTTTCTGATATGTGACAATTAAAACCGTCTAATAACAGCCACACATTAGATAGTTTTAACTTGGTTATTCATTTCTTATAATTTATACATTTAACTGTGCTGCATCAGAACAGATGCTTCCACTTTAGCAGTGGGTTATACTAGAACAATATGAACAAAATTTATATCTCAGGATCATGGTCTTAATTGGATGTGATGTTGTGCATTTAGTTTGGAAGAGGGGTCTAAACATTTTGAAGCAACCTGCTGCCTTCAGCATTAGGGTAGAAGACTGAAGATAAATGTGATAGTATTTAATTTGTATTATTAAGACAAACTTGTACACTCAAAAGGCACAATGTATCAGATACGGACAATTTTAAATTTGATTGCCAAACAGGCAAAAAACTTTTATGAATATAAAAACACAAAACAGCCTGATTATATTGTTATTTTTTAGTGTACAAGTTGGTCTTAATAATACAAATTAAATTCATACATACACGGTATGGACAATTTTAAATTTGTGATAGCCAAACAGGGAAAAAACTTTACGAGTCTAAGAACACAAAAGAGCCTCATGCATCATGATTTTTTAGTGTACAAGTTGGTCCTAAAAATACAAATTAAATCCATACGTACATGGTAGGGACAGTTTCAAATAAATGCGGCAGGTTCATCCAAAATGAAAATATGCACCTAGGAAACACTATCATATCCCACTCACTGCTGTGTGACCTCAAAAATGTGTCTGCCTGACAATTTCTTGTGTAGAGCCCAAAATATAAAAATGTTCTCAAAATACATTACTTTCAGATGAAATGAGACATCCCCATAGTGTGATCATTCTGTGCACTTTTTACAAATAATGTGTGTGGTAAACATGTTTCTTGTACCCTTGTACCTAAATGGTTTTAATGAACTGCATCTTTTATGATGCCCTGTCACTATGCAACATATCCCTTGTACTGTCAATTGTCAGGTGCCACATTAGTGGCAAAAACATCTCACCTATTCAGAGAATGCCATTATTCCAAAATTGTAGAATCTTATGTTCATGATGCCAGTTTCTTCTATCTCAAAATATCACACATGATGATTTGAACTTCATACTGAACTTATTAACCCCGACCACTTGGTTCAACATCTGCCAGGAAGAAGGAGAAGAAAATTCATTCAGCTCCCTTTCCAAAAATCAACCAAAAGAATGAAATCTCACAAATTGATTATCAAGGTTTCACTGCACCTCATTTCCTAGCTCTTGAAGTTGTCTCTCCTGCTAAGGGAAGAACATAAGGACAGAATGGCATAAATTGCATAATGAGGTGCTTCGTAACATACTCAACATCTGATGTTACACAGATGTTAAAACTGAGGCTGAGCCAAGCAGACCATGTAGCACTCGTGGGAAAGGGGAGAATCATACACAGTTTTGTTGGGGATTTTGAAGGCAAGAGACCAGTTAAAAGACCTGGGCATAAGGGAAGGATAATATTACAATGAAGCTTAAAAGAAGTGGGACAGGAGAAAGTAGACTGGATTCATTTGGCTCTGAAGAGGGACTAAGGCAGGTTCTTGTGAATGCAGAAATGAATGTTCGGGATCCATAAAACGTGGGAAATCTCGTAAGCAGCTGACCACCTACTGGCTTCACAAGAAGGAATGATGCACAGAGTTAGTCATTTTGTAACTACAATAGTGTGCTTTAATTTTAGAGGGAAACTACACTATGGCGTGAGATTATATGACAGCAAATTCTGTAGTCAATACAAGTTTTATTTAATTAACATTGTACATAAAATACACAGTCAGCTTGCAGAGTTTTCGTATCATCATTATATGCTTAGACAGTTAACAATAAAAAATAAGCCTGCAGCCTCAGGATAACAAATAACTCGTACATACACTAAAATGTAACAATACCACATTGAATGGTAACAGTTTGATCGCTCTGTAGCAAGTATTAAACGTCAGAGTTAAAAAAAATAGCTGTCTCTGTTAGTGTTTCTTTAAAGCCACAACAGCTCATCTGACAGTAGCTGAACATGAGCCACAAATTTGTTATGAGTAACAGGTGTAGAGGTGTATTATTCAAACTAAGGTACTTATATGAGCACTTGACTGTAACATACAGAATGGAAAAACATTTTAGTACTCACATGGCTTTAAGTCATAAAAAAGCATGCAAAATGAAAAGATGGTTTTGTGTGCAGTTGATTTGTACGTTGCGCCTCCAGATTACATGTGTAGTGTTTTGGAATTTTTCTTTAAATTGTGCATAGTTTATGGTTAGACCTATTAGTTTTTTGCAGAGAGTGTACCCGATATAAGGTTCTTTGCCTGAATAGATTAGCTCATGGCATGAGTGTTGTTATCCCCCATGGCCAATTGGAGCATCGGGTTCATGTAAACAAGATGAAGTGATCTTGTGACCGGAGCATAGCCCAGGTATGCAATTCAGACGCAAGACACTTTGTTTCCAGCTTCTGAGTAAGTTAGAAGTGTGATGTGTGTCACCGTCAAAGAGACAAGGGCAGTGGAGCAGCAGTCACTGCTGCTCTTCAGGTAGGTTGTGGTTGTGTGAGATCAATGCTCCACCCTTTGTGGGCATTTTGAGAAGGTTCTGGCCATAATGGTCTTTAGGGGTCCAAATTTCCGAGTTAGGAAGCCGCGTAGGGGCTACTGCGGGATCGCCTGAGGTAATCTGCATCAGCTATTATCTGACTTGGTGGAGTTTTCATATGATGTGTAATATTTCATTTTGCATATTTCTTTATTGTGTCTTGTTATAACTTCTTTTGTTACATCTTTGTACTACTAAGGGAAGTGCAGATTTACATGTCATACCCCCCCTCCACCTCACTCTGCTATGCAGCTAGGCAATACCGTCGCATGTGACTGCCCCCACCACTTTCCACTACCGCCTTGGTCTTTCCTCCCACCAGACTACGAACGCTACGGTACCCGTCGCTACCAGCTTACAATCCATCTACAACCTACAGATCCTAATTTATTAAGTGTGTGTGTCCTCTTTAACTGGGGACTCCATTACCTACACGTGATATATACATCCGTGAAGACTGCGGTTTAAATTGGAATCATGTAAGCCGAAACCATTGTTGCCACAGGAGCATGTTATAAGGCAGAGAAGTGTCCAGATGATAAAAGAAATATATTTTGATCATTAACTGGGTAAACAACAAACACTGATAAACAAACCATCAAATGGGAATCTAAGCATATTTTAATTATTACAGCAGTGTAAATTTCTCATGGTTTACATGAGTATTCAGAGTAGATTGCATTAGGTTTAGTTATGATCAGATTGTTCTGAGATGGTAGAAATTTGTGGTGTCGTTTTAGATCCCCGAAGTAAAACACGAGAAGAATAAATTGTAGGAAACTTCCACAAACTTAATTTCAAAGTTACTCTTTACTCTTGACAGTTTTAATCAGTCACTACATAATTTGTTAGCACCATAATCTTACAGTATAAAGTTCCATCTTGTATGGCACCCATTTTTAAAAGTGGACTGTCTTCCTTACAAGTTTTCCCCTGTGGAATTTATTCTGAATAGTGATGTGGGGAAACAGACAGTGAAAATTTAAAGCCAAATACTTCCACCCTTTTCTACTTTACTCACACTCAGTTTATCCCTGTACCATTTGGGAATAGTTTTCAATCTCTTACTACCATGCAGTAGGCAGCCATATTTTAATTTGGACACAAGATTTTATTGTCAGGGAAAGAGGGATTTTAATCTCACAGTTCTGCAGGTTGGAGGCCATATTATAATTTGTGGTAATAGTATTAGTATTGAAAAAAGAAGTGATCCTTGGCCAACTGGCCTGCATGTGTGTGCCTTGCAATACTGCAACATACAGCCAGTGAAAGTTAACAGCCTTGGCAAATGCATGTTCCATTCTGTATGTGTATTACAAAAGAGTTTCATTTTCATGCCATTTAATACATTTCACTCAAATGTGATAAAAGGCTGCAATTTTCTTTCATGCATTTGACGAGACCATACACCATATATCTACACTGATAAGGCTTGTTCCTCTCATACTTCCAGAATATGCCATCCCACAGGAGTTTCTATGTGGTGATGTAAACTACTTTATTATACCATCACCATTATACCCCATACTATGTAACGGCAACCCTGTCAATGGCTGCTAATAAGGCGAACTGCAAAACGAACTGTTGCTCCAAGTAAAGCAAAGAGGCCCAGGTGACCAAAAGCACCACGCATTCTTTTCTTAGGATCTGGAATATAAAAACAGTGTGTGAGTTTAACCCTTTCACTTGAAGTCTCATTTGTAAACAGTGCACTAAGAAGTGCTATGAACTTTTATTGGATGGTGCCCAACTCTAAAATATTTACATGATTAGTAATACGTATCATTGAAACACTTTATATATTATGTATCCAATGTAAAAAAATCTTTAAAACTGCTGCATAATTGACGAGCTGTGTCTGTCTGTCTGTCTGCCTGCCTGCCTGCCTGCCCACCTGCATGCTTCATCAACAGTACTGCTGGACTGTGTTATTTGGGCATTCTACAATACAAAGTTGTAAGGTGAACTTAGAGCAGTAGTTTGATTCACATCTGTCTAGTGTAACTTTTCTTTACATAAGCAGTTCAAAATAAAATTCAGAATTTTCTCAAAAAGACCAGCACATGACATGGAAAATTAAGACTTAATTAAGATCTGCAACTTTTATTTTTCAATGTAGGCCTACATAATACTTAATTAAATACAAGAAAAAATAACTTTTGGCACTATGCGCAGTCACAGCTTTATTTGAACAAACACCGTACTTCCCCCCTCAAAGGCACATTTTTTTTTCTGAACAATGTCTCCAAAAATTACCTGCGCCTTAGTACCAGACGTTAAAGTTGTATTAAATCCACAAAATACCTTACTAAATATAGTGTGTGCCTTATCACTTGGAGCTCCTTATGAGGCAGGAAATATGGTATGTGCAACAAATGAACATCAAAGCCAGTGCAGTACACAACACTGCAACTTTTTTTAAAAATACGTATTCCACTGGAGTACTCCTTGTTAATCAACTTATCAAAAATCTTAATCAAAAGTGTTCACTGACAATTTGTATATTATTTAATAATGCTGCATCAACTCCATATCTCATGTAGCCTTATCTGTGAGAGGAGGGTAAATGGTGATTCAAGACAGCTACAAGAAGTTACATTCTATCCTGGTATTCAAGTGGACAGACTAAGGAAAACTGTGAAAAGTCGAGCTGGGTGTATCTTGTTTATTAGCTTAGTTTTGAACTGGGTATGTCCAACATGTTACTACCGAAATGCAAATACTTCATTGTGACATATTAATTTCCTGTGGTTTATATAATTATGCTGTCAGGAGCTCAGATTACACAGCGCAGAATCAGAGAAAGATCAGTGACTAATAAATTGGAACAGATGTGGAAAGAAGCAGCTGAGGCCTCATTTCAGGCATTATCCCAGCATATGCATGGAAGGACTGAGGAAAACCACCAACAACCTGTTACTGTGGTTGGCATCCTGGGCTAGGAATCAAGCTGGACATCACCTGAATACAAGTCAGAAATGGTACTGCTTGAGACACCTTGATTAGCACATTAATATTATGAATAACTATACGTTGCTATATCTTAGTGAAGCAAAACTGCTGGGAAATGCGAAACAGTTGAATTTGTATACTTACCACTGGCACATGTAAGGAATGTTGAGAACATCCCTCATCAGTGTTTTTGAGATCCATAAAATACTTGATATGAAAACAAAAAGTTTAACTGCAATGAAATGTGCTACACTCATTGCATAAATGTATGTGTAAGTAACCGCAAAGGAATCTATTTTGCGAACACAAAACAGAAAGTGAAATGAAAACACATTTTTGCATTATAGAAGGATCCTTTCTAAGGTGAGGGTGCATAAATTTTCTAAAAGTTTATAAGTCAGCACGCTGGAAATTCTAGGCACCAGAAGGGTGGTGTGAAGAAAGTTCCATACTGAGGACCCACAATATTAGGTGCCACTGTACAAAATTAATCACAAGGCAACCTGGTGCCTGGGACTTGTGCACCCCTCTACTAAGGTACTGTTATATCATGAATATGATTGTAAAATATAAGGACATGTATTTCTGAAATTTAATGCTGAAACTGTAACAGACCTCCTGTGTAGTAGCCCTGGGCATACACAATACGACTTGCCAGGAAGACAACACCAGCACCTGCGCTTACCACTGGCCACTCCAAACCTCCCAGAAGAAGTAAGAACAGGAACTGTGGGTAGCTTTCCAACCTTGAAACACAACCAATTAGCATTCTATCAATATTTCTGGTATGCAGCTGGGGAAGAGGGGCGCAATAATGACACCATTACATAAACACAGTGAAATGAAAATTTCAAAATTCTCCGTTAAAAATTGGAATGGACAGAAATGATATTTAAAATAGCAGTACTGAAATTCACACCCAGGATGATTTAAAAAAGATGTGGTAGCAGCAGTACTTTGGTGTCACGGGACATGCCAGTTTGGAGTATCTTACTGGTTAGTAATACACCTTAACCACTTGGAGAAATGATGGCAGAAATCATGCCTTCTGTTGAAAGCATCACTAAAGAAACACAGGCTGCTGTCTTAGAAAATTTTAAAATTCATTTCTGCAACTGCCAATGGATATAAAGGGATTAAATATTAATGTGTTTTTGTGGATGAAGTAGTAAAGTCTCCTGTGCTTTCTTGGTGAGTGACGGGAGGAACAAAACAGGAGAGGCCACAGGCAGGAAATGGGCTGAAGAGCTACAGGAAGAAGAAGTGCTTTATTACTGCTTTGGTACAGGAACCAGTGCCGTAAGTGTGATGCATCTTTAAAACTACTGCACCTGTATTTGATGACCCTTTACATTCACTTGCACTCCAGTGGGTACCTTGTTCAACTTGTTCTTGACAAGTATATTCAACAAGCATACACAATGGTGCAGTACAGTTTTGCACAGATATATAATTGGAAGCACCTTTAGCACCCAGACATGTAATATACAATAATGAAATGCTGTGTTATGACTGCTAATGGACTGTTTGTGTTGACTATGAGGATTATTTGACCGATATCATACAGGGCAGGATGCAACTACAAGCTTACGTTTTGTTGATATACATGATCAGCATATACAACTTTACTTCCAGAAGCAGATGTGCAGTATGGAACTTATTAATATATTATACAGAAGTGTTACATGTTTCACTTCCAGGGCTGTGGAGTCAGAGTTGGAGGTTTTGTGTACTGACTCCACAGCCCTGCTCACTTCTGCAGATATATGAAGGGGGGGGGGGCCTCTGTGGCCATCTAATGTCTAGTGTCAGTTAATATTTCTGTAACACTACGTAAATATCTCACGTGTTCTGATGTGCACGCTGGATGCAATTGAAGAGGTTATTATCAGGACTGTACATTGTTGGGTAAGGGATGTTGAACTTCTTGCGAGCCTTGCCAACCTGTAACAGAATATAACATGCTGAGATGGCTGTATGGAGAGGAAAGAAGGGGATAATGAAACACCAAAATTATGCACAAAGGGAACAAGTACTGGGGAGGTTTTGTTTGTCTGTCCAGCAGCACATTTCACTTTACAGTTACCTCATACATTAAAATTAATGTAACTTTACTTCCATGTTCCTTATGCACGATCATGGTGGGTGCTTCACATTTATTATTTAAGAATGTATCTGTAAATTAATCTTATAATAAGTTCCAGTTCTTCAAGTGCAGCATTTCAAGCTTATGGTGCTCAAAACTTGCCCAAATGACAGGTACAAGGTGTCGTATAGTTATTGTACCATCCTGCTACACAGTGGCATCTCTGTGTTTTAACATATGATGCTTAAAGAAAGAAATGACTTAAGCTATGGTTTATTTAATAATTTTTTCACTCAGTACTGTACCGTGTATAGCATCAAAGAATATGGAAGAAAGCAGTCATAGCATTAAATGGGGGCACCATCCTGGCCTTTTCCAAGTATTGCGGAAGCAACAAGAAACGTCAGAAAGACTAGTTGCTGTCTTGGCCGATATTGAAACCGGAATGTTACCACGTTAAGTCCACTGCTCACTTCAAACAGTTAATGTCACTCACCTGCATAGCCTTCCAAGTTAGGACAAATGCCGAACCTACAGCTACCAAGACACAGTAGCCATACTCTGATGGTACTGTGATCGTAACAGGGGTATTGCTCGTAAGTGTGCTGAGTGTGCTGCAACATAACAAGTGCTACTTAGCAGACATATTACATTCACCAACAAGGCAGCGAGTACTGGGTACACCTTGCTTCCACAGTTGAACTGTAAATAGGTACAGATACATTTTTTAACATATTTCATGAACATATTAAAATTATTAGTTATGTAAGACAAGTTCTGGTTGACACAACTTTTATTATTCTATTACAAACATGCAGAAATAGACATGTTTTGGCTTATTTACTCTAAGCCATCTTCAGGTCTTTTACACAACATATGCTTACAAGAAATTCAATATCACACACAATGTATACAGAAAGACTGAGATCTCAATACTCATACAAAATATGTATTACATGTGGCCCCTCTTGTATCAGTTGTTGGTACAGTGACCCCTCTTCCAACAAAAGGATGTTGGGTGAAACTGCATTATGCAAATTTATTATGGGAAAAATAGGGTAATGTGAATGCACTCTTAGGGATCTCCCATCACTTAAAATACATACATTTTTGGACACTAAACATTTACACAGTGTTTGGGTAGCTGATGCTGTCAGCTTCAATGACAGTTGAGTACCTGCCCACCTGTGTAAATTTTTCAGTATTCAGCAAATTTTTCTATCATATCCTTATTATTTTTAACAGTGTTTAGTCAAAACCATGCTGACTAGAACCACAATGAGCAAAAGGGGTACTGCATTTACAAACTGTAATGTATGCATTAAAATATTTAATGTTACTGTTTTATTCAAATTTTTGTATTGGCCTTTCAGACATTTATCAAATAAGAAAAAAGTTCAAACAAAAGTTATGCAATTCAGTCTGAAATACACATTTTACATTGCATACATTTGTGGGTACAACTATTTTATTAGCCAGCTCCATGAAGCAGACTTATTGAGTAGATGATGTAGCATCTCACTTATTGAAGAAACTCTCCACCTTTCATGGAATCTGGAAGTCCATTACAGTGTTCACACCACCCATTATTCAAACCTGTGACAGTGTGTAAAAATGTAACATGGTGGTATTTTCTGGTGAAGTATTGTTCCAACCCACCCAACCTACAAGCTGGTAGACACACCCTGTCGGCCTCATATTCAATATATTCACAGCTACCCCCAATATGAAGCATGTCTCCTCCATTCAGATCCTGAGAGCACACCACGTGGTGACAAAAGGACCATCTTAACATTGTGACTTATAAGTCACTGATAAAATGTCACCTCAGAATATCATAGACATATGAATTTATCAGCATACACCTGCCCACTGTTGTCCTCTGCATATGTTAAATTACAATACCAAAGGCATGAATGGTACTTCAGTTTTCATTGGTCCTTTGACTTTAGGTTCCTTCAAAGCTAACAAACTGCAGAAGGAAAGGCAAGGAAAAAATCGTGACTCCATGAGAATCCAGATCATCTGGGTTGTGACACTGTGTCATTGGGTGAGTAGTTCCTGACATATCTTCAGTTTCAAGGGTCAAGCAGGCCAACACATTAAGTTTTCTTAGACTGTCTGACCTCTGAAGACGAAGACACTACACTACTGCCAAGCATCAGAAGCTGAAAGACACGGTGTCACGTCCCAGAAGATCTGATTCCTCAGTTTGTTTATTTATTTAACATTCCGTAGATCCATACAAGGCCCAACCTTTGGCTTTAGAACATGTCACTTAAAAAGAGACAATAATAAAAAAATAAAAACCACTAACAGCTCTACGCAATATAGAGCCCGGCAAGAAAAAAATATCTTACAATGTATCACCCATATGAGAACCTCCAATCTCGAAACGACAGTCCGTGCTGATCAGTTTACAAAAGTAATTGGGACCGATTTCTTGCTAATTAGTAATTCTCATTTACTTAAGAGGGAGGGTGTAGTTTGGATCTTTGCTTCAATAATGTCTCCTTAATCCCAGGCATGTACCGGTAATCGAAAGGTTACGTTTGGAAATTAGCATTAGTGACACTGTACCTTTCATTAAATACTTAAAACAGCCTGGAACTTGCTTTCGTTGTTTTAATATGCTTACTCTTAGACATGCATTTTACACTAATACGTACCCTGACATAACGTCCGTTGCGACAATTCCAACTTCTGCGCTTAACGTTGTACAATGATGAGTCACTACGCCCCACAGATATCAGAACTGTAAAGGTAGGCAAGGCCAAGGCTATTGCCACTCATGTCGGCGCCATATAAATGTACCCTGCTCAGAGATTAGAGCAGCTTCAGGAATACCAACGGCGGACGAAATTTGGCGGAATTCCCTGTGGAATAACGTTGTAAAAGTGATAGCAACGGAAGTCCGTGCAGGCGTTAGATAAACTTACGTAGCGAAATGTGAAAGAGAAAGCCGTTGGCTGTTGGACCAAAACGCAACCCCTATCCTACTGAGTGGGTATATGTATGTAAAGGAACCAGGTCGATGGGATGACCTTGTGCTTCTCCCCCGGAAGGCTTAAAAATACGAGGAAATGTACATGGAGTCGTTTTTACGTTGTTACGATGCGGTGCGTGAGAGATGATTTTAACCATTTTACTATAGCCTCATTTTTGCTCCACGAGCGATGACATTGTGCTTTGCGAAACTTGCACAGACCTATAATGCATTTTCACCACTTGGCTGTTGCGGCCAAGCGGTGAATGGTACGCAGTTAAATTCATTGTATTTTCACACTTCTAATTATTTATATATTTTACTTATTCTCCTTAAGGTGTTAACACAGTTAATCTAATTTATGTTACATGAATGGTCAGCAGTAAACGTGAGCACTGCATGTTACGGGGATGTCCCCACTCCAAAAGTTAAGTAGCTACTCTAACATAGAAGAGGTGGCAAGGAAGTTGAGTGAAAGTCAGGCAAGTGCGGTGGGACGTCTGGTTCCACAGTTTCTTAAGTTTGTACACAGATTCTTCAGAGCTGAGAGTGGTTAACAAGTCACACTTGACAAACTTCCAAAGCTGGCTTCACTATTTTAGGTGTTAATACATTTCAAGGATGTGTATACACATCTCTGCCTGTTTGAAAATAGATGCTATTGCCAAGGAAGTCTGACACCCCAGCAGCCATGAAGCCTCTGACCCAAGGTTCTGAAAGGCACTCAATGAGAGAGTTTAGTCTTCGTTATCCTTGGCAAAATTTGCCAAAATATTGTTGTTCCAGAAATTTCAGACAAGCAGTCAGAAGTTAGATTCATGGGTAATCCACAGTGAGTTTGTCTTGCAGAATGCGGACACACGCTCTCACAGAAATGATCAAGTACACCAGACGTACTGCACAGATTGCAGCTCTGTACAGGAAACACTTTTATAGTTGTGTATTGAAAACCATTACAAATTATTGATGTAGTAATTTCTATTAGTGTTGGAAGTGATAATTTGTAACAAGTGATTCACAGAAGCCACTGTGACCTAATATTAACTGTCGAACAACTTAAATAAATCTACTGACCACTTCACAAAGTGAGTTGTCATACTCAAGGGTCTTGTAACCTTATCTAGATTGCCAAATGACAAAAATAAACATCCGCTCTACATGCAAGCAAATTTATATGTGTATATAAAAAAGTAAAAAGGTAAGGTTGTCCCTCTCCACACAATGAAGGCATACAGAGGGAATAGATGTATAGCTCCATCCATTCTTAACCGCAGCACTGGCTGGAGGTGAGTGGTAAACTTCACGCCCAAGCTGCTGTACCCTGAGGAAAGAACCCAGATACCCATTGAATAGGAGTCTGGGGAGGTCCCAGCATCAGGCTGGACATTTCTCAGACAGAAAAATCCCCTGCTCCTGCCAGAAGTCAAACCCCAGGTTTGTCCAACCCATAGCCTAGTCACTATACCAGCAACACTATCCCAGTTTTGTGTGTGTGCGTGTGTAATTGTCTACACCCGCCACTTTTAAATGAGCACATCCCATGTCCTAGAAGATTCTAAGCTGCTGGATGAGCTAACAGAGGCAACAACCTGAGGACAGGTGAAGGAGTTTGGGTACAATTAACTCTGTATGTAGATGAAATTACTGAAGATCATCAGTGTGAGTTTTTACATCATAGACTAACTATGGATTACATATCCTGCATTCATCTGGTATGTAAGAAAGAATTAGAATAGTGTGTGGCAGTATATAAGCCGTTCATAAACTTCAGGAAAGCCTGTGATTTCGTCAAAATAAAAATTTTGTGTCATATTCTCATTTACATTAACTAAAACATGTGTAAGTGAAACCTTGAGTGATGCCTCGACACATGAACACTTGTTTCGTATGTTTCTTATTCAGAATGGTCTGAAACAAGGAGATACTTTTCATTATTACTTTTGAGCTTTACTTTAGAAACTGTAAAGAACAAAAACTGATGATGCAAAATTTGATGTTCTCACTGCAAGGACTGGGATGTTACACCATGTTGACTGATTGTTCCTCAAAAACGTCAGTAACTATATATCACTCGACATGGCAGAACATCCAAGAAGACTTGAATCTTCACTGACTGATAGTGTTTGAGAGCAGGATGCTGAGGAGGTTATTTAGCTCGAAGAGGCAGGAAGTAACGGGAGGCTGAAGAAGACTGCATAATGAGGAGCTCAATGATTTTTATTTCTCATCACATATTATTAATCATAAGACAAAGACTGAGATTGCAAAGGAATTAATTATAACCCCAGTTTCAGACAAAATACAGGGCTACAAGAGAAATTAGATACAACATGTAAATAGAATGCCCTGTAACAGATTACCCAGGATACAGAAAAACTACACACCAAAAGGCAGAAGGACCTGGGGAAGACCAATGAAGAGACTTCTGGATAGGTGAGACCAGAATAGGTCAAGAAGTGGGACAACTCCACAGCAGCTACATGACGACGATGACAATGATGATGATGATGATGATGGTGATGGTGATGATGACGACATATTATTAAAGTGAAGTAATCAAACAGGACTAGATGCACAGGGCATGCCGCACACATAGAATAGAAAATAAATATGTATAGGGTTTGGGTTGGTAAATTTGCAGGGAAGAGACCATATGGGAGATCTCAGCATACATTGGAAGATAACATTAAAATGGTTCGCAAAAAGAAGCATCTTCTCTGGGTGTGCAGTGCGCACCCTACATAAATTCATCCAGAGGATGTGTCTATAAAAGCATGATTTAACTGTGCCAGCGAGCTGTTACCTGCATGTCGTTCTGTAAGGTTTCTGCTCATCTTCTCTTTTATGCTGTATGTAATTAATTACATGAGAAGATAAAAATTCGAACATTTTTAGGAAACTGATTTCGTACATACAATATTGTGAAACCTGCATTTGAGGGCCCCCAGAAATAGTGACAGGGTAGCTGCCAAATGATTAGTTGTGCCACTAACCTTGCTAAAGTAAATTTTGTAATTTTATTTTCAGTATTTACATTATATAAAAACATGAATAGATACTGTAATAACTTTTTGCTTTCATCAAGAAATGTGTTATTTAATTTCAAGTACAAAGAAGTTCTTTATGTCACGAAATTTGCTGTTCTAAAATCCAAATAATTATAAAAACTTACATTAACCTTTTAAAGCCTAGCGGTAACTTTACATGCCACCAGGTTTAACATTAAAAAATTCTACGTGGTGCCCACATTGCGTTTATGTGTTTTGTACGGATCTCAGAACAAACAGCAACTTTTGCCTTATAAAACATTAAGAGATTGGTTTTTATAACCAAAGTGGAGAGTGTTTACAGCGCGGTACGCACTGAGTCCTTATATAAAACAGATACGCTTCGTCTTTAAAGGGTTAAATACTGATATCTACTATTTATTTGTGTTTTTGAGTTTTGTATACAATCGTTCTCTTGATAACTTAATACCAAGTTTGTTGATACTGGTAAAATGAAGTTTGTCAAGTACATTTTTAAAAATTCCTAACAAATATTAACCTAATGCTAAAAGGCAGCACACCCATGTTTTATACTCAGCAGACAACACTTGTGGCAAATACCCCCCCCCCCCCATTTTTTCTACCTATGAATAGATTTTTTTGGCTACAGAGTTGAAGCGAGGCAAATAAAAAACTGGGATGAGAGTGGGGGAAAGCGGTGTATGTACATTAATTACTAGTTCAAACCAATCTTCCCCCTCTTTCTAACTGAACTCCTTTGTAAATTAAAGTTGCCAATACTTACAGTCTATTCGGGGGCGCCCCCCCCCAGTGTCATTAGCCAAGTTATACCTATAGGCAGCACCGCAATATTTTATGCTTTCACATGTTACACTGTGGCTGGACACAAACGGCACACCCTGTACTCACGTCTATGGTGATAGTCTATTCTCTATTCAATACTGCCTCATCCTTCCACACACATACTCAGGCAATCTAGAAAATATGGTATACCAGGGATCCATTGCAAAACAAATCACCTACATCTTAACTCATCAACTTTTTACATGTTTTTAATACGCATATGTACTGGTAGTTTAGTTTTGTGAAATAATACATTGAAGTGAATCCCTGATGATGATCCCATGAGGGATCGAAACATGTTTGACTGATAAACGAGGTATTGTGATAAAGAATATCTGACAACAATAAAGTGCATTTTGTTGGACTGAAAATTGTGTGATTTGATTATCGACAATGCATGGTATGAACAATATGTGTTCTTAATCCACAGTATGGCTGACATCGTCATGTGGCACATACACAAGTCGCTACATATCAATTTCAGTTGAGTTATAAATTCTTCAGTATCTCCCTAGAAGTACAGTGTATCAGTCCTGAAGGTGGCCGAAAGTGGCTGGAATATGTATGGGCTTATACATGCTATGCTGTCCTATGTATATTATTTATTTGTGTATTGTGTTGGTAATTTTATTAAATATTTTCTAGTATTGAGTCGCCTCTTCACAAATTTCCATGACAGAGTCCTAACATATTCTGCAGCCATCTTGTCTTTCCTCATCGCTCGTAAATAAGCTCATTATTTTCAAAGATTTTATATTATTCATACCGTGCGTAATCATTAAGCACGTACAAGTTCATACCAACTAATGCACTGTTATTATCGAATATGTTGCTACATTACAAAACTTAGCTCCGACATGTTTTGATCCCTATTGCGATCTTCAGGGGCACTTTTAAAAACTAAAATTACGCATACAGCGTGGTAATATCTTGTAAAATGTGTATAAAAACAGGTGGATTTATATGCAGTTCAGATGTAGAAGTTTCCTTTTTACTGTGTGCCTAGGGGCCAGATGTTTCTGTATGAACGATAAGCACAGTACCGTACATTAAACGAATAAATAAATAATAAGCAACTAAATGGACAAAATGATATGTATATGTTTGTAAAAATACATTGGGTTATAAATTAAGTAACTAATAGTTAAATGCAAAACATCTTAATTAAGTACGCTAAAAAGACTCAGGACCGCATGAAGCACCTCTTTTTTGTTCGCCTTGTGAGCCTTACTGCGTATTTAGTTCGTACGCAAATAAAAATAGGGATTCAGGAAAAAACGTAAATATTAGTACGTAGAACGTATAAAATAAATTCCGAATTCCAATGAAATTGATAAAATTTGCAGTGAAGAATAAAAAGAAGAAATGTTTAAATACGTAAAAGTTTGAAGTTATACAAAGTATTAGTACATAAAGTTTCCGATACGATGTCACGTGATAGAAAGCAGGGTTGGTGGTCGTAGTTGGCGATGGTCCGCGTATAGCACAGATTATACATAACGGCCAGTAATCAGTCAGTACCGGGATGTGAGGGTGTGTGGTTAGGTTTGAAGTGGCGACAGCAGAGCAGGAAGCGAAGGTACTGTCATTGCACCTGTAATTAGGTCTGAAATTCTTAAAGTCCACTGTTTTTGCACGAATACATGCGACACATAGTTCTAACAATTTAAGGAAAGTAACAAATTATTCCACAAAGATGTTCATATATGAATGTTATGAAACATCGAATGAATTGTTTAATAATGCTAAAGTTTGCCTTAAAATTATGAAATTCTAAATTATCTTCGAAACGCCATCATAATTTATGAAGTGTGACTTGTTGGTTGCAGATGTTTATTACAAATACACTGAGTTTTGAAGAAATACGTTTACTCAGATATAGCATCGACATATTAGCAAACTGTAGCTCTCTCGCGAAAGAACTGAAACTACAGTAAGAAGATCATAGTCAATGGAGCCTGTAGACCATAACTGTGTCTGGATAAATCGACTACAATAATATCTGAAAGGCTGTTGATCAGTAAATTAATTGCCCTGTTTAACCGCTTCCACACACGATACAAAGCAACACATGTCTTCTGTATTCGAACCGATACAAGTTTGGAGGAAAAGAAACTGCGTTTAATGTCTAATAATACATCAGATTCACAAATTTAGGCAGTAGTTTCAGTGATTTAATAGATTCGTTTCTTAAACTGCAATTGTGTTGGACGTCGAGAAACCGACTCCCAAGCTAACTACGATTTCTAACCGCATTTAGAGAGTGCAGTGTGTTTCATGCAAAGCTACACCAACGACTGTTTGGACATGCATCTTTCCTAGGGCAAGCTAGTGCTAGCCTTGCGAGCGTATCACTAGTCACAAAACCGCCCATTATGTAGGACTGGTCGGTGTGTGCAAACTATCGGTGGTCGTTGTTGCTTTGTATGGAACCAGTACGGGCAAGGTTATGTCGCGGGATGGTTACAACATATCAGAGCTGACAGATGAACCAGTATATTTGTAGTAAGGTAATTCGTGCCAAGCTCTACCAGCGATTGTTTGGACATCCATCTTTTCCTAGGGCAAGCTAATGCTAGTCTTGCGAACCTAGCACTAGTCACAAAAACGCCAATTATGTAGGACTGGTTGGTGTGTGCAAACTATCGGTGGTCGTTCTTCCTTTGTATGGAACCAGTACGTGTAAGGTTATGTCGCGGGATGGTTACAGCAGATCAGAGCTGATAGATGAACCAGTACATTTGTAGTAAGGTAATTCATGCAAAGCGCTACCAGCGATTGTTTGGACATCCATCTTTTCCTAGGGCAAGCTAATGGTAGTCTTGCGAGCCTAGCACTAGTCACAAAAACGCCCATTATGTAGGACTGGTTGGTGTGTGCAAACTATCGGTGGTGGTTCTACCTTTGCATGGAACCAGCACGTATAAGGTTATGTTGCGGGATGGTTACAGTAGATCAGACCTGATAGGTGAATCGGTATATTTGCAGTAAGGTAATTCATGCAAAGCTCTACCAGCGATTGTTGGGACATCCATCTTTTCCTAGAGCAAGCTAATGGTAGTCTTGCGAGCCTAGCACTAGTCACAAAAACGCCCATTATGCAGGACTGGTTGGTGTGTGCAAATTATCGGTGGTGGTTCTACCTTTGCATGGAACCAGTACGTATAAGGTTATGTCGCGGGATGGTTACAGTAGCTCAGACCTGATAGGTGAACCGGTATATTTGCAGTAAGGTAATTCACGCAAAGCTCTACTAGCGATTGTTTGGACATCCATCTTTTCCTAGGGCAAGCTAATGCTAGTCTTGCGAGCCTAGCACTAGTCACAAAAACGCCCATTATGTAGGACTGGTTGGTGTGTGCAAACTATCGGTGGTGGTTCTACCTTTGTATGAAGCCAATATAGGGGTAGTTTACGGGCTTGTTACCAACAGCTTGCCGGTAAAGCGCAAAACTGTGAACTTACAGGTAGATGAACGGCGCAGTGTCTGTGCATATGACAGCTACTGGAAGAAACGTGAAATTGCGTGTGTGGGAATATACAGTACGCAAACGTATTTCAGTGGTGCAAGTGAATATATCAGTGAAGGAAGTGCTATTAATTATCACAGATCCGACAGTGATGTGAAAATGGTGTTAGTTGTGCACATCAAGAACCAGAAATACGAGCTTCAACATGGGCATCTGCAACTGCGACATCACCACCAGCTGCAAGGCGTCGGCGGTCAAAGTAGGTGGTGATTTTTTTGTCCCCCGTTGCTTTCAGTCTAAGGGTCGCTGGCTGAATCATTTAGATGTGCAGAAACCGCATTGTATCAGACGGTGCTTGGAGTGTTACAGTGTCGTAGGGTTTTGTAGTATGTAAGCGTCAAGTTGGCAGCCTGAATTTCAAGGAGTCGCTACACATTTAAGAAGTGTGTGTTGTTTTTCTTATTGCTGTGTGCACTTAACTCCCCCCCCCCCCCACGGCCCCGCCCAAGCCGGTGTTAGGTCTCGATGCTAGGTTTCTGTAAGGTTAGGCAGGCAATTGTTATAGATAGTACCGTGCCAGTGTGCTGGGCTACACTGGTAGCGTAGTGCTCCTGCAAGCTGCAGCAAACTTGACACCCCTGGTTCAGCCAGTGGCGGATGGAAGCAACGTTTGGAGAGGTCGCGGAGAGACACATCGAATTGACCGTCAAATGAAACACCGCTCTTGGATGGCCAAATTGCCGATATACGCTAGAGGCATCCTCACTGCAATGATACTCTTGTTCGTTCAGAATTTGAGTGTCATTTCTTTATGAACTAATAACGATGCTGCAATATAAATCCCGTTTCATCGCGATGCTTATCTTTATGAGCCTCTACATCTTCGAGGCTAGCCTGATGTGTAAGCAGTGGCCTCTTCTGCACAGAATTGATTCGCAAACACCGGGGATTAGTTGACGCCCTGAAACTTGTCGCTTGTTCTTCAAGCAACAAAGTGGCGTCACACTAACACCTATCTAGTTACACCTACTTTAAGGTAGATGCCTTTCTACGACAAAGTTCTTCAAAATTACCTTCTTTGTATGATGAAGTTTTAAATTGAGATTTTGTAAACCTTGGAATATGTCTTGCATCGAATTACCAAATATAATCTGATCTATATTTCTTGTGCATCAGAATGAAATGCATCTACAGTCCTAAATGGTGTATGCGCTCAATTCTTCCCTTAGCTGCTAGAGTGAAGCAGCCCGCTCTCAATTTTCACACTTTCACAGGCAGCTGGAAACATCTCGTCAAGTAGTCATAGCGACATAAGACACTCATAACACTGGGCTGTGGAACTCGACCGGTTTCCATTGGCAGCCGGAGGCGGCGAGCGGAGTGCACCGAACATTTTGGAGTCATTTCTGTTTTCGTTCGCGTTAGGTTTGCGTTCAGGAGGGGGAAACAGTGCGTCGTTTGAACGTGATCAGAAATTGCTCCATATGTTACAGCACACTACGTGAGCCAACAATGCCAGTGTGCATTGGTTTGTGTAGAAAGCCATGCCAGGAAATTTAAAATAATTTTTTACTACTCAGAAATGAATTAATCTTGAACATTGTCAATGAACCATTAGTGTTTAATGGTTATTTACAAGATGCATTTGGAATGACAGGCGGCACCTCTTCCTTTACATTTGTGATTTGTCTTGTGTTTCTATAAGCCCATTTCTGTAGGAATAGGGGTGGTGGGAGGGGGGAATTAGGCCACCTGTTAGGATGTTCAGGATCAGGTGCAGCCTGTATTAGAAAACGAGGGCTTTGCTAACAGTCTCGATAAATTATTATAGAAGTCCACAACTTTTATTAATTTGATTTTCCTTTTCAGGTATTCTAATATGTTTTGCTGAATTATTACAGATCTTCATCACCTGCACTCAGTGGACACAAGACAAAAGACGGAAGAGGAACAAATATTGCAATTCTGTTTATCCATAAAAAACACATTTTTGGCATTAACAAGCTGCAGCTTTTCCATCATCTTTTAATTGTAGAGTTTCAAAATTTATAGGACTGTCTGAAGGGTGGGGGGTACCAGGACATTTGTTAGGAAGGTGTGGATCAGTTGCAGCCTGTATCAGAACAGGAGGACTTCGTGAAAGTCTCTAAAAATGATGATTATTAAGTCCTCAGTTATTGCTAATTGGTCGTTCCTTTTCAGGTATTCTAATCTGGTTTGATTGGATTGTTTCAGATCTTTGTCACCTGCATTCAGCAGAATCAAGATTGTGACTGAAAGAGGAAGAAACTCCACATTAAATCACAATACTGAGTCTAATAAAATGCGCTATGTTTTTCCCAGATATTTTCTCTTACAATATCTGGGAACAGTATAGTTCATTGTGTTGGACTGAGAATTGTGATTTGATCATCGACAGTGCTTGGAATGAAAAGTATAAAACTTTGCATTCTGCTGATTGATTTAAATAAATTTAGCTTCAATCAGCTGCAGCTCATTCATCATATTTTAATTCTAGGATTCAAGAGCCTGTATCACCTTTGTTTGAGGTGGATCAGAACATTTGTTAGCTGTAGCCTGCATTAGAATATGAGGACACTATAAAATGACAGTCCTGAGGGCTGTTGACTTCTGAATATACATATATTTGCCCTCAGTCCTACAATGCATCCACATTCATGTACTCTTTTAACACATTTTGATTCTTTTGTCTCAGGTCCCACTCATTGACTTTGTAGCTCTTCGTTACACTACAATTTTATGTGCCAGAAATTTGGTCACACAAGTTCTAATATCAAAACATCCTAATGTTTCATATGTCGAAAATTTGGTGTTCCTGACGAAGAAATTTCTGGAACGATAAGATATTGGCTGCTGGAATTGAATACAATGTCACGTTCATGAATGTGAGTATTGATGAAGTCAGTCATGTAGATGAATGGCTGTGAGTTTTATGGGCAGCTTTCTAAGTTTCAGTGCAACATAACATGTTTAGTAAGGCTTAGAGAGTAGCGTATGTGTACGTACACTTTTTTTGTACCTGCCATGTCATTTAGTACATAGTTCAGTACTTAAAGGAGAAGAATTATCTGTTGTAAGAAAGTTCTGAAGCCCAAGCCTGAATGTTGTAGGACAGACAACTTAGAGGCATGTACATTACATTTGTTGGCTTTAACGGAGTTGAATATAATAAGCAGCAATAATTATATCAATCTGAACAGTCAGTGTGGCTTCTTGTCTTGTTGCTGGAATGACAGTTAATGTGACGAAGGTTTTGTGCAGATTTTAATGAATGTTATAAGGATAAGTCCTAAGTATCACATTAATGAAAACTAGTAAACAAATATCATTCAAGTAATGCACAGATATCACTAATTAGTGGTGAACAACACATCTTCAAAAATTGCCATTAATTGTACAACATATTTCTCTTTACAGGTCCACTGAACAGCTGTAGTGCAGAACATAATGACTGAAGAAGCACAGCAGTTGACACAGTGTCTACAAATAACCAAGAGGATACTGCCTGCTATATCCAGCTGCAACTGCACTGCCTTCTCTGATTGCAACTGTGTCAACACATCCATTATCAAAAATTTAAAGGACACGAAGTCTGAAAATGTTGGGTTTTGTGTTTTCACACTGTTGATTAAAATTGTGTTTCTAGATGTGAGATCATATAGTCTGTTAATTGGTACAGACACTTTGCAGAAGCTGGACGCCACCATATTCAGGGATGTCTTCTTTGACTACCCTGAAAATGGACGTGGCAAGTTCCTGCAAAATGCCTCTTACTAAGTACCAATTTATGCACCGTCATGTTTCAGAAACTTTACCTGTTAACTTCTTAAGTGTCCTTCGAAAGTGCATATGTAGTCTAATTACAGCAAGAAATTATAGAAATGTGTGTCATTTTATTAAGAATCGATGTGAAATGTAAATAAATACAAGCTGTAGAACCAATTAATATTTAATTTAAATTTTGGCTGCATTAAGAGGGGATTTCCTTGGGCTCAGGGCCATAAAGCAGCCTCACTTCAAACCATCCACCTCCTATAGCTGACCTTATACATTACATTTCAGCTCTTTTAGCCATGTTGTAATTGTCCCATAGACTCAAAAAGATTCCTTTCAAAGGAGAAGTTGGTGCTTTAAAATTTTGTCACACAGTTGTCTCCTTAGAGAGCAAAAATTCTGCCAGTAATATTGTATACACTGGAATGGCTGAATTTCATTTGCTATTTTCTGCCAGCTATTATGTCAAATCAATTTTGACTTTTCTTTCACACGTTTGTCGTATATAAACAGGTATTACATTTCCAATGCTATTTATTTTCAGAAAAATGCTTGAAAGGAAATATTTAAAATACTTAAAATGTAAAAATATTTTCAAATAAAATATAAAACATGAAGTATTAAAAATATTTTAAAATATTTAAAAATTATTTTCATCAAAAGTTTTGTGTACCTGCAATACAAATGTCAGACATTTCTAACCTGGTGTTTGTCTTCTTATTTTAATGTTCCAAGTGGAAGAGTCGGCCTCTGTATTTGCGTCCTGACTTGTTTACATCTCAAGTGTGGCACTTAAAACTGTACAGAAGCCATTAAATTAAGAGAGCAGCCTCAAATGAAATTCATGCCTGTTGATTTGCACCTACAATTCCCGACAGACCACTCCACCCTTGCTTTGAGGACTACATAGCTGCTATTGTCCTGTAAAGGCAGTTAGTGCTCTTTAATATGTTCAAATATTCCACTATGTTCTGCTTGCAGTTCTGTGTACTTAATGGTTGACAGCAACGTGTGTTTCATTAGGGCATAACCATGTATAACTGGCAGACTGCGATGATAGCTGTTGAAGTTGTAACAACACTGAAACAACTCTGAACAGCAATTTTTCCCTAAATGATCTAACACTTTCCTTACTGTTAAATAGATTTTTTATGTTTTATTGAACTCCAAAGTTCACTAGTGTTCACCAGAACACTCCACTTCTCCTTTCTTGAACTGGACAAATCCCCTTCATGCCATCCCAAAATCTTTTCCAGATGACTGTTTTTATTCTACTTCTATGTCTTCAAAGTCACCCTTATCTTCAGGGCACCACCATAGGCATAACTTCAGGCAGGGTATTGTGTGTGGCAATGCAGAATTTTAAACGAGTATAGTGGAAGTGTGGACTGGATTTGACTCAAGATGGGGAGCAGTTGTCAGTTGTGAGCATGGCGATAAACCTCCAGTTTCACAAAACGCAACGCCTTTCATGCCTAGGTGAGAATTGTTTGCTTCACAAGGATCTGATGCATGGAGTTATTGTGATCTGATTAGGCTGTATTGCTTTCTTAATTATGACCGGCTTACTCCAGCAAACGGTGTGCTTTTCATTTTTACATCTTGGGAGTGGGGTTGATTTGTAACATGGTAATGGTTGTTTGTTGAAATTGGGGAGGGATTTTCAGATGTGAACCCAAAATTTTTCCTTGGAGGTGCAGGGGCTGACACTGAGGCTATATACAATTTATGTTAGATTTTAAAAATTGTGTTATCAAATCATGTTACAAATACAACATGGCACTGTCTGCAACAGTATTTACATCCATAAGAATATAACAACATGTTCCATGACTCAATCACAGCTTCCTATCTTCTTGTCTTTTTTTTAAATTTTATTAATTTATTTTTCAAAATTCTCATGAACTAGTCATCAGGCGCAATATATTGTACTGGATAGAGCTTGCCCTCACCAAACAGACTTGCCTCATCATAAAAAACGGGCTATAAACAAAGAGACCATAAATTATTTTATTGAAACAATTAAAGAAGAAACATGGGGTAAAATTTATAAGGTCGAGTATATTAATGATATTTATGATGTCCTTTTAAATACTTTTTTAATACATTTTGAATCCTGTTTTTCCAATTCAGTATGTTACTAAGAAAAGCAGAGATAATAACTGGCTCACACCTGGTATAAGAATCTCTTGTAAAAGAAAACATAGCCTCTACTTGCTAAGCAAAGCGAGTAATAATCCAAACTTTAAGTCTTATTATTTATTATATAGCAAAATATTACGTAAAGTTATTAGAAAGGCAAAACTAATGTATTACAATAATATTATAAATCAATCTGACAATAAATCAAAAACTTCCTGGAGAATTTTAAGAAACGAGATGGGAGTTAGAAATAACAACATGAAACTTTGAACAACATACAAAAGTGGGAATCAATGTATAAGACCAAATAATGCAGCAAATGCTTTTAATGACAGTTTCATAAATATTATGGATGCACTTCCAAAAAGCAAGCTTGACATTGAACTTGCTGTGCAATGGCTGCACAAATCTTTTCCTCAGGGATTTCCTGATATGCCAAATATTCCTATAACAGAATCTGAAATTATTTGCACTATTAAATCCTTGAAAAGCAAAGATTCTTCTGGTTATGATGGAATTACTAACAGAATATTAAAAGTATGTGGGCAGTGTCTTGGTAAACCACTAGCCTATATCTATAACGTCTCACTCAAGCAAGGGAAATTTCCTGACAGATTGAAGTACTCTGTGGTGGTTCCAATATTTAAGAGTGGGGATAGATCACAGGTAATGAATTATAGACCTGTTTCTCTGTTGACAGGTTTTTCCAAAATTTTTGAAAACTTAATATATAGTAGGATTATGCAGCACATACCGTGTCACAATATATTAGTCTCAAACCAGTACAGCTTCAGAAATGGTCTATCCACTGACAATGCTATTTTTCAACTAATTGAATCTGTCTTCAAAGCATGAAATCAAAAGGATTGTGTAGCTGGTATCTTCTGTGACCTAAGTAGGGCTTTTGATTGTGTTGCACATGAACTATTGGTATGAAAACTGGAATTTTATGGAATTAGGGGTTTATATTTAAAATGGTTTATCTCTTATCTGTATGATAGGAAGCAGAGAGTTGAGTTAAAAAACTTAGACTCAAATAATATTTCAAGATGGTGTACAGTGTAACAGGGAGTTCCGCAGGGATCTGTTTTGGGTCCTCTGCTGTTTAGCTTATATATTAATGACTTCCCTGTATTAATCAAGAAAAGTGCTGATATAATTATGTTTGCGGATGATACTAGCTTATTATTCTCAGCTGAAACTCAAGCTGAGCTTCTTCAAAAATTCAATAATACTGTAATTCAAGCTGTGAAATGGTTTCAATCAAATCAGCTCTTCTTAAATCCAGCAAAAACTAACATTGTACAATTTTCACCAGCAAATGTACCCTGTGTCTTAAATATACAATATGCTGGTCTTACATCTCCTCAGGTTGAGGTTATAAGGTTTTTAGGTTTACAATTGGATAAACAAATAAATTGGAGGAACCATTTGCATTGCTTGTTAAGTAAATTGAATAAAGCCTGCTTTATATTGATACGATTGCGTTATGTGTTGGATATTGATGCCTTAAAGCTTGTTTACTTTGCTTATTTTCAGTCCGTGGTAAAGTATGGTATTGTATTTTGGGGCAACTCATATAATTTAAAAAAAGTTTTTTTACTGCACAAAAGGACACTGAGGATAATGTTGGGATTGAGCTACAGGAGTTCTTGTAAATCCTGGTTTAAGAAACTTGATATATTGACTGTTCCATGCCTTTACATTTTTTCATTGGCCATGTTTGTAATTAACAATCCTTCTTATTTCCTAACTAATGCATCTCTCCATGGCATAGGTACTAGGCAAAAAAATAAGCTACATAAACCTTTGTATAAACTTTCATCTATTCAAAAAGGTAGTTTTTATAAAGCGATAAATGTATATGATAAGCTACCATCTTGTATAACCCCATTCCAACATAACAAGGTGCAGTTTAGAAAGGCACTAAAGAAATATCTTCTTATGCATACATTTTATACTGTTGAAGAATTTTTATCTCAATAATTATCTCAGTATCCATCAGGTAGTCTAAGGACAAATGTTAATACATTATAGATATTGTATCAGTTTTATAATTATTTTTAACTAGTAAGACTTATGTTTGACTAATAGAATTTACATTCTTGCTTGTGTGTATGGTATTGTGTTGTTCTGTATTGTTATGTGTTGTTGTATTGTTGTGGATTTTTGTTATTGCATTGTATGTCTTGTTAGAGGTTGTGACAAGTTTCATATTCAGCAGTCTTTGATGGATATTGGATCAATGGATTGTGTTTATGTAAATGTAAATCAGCCAATTTCAGTAGCTGATTTTGGCTGAGGGGGAAATCACATAAAATGTTTTGATATCATACTAACTACAAAATCTGTGCTTATTAAATTTCAGTTTTGGTGGGGTTTGGGGGCAGGGGCTGCAGCCCGACAGTCCCGGCTTGGGTGCGCCCTTGGGGGTTTTGAGCAGAAGCAAATTAACAGACTGAATTCTATGACCATTTTATTATTTCATGGCTGTGCACCAGTATGCACGTGGTTGATCCTAACATTATTGTACGGGTATGATGACAGATGGCAGTGATTCAAACGTGACTTAATTTTCCATTCTGCCACAATCATTTGCGCATCGATACCACTGTGATCAATACTACTAACTCAGCTGTTTGTTTTGGCCTGTATTTCGTTACACCAAATTGGGAGGTTACCCGTGACATACATCCATGCAGAATAGTTTACATGCAACGCATCTTCCATACGTCTGAGCTCAACAGGATGACTGGCGTTGCAGCAGTAGGTCAGCCGCTAATAAAGCTGTTCTAGTTGCTATTCGACCCCTTCTTTATGGGCATGAGGCATCCATCCAATCACGGATCCGTGCCACGGATCAGACGTGGATCCTTATTTCGAATAGATTTCAGTCCGATTGCAGTAGTGTCTCTCCATCACAGACCGTCTAGTATACTGTCCATGGTGTTTATATGCATGGTTGGGTGGTTTAGCGCGCGTTTTGTGCGTAGTCGGGTTGTGTGAAGCTTATACGTTTTGGTTGTTTACTGGCCGCCGAAAAATGAGGAAATGTCAGCAAAAAGTGTGGAAATACAGTTGAAGAAATTGGGTATGAAGAATGATATAGCAGGTCTTGAAGCGTTTGTGCGTAGCGTGGAAGATGAAAAGGTAATGCTGGCGTCCACGGTTATGTCCTCTATAATACATGTGGTATGTCATTCGTATGATGTACTTTGTAGGAAACTGTAAAATGATAATTAATTTTGCATTGCATACGTTCCACTATCTTATGCCTGTCAAACATAACCCCAGAGTTTGGTGTTGTCATGTTTGTGCTTAACGTGGTAACTTACCATGTGTTGTGTCACGCGCGTAGCTACAATGATTTGTCAGTTAACACTGTCAAACGGAAAAGTAAATGAAGATTTCACATGTTTTCTCTACTGTTGTATAGTATTTGTTTGATATAGCAGATGGCTTTGTGGAAATTATTATGAAAGGTATTATGTTGTACAAAACTTTAGAAGCCAGTGAAGAGTTATAAATATTATCCCTCTTATGTTGTGTGTTTGTGAGAAGTGGGATAGACTGATTAATTTACCAAAGTTTTGTACTGTTTATTTATTTTATTTTGTTTTTTTATTTTTTGTATGTATCTGTGATAGAACTAAGTGGAGAATCCCCTTATGAACAAACAACTGAACTTGAATTGAGAACATGGGTACCAGAGTTCAAGAGAACACTGAAACAATGTGTGAGCCATCATAGTTTGGTGTAGTGATGAGGCTACAGGCTGGGTGGGTGGTGTATCACAGTGTGATTTGGGGTAGGGGCATATTTTTATTTACTTCATCCAGATAGGGTTTGGGGACCACTCGGTTTCTGGTTCAATGAAATTGTTGGATGACTGCATGAATAGATGGTCAGATGGATTGTGTAGAACGTAGCAACTAGGATGTGGGTGAAGTCGGAATGCTACGCACGTTGAAGATTACACTTTGATATACAGAACCTATAACAGGCAGCATCATATAACATAGCAAGTAAGTCAGAAATGAGTAGTTGGTTTTGAATTAATCTTTTAACTCTAAACTATGATAAAACTCATTTTTTACAATTTTTTACCGCTCACAAGAATGAAATGCAACAACAAATAGCAACTTCTAACTTAAAAATTACTAATATAAATAGCACCAGATTTTTAGGTCTAAAAATTGACAATACACTCACTTGGAGAGAACATGTTACTGAACTAATACCGAAACTAAATAAAGCCTGTTATGTTATTAGAACATTAGTGTTTCTTAGGTCCCCTGAAATACTGAGAATGGTCTATTTTTCTTATTTCCACTCGATTATGTCATATGGTATCATATTTTGGGGAAATTCCCATTCCAGCATTAATGTATGTAAGATCCAGAAGAGAATAATAAGAATTATGACTAAATCCAGTAAGCGTGATACATGTCGACCGTTGTTTAAAAAACTTGGAATACTGTCCTTGCCACCACAATATATATTTTCCTTATTGCTTTTCGTTGTTACCAACAAGCAATTATTTTTATTGAATTCGCAAATTTATAGTATACACACTCGTCATAGCGACAATTTGCACTTACCACAAACAGGTTTAACATTAGTTCAGAAAGGTGTTGCATACTCTGGGTGCAAAATTTATAACCATCTTCCATTACATATTAAAAATATCTCGAACACTGTACCCCTTTTTAAATCCTTACTAAAAAAATTGTTGCTACAATATGTTTTTTATAGTGTTGATGAATACTACCAAAAAAATTTTAATGATTGTGTTTATTAAAACAGGTTTAACATTAGTTTAGAAAGGTGTTGCATAATCAGGGTGCAAAATTTATAACCATCTCCCACTACATATTCAAATATCTTGAACAATGTACCCTTTTAAATCCTTGAGATGAATATTACCAGCAAAGTTCTAATGAGTGTGTTTAATAATGACAATTTCTTAATGTTGATTAGCTGGATATATATATTGTATTACATTGTGCAGTACCTTGGACTTGTCCCTTGTAGGTGTTTGATATGTAAGGAAAGGTTTTGAACTTATGTTCCATGATGACATGGATTTCACTATCCGAACTGTATTGTATATAGTTGATGTTTGTTTATATCTATTGATGACAAATTGTTTATACTTATGTTTGATGACAATTTCCACATCTGTATGATCTATGGAATAGGAATAAAATCAATCAATCAATCAATCATATATGAAGACCCACACACACACACACACACACACACACACACACACACACACACACATATGCATTTGAATCCACAGGCAAATTTTACAGTCAGACACCTAGTTTTAATCAGTCTGTTGTTTCCTGTAGTGGCTGGCATGAAAATAGTCCCGTTGATGTCACTTCCTATGAATGCAGTGTTGCCACATGGAAATAACACTTGATTCTATCAACAGACAGTGTGCAACTAAGCAGGAAGCTGTGCCTTGGGGGAAGAACTGGCAACAACATAGGGTGGTGGGGAAGGGGGGGTGTGAGTCATCTGCTTGACCTTGACAGGACAATTTTTGTGCTGGCAACTCTAGTAATATAAATTCTTCAACAGAATAGGAATGAGTCATAAGGACTATAGCATGAAGATGACCACTGACCTCCATGTAATGCCAAAGTCAAGTATATATGGAGCTGTACCTCCATCTGTCCCTATGTGTACTCATGATGTGCTTAATTAAGCACACGGATTACATTTGTTAAAGTATTGCCTGGCTTGTATGGCAATGCAATACTTGATATACAAATTTGGCTGGCCTGTGTTTGGAAACAAGTATTTAGATCAGGTTAGTTGTCAGGAGGTACAGTATAACTCCAATTATCCAGATGCTGGTTATTCAGATTGCCAATGATCCGGATTGGCTTGGCCCTTCAGGTAACTTTGTTGAGAATTCTACAAAACTAATTTGCCTTGAAATTACGGGTTATTGGATCGGGTGCAGTGCTCTAAAGTGTTATGGCTGTCTAGAACTTCAAATCAGTAAAGTAAATCTGTAAGTCAAACATTTTCTTACTGTAATTGTACTACGTGTTTTTTATGGCTTAAATTTTTCCCACAGTTGTCAAATACATATAAGTAATTATATATTAATGTTTTATTTGTATGTAAATAAATATGTGGCCTAAAAATAGCTGTATGTAGAATTTTTTTTCCCCCCACTTTAAATGGCCAGTGTAGCCTATTTTCAAAGAAAAATCCGATTATCTGATTTTCTGCATATCCAGATGGCTCACAGTCCCAATTAATCCGGATAATTGGGATATATTGTATCTACAAAACGTGACTGTTGTCTGGAAAGGGTGATGTTCCCTTGAAAGGGCAGTATGTTGTAACTAAACTGTTTGACTTATGTAATTGTAGGATTGGCTTTACTTTGTTGTTGTATAGTTTAACCCTTTAAAGACGAAGCGTATCTGTTTTATATAAGGACTCAGTGCGTACCATGCTGTAAACACTCTCCACTTCGGTTATAAAAACCAGTCTCTTAATGTTTTATAAGGCAAAAGTTGCTGTTTGTTCTGAGATACATACAGAATACATAAACGCAATGTGGGCACCATGTAGAGTTTTTTAATGTTAAACCTAGTGGTATGTAAAGTTACCGCTAGGCTTTAAAAGGTTAAGGAACATTTTCTGCATACAGTGTCATAATATGCAGTGTGTCAGTATATGCAACTGTTTGTTTGCAGATCTGTGCTCTGGTAACACGTAATATATGCCATTCAGACGCGCCTCAGTTGCTCACTTACCTTTACCAAGGCATGAAACAGAACAGCTCAACGGAGGTGAAACGCTTCAAGGTAATCCATTACTGCTTTAAACCATTGTTAAACCAGACCTACACATACTTTTGAATTTCTGATGATATACTGTAATTTCTTTAGTATGTTAGTGTCAGTTTTATTTCCTAATTGGCACATGCTTAAAGCATTGACAAGTTTAAAAAATTAAGAGATTTAGCTGCTTCATGCCAATGTATATTTTCATTAATGAACATCATTGTTAATAATCAAGAAAACTTTCAAACAAATTCATCAGTACACAGTATTAATACAAGGAATAAGCACCATCTTCATGGACCAATTGCCGACTTATCTTGCCTTCAGAAAAGTGCATTCTATTCTGGCATCAGAATTTTCAGCAGTTTACCATGTATTCTCACAAATCTTAAGAATGAAAAGACACAATTTAAAGTAGCACTAAGAAAATACTTAAATGCACGCTCCTTGTAATCTGTAGATGCTACTCTGTAATTTTCTATGTGTACAGATGACCTGTAATAATTAACTGTAATACTGTATAAAATGTTTATAATACTTTGCACTGTAAAATTACAGTAAAACCCTGTTAAGACTTTTTGAAAATTCCAAGAAAATCTGACTTCTTAAGCGGCAAATTTCTTAAAAGGATAGGACTGAAAAGTTCCATTTTTAAATTTTTTTGTGGACTTAATTACATATGTGTGCTGAATTTGTATAATTTGCAGCTATCTGAACACATTCTCACTTGTATCTGACCATTTAGCCATTTTGTCTGTAACCTTTCATTCTCTGTTTTATTTACACCTTTACCTATACTGTTACTGACTTCATTCACAAGTTCACATTTCATTCCAGATGTTTACATTTCCTTGAAATATTTTTCAGGCATGGGTTGTTGCTCTTTTTTCAAAAACAGTCGCAGTATACATCTTCAGATTCCATAGGTTCACTTTTAGGGAGACCATAAGGGGTGGTCAGTAGTTCCAGTTACTTTCACTAACTCTGCAGTGTCTTGAATTTATTTTATGGAATTGCTGATGTAACTTTTCTGCACACAGTCACCACAGATGTTTCACAATCACACTACACCACGACACATTTTGGAGATTAACCTCTGTGAGCTGACCGCACCATTTGAATGCTGCGTTTTGGAAACAGAACAAATGGAAACGTGGGGAAATTCTTTAAGATTTTGAAACAGAAAATGTATTAAATGGGTAAAAAATTGTTTCATTGTCAAATTTGTTACTTCTTAGGCGGGAAATTTTCTTATGCGGGGATGTATTAAAAGGGCAACATGTAATGTTAATCAAATGGGAGAATTTTGGTGCTTTTTTATCCTGACTTCTTAGGTGGGGAATTTTCTTAACCGGGGACTTATTAAACGAGTTTTACTGTATGTACATTTTTGTATGTTTATGACTTATTCCACATCCTGTTGTCTTGTGACAAACTTATGGATCCATGGAATGTGTGTGTGTGCATGTGCGCGCGCGCGCGTGTGTGCGTGCGTGTGTGTGAGAGAGAGAGAGAGAGAGAGAGACAGGATTTCTTTCTTTTTCTTGTTTTACTTTTTCCCCCCCTTCATTCATCTAGCTCTCTGTCTCTCTCACTGCTTTCGCTGTTGTGCTGTCACACTGCACGCGCTATCAACATTTTTGGTTGTTAACGAGTTTCATTTTTAGCAGAAAACAGTCTACCATTTCTTTAAGAATTACATTTGTGAATGTCGCATTAGAATTGGGATGTTCACACAACATAGTAGTGGTATCTTATATCACTCAACAGAGGGTACTTTTATTCACTTTACCAAGTGTAGGCAAAGATGACTGGCTTTGGCAAGGAGTGTCTGCCAAGTGTTACATGATCAGGGGATGCACAAATTGTGGGTGTCACATTGCTTGGGTGGCAAAATTTTGTACAGTCACCTAATATTTGTGGGTCCTCGGTATGGAAGTTGCTTCATGTCACTCTGTTGGTGCGAAGGATTTTAAGGTGGCTTCTAGATTTTTGGAACGTTTGTGCATCTCAAGTGCATCATCATTGTGGCACTGGAATATGATGTGTGCTGTATCTGTTGTGCCTCAAAGTGTATAGTTCATTGTGTGTTCAAAGTGTTTTCTCTAGAACATAGTGTTCACTTGTAATACTTAGACAAAGAATGTGTGATGGAAAAATTTGTTGCCGAAGGTTTTGTCAAAAATATCCCGGAGCAATTTCAAATGACAGACTCAGGGCTTGACAGAAAGATATTACAAATTTGATTCATTTATTAACATTTGTAAGAGCGTAATTTGCTCTTTGAAGGATGACTTGGAGGCAGAAGGAGGAAGTGAACTGACACTTCAGTCTCACAGTGCGGGTGGGTGTGTGGAGTGTGATTCTGTCCAGTGGGAAGGGACCATATTCTTAGGAAGTTTTGGAGCAAAAGTGATGAAGCCAGACTACACAGTTTTGTATCCATCTTTGTGGATGGAGTTGTGGGCCAGATGTTTGCGTGCTTTCTGGTAGAAGCTGTATTTTCGTATGTGTTGAATGACTCCTATATCAAATATGCAGTAAGCCAGAAAAGTGGACATTTTGCAGGTGACTGAAAGAGTTCTTAAGGAATTACAGTCACAGAAATTGCAGAGCAAGCAGATGAATGCTATTGTGAGTAGGCTAGCACTGGAGGTAGAGAAGTTGACACCAGCCCACTTGGTGCAGTTTTGTGAATACTGTATCCATTGCATACAGCATAATGATGGAGAGCAGACAAGGTGAGTGGAGATTTATATCATTTGTTGTTTGTTATTATTGAACACTGCATTTATCTGTAACTACATTCATTTGCTGTTCTCTGTCATTTTCTCAGTTTTCCTCCTATGATGTCTTTTTGAGATGAAGTTTAGTTTTTACTGAATTAAACCTGGGCCTTCTACAACTTTTCATTATAGTGTTATGTAAACAGTATCATGTTTGGGGTGCCCTGGGTAGGTGACAGCTTAGATGACCTCAAAACAGAATATTAATGCAGCTTCTAAAGCAGTAACAGAGATACCAAAGTGTCTGTGGGCTGAAATCAGTTAGAGGATAGATATTAACCCTTTGTTGCTGCAGGATTACTCTAATTGTCATGCTGTGGAATGCTGAGACAACTGAACAACCAGTGTAGTTGCTGGGCATTTAAATGCAAAGTAATGGACGGGAAATTTAAATCCTGCTGTTCTGCAGAGCGCACTGGGCACTGAGTTCTGGTGCCAGAGGGTTAAGAGAGCCTTTTTAAACCCCCAAGTGACTTACTGGACACTTTATGATTTATATTGAATGAAATGGGAAGTCATGAGTTGAAATGCTGGAGTTATCTACCACCACTGCTGCCGCCACTGCCATCACATCTACTACTGTTACTGCTGCTGCTGCTACTAATAATACTAATACTACTACTAGCTTTGCAATGGTATGTGAGTTTTGGCTTTCCCAACGAGGTCATTCCAAGCCTTCCTATTCAGAGCCAGTTCTTTCCGACTCACATTCATCACCTTCAAATCATTTCACACATAATCCAGCCATGTTATTCTTGGTCTTCCCATCATTTGGCTCCCCATTGGCTTCTATTATAATATTCTTAACATCCTGGAGGAGTCCATTCTTTGTATGTGGCCTAACCATCTTATCCTTTGAGCTTTAATTTTATGGTGCTTGCTCCATTAATTAGATTATCGAGTTCAGCATCACTTTGTGTCCTCCAGGTATTTTCCCCACTTCATAGTGGGTCAGATATCTTTCTTAAGATCTACCTTTCAAACTTGCGGAGTCTATTTTTATCATGTTCATTGAGAGTCCAGATCTCAGAGGCATATGTAACTACAGGTCTCATCAGCATTAAATACATTTTCGTTTTTGTGCTTTTTTTAACAATTTTAATCTTGAAAGTTTTGAATTTTCTGTTTCCTTTGAAAATTCTTTCAGAAATCTCAGGTTGCATAAAATTCCTTTCATTCAATAGAGAGCCCAAATATGTGAAGTTACAGACTTCCCCAAAGGAGAAGTTGTTAATGTGTAAGGGTATATTTCTTCAATGTGTCCTTTTAATGTGCATGCATTTGGTCATATCTTTATTTGTATAGAGGCTCACTACTTCAGCTTCTGCTGTTGAGTTATGAAAGTTTGATAAGAGCTCTCTTAATTCTAGGTATAAGTGCCACATCACCGTATGCAGTAATTTCTCTTAGCTCAGAACTTATATCACCTCTTTAAATTTAGTTTCTTAATTACTGAGTCCAAACCTAGATTAAATAAAGTTGAAGACAATGGATCTCCTTAGTGTATCCCAGTTGAAATATCAAACAAATCTGTTTTTAGGTTTTCGACTATTACACTAGCTCTTGTGTGTTGAATTGTCATTTTGATGAGTCTTATAAGTTTATTCGGAATTCCTGTTTCCTGTAATCTTTGTGTAACCTTCTTTCCATTTACTGTGTCAAATGCTGTCTTAAAATTAATATATAAAATGCACAATTTGATATTCTGGCATTTTTCAAGTATATATGACATGTATGTTGTAAGTAGCAGCTCTATTATTTCGGAATCCATTCTGGTATTCTCCTGTTACATTTTCAGCATATCATGTTAGCCTATTATTTATTGCAGTTGCCAGTATCTTGTATACTATGGTGAGTAATGAAATTGTTCTCTAGTTACAGCATTCCAGTTTTTCTCCCAGCTTGTATATTGGGCATATTAGTGCCAAGATCCATTCATTAGGCATTCATTGTTGACTGCACATGTTCATTACTAATCTGTACAATCTTCTGTGCATTTCTGGCCCTGCTGCTTGTATTAATTGTGCATTAATATTTTCTGTTCCTGGTGCCTTCATTTTTTTTAAGTTCATTATAATTGTAGGTACTTCTTCGTTTGTCAGTTCTTTGACAATTTTGCATCTGGAAAATCTGAGTTTCCATTCTCATATTATGCTATTGCTACTATGTTTTGTTGATCATACTGGAAATATTCCTTCCCTCTCTCTAGTATTTAATCTTCCACAGTTACCAGTGTCCTATCTTGTGCTCTGATATTCCTGTTCCTTGGTTCATACTGTCTAGTTAAGTAATTCACCTTTTTATATAATTTCCTGTATTCCTTTTTGTAAGTTCTGGTGGAGTTATGCAGAAAGAGTAATGTTCTGTTATATGATTTTTTTTCAGTCCTGGTAAATAGAAGAATAGTAGCTTAACAGGCTCAGTCTTGAAAGAGAGATAGGAACATATTAGTTTCTTGTCTGAAGTGAAGAAGGATATGTATGGGTTAAGGAATTTAAAATCTGTACGAGACAAGATGTAGATGTAATCAACACACAGGGTTTGTTGCAAAAATAAAAATGCTTCTTTTTTGTGGTTGCCAACCTTGCAGCTGGAAGGACCTGCTGCCGAAGCTGCTAAGTGTGCTTGACAACAATGACTCCGTGAACCATGCTGGCATAGACATGACTGGCTCAGAGTATAAGTCTGAGGTCATCAGAACATTACTGATGGTGCAGTGGCGCTCATCAATTGTGACACCTCTGGCTTCAATGTTCACGTAAGTAGAGGCCTAGGATGCTTAATGAAAGAGAAAAGGACTTGCCAGACTGAGGGACTGCACAACTTATGACAGACAATGGAATCTGCTTCTCTGTTTAGCTGAATGTAATATGAGAATT